>JARLTB010000139.1:2515000-3115000 GCA_030141615.1 Unio pictorum
AAAGAGGCTGAAAATTGCGTTTAAAGACAAACTTCGACATACGTAGCGCTCTCCTCGCCGGTATGTAGCGTGATTTCCCACCCAGCCACATAATATTGATATCACGCAGACTAGTCCAAACACTAACCTTTTAATGCTTACTGCCTTGGGAGATAGCTGCTAGTACCATTTTTATCAGTCCTTGGTATGAATTTGGCCGGGGTTCGGACCCGCATCCTTCTGTATCCGAGGCGGACGCCTTAACCACTTAGGTCACCTGAGCGGTAGGATGTTTATGCTTTCACATTAATTTACCAGATAATAAATAAGTATAAACTTCTGCCGTCCATGGAATAATAAGAGTTTAAATACATTGTAATATATTCTCTTGGAAAGAAATCAGTTTGTATAAGCAGTTTAGAGCATGAGATAAGCAAATGTATTACTCGTGTAATTGAATCGTAAGTCATTTCAGATAGTTAAAAGAAATTCTTTATCACATTCTCCCCCCTCTCTCTCTCTCTCTCTCTCTCTCTCTCTCTCTCTCTCTCTCTCTCTCTCTCTCTCTCTCTCTCATAAAATAATATAATGAAAGGATAAGCCCTCTATTTATTTATCTATATTATAAATACATGTTCATGTTAATAAGTCGAGCTGTATAAGAGTTCTTCTATCATTGGACATTGAAGACAGATTAACCCTCACATTTGGATGGACAAAGTAAATACCGTATACTGCCCTCATTACAAGAGTTCCATCAAGGACAATGAAAACTGATTAACCCACACACAACGACGGACAAAGTAAATCCCAGATATCGCCAGGTTATTCACATCAAAGTATATAGGATCTATTTTGAACAGGTCACAGCTCTTGAATTCTTTTCAAGAAATGAAGCTAATTTTATTTGAGTTAATGAAACATGCTTTGAAATAATCAAGTATGACCTTGAAGATGACACGAAAGAACTACATATTTAATCATGCAATACCTTGATTTTTTTAAAGTTTTAACAAACAATAACAATTCTCAAAAATCATCCCATCTCAAGAGTACTGATGTAAATGATAATACTGCTATGTATATTTAAAGACTACACATGCTTTTATATCAAAATTTTAAGTTGGAGTCATTATAGTGTATGAGATATATTGCATCACTAATGGGGGGGGGGGCATAAAGACACAACCCCACCTTTTTTAAAGTTGCATGGGGATACAATTCATGCTACACTTATTGAAACATTATGACTATCAATGATAATAATGGAAGGGTTTCAAATAATATCTATACTTAAAGAAAAATCTTTGGTTTACAAAAAAAGTACACTTTCTATGAAAAAGATTTTCTTGACATAAAAATACTAAATAATGTACATGCCTCTGAACTTAATGACATAATAATAACTACACATATCAACTATACTGAAACGATTTTTATTTTAATGTTTAATAATAATTACAATTTCATTACAATTATAATTAACATAAAACTCTTGCTAGAACATTATTTTCCATCTAAAATAATAATTTGATATTCTATCCGTTTATAATATATATATATATATATATATATATATATATATATATATATATATATATATATATATATATATATATATATATATATATATATATATTCTGTTTAATTGTCATGACTGTACAATGAATTCTTGTGAGGTACATAACAATAGGTAATGAGCAAAAGAAAATTACATAACAATAGGTAATGAGCAAAAGAAAATTACATAACAATAGGTAATGAGCAAAAGAAAATTGCAAAAGGAAAATATTCACATTGCAGCTGATTATAAGCTTTTATATTTTTAGATTTTGTGTGAATCTTTCTATGTTATGTCATGAGTGATAGCTGACTTCTTCATAATATGGAGTATTGAAAGTCAACTAACGTTGGAAACAAGACAATTTGCATCTTTCCTTCAGTGACAATTCTAAAATGTACTGAAATTATTATTTATTTTTATGCTACCGGACATCAACATTATTTTACACGCAAACAGGTATGAAAACTAAGATGCAAACATCCATACAAACTAACATTGTCCTCTTTTCAAGAACAGACATTTAAGTGTATTTTGTAAACTAAACCCATTTATTGAATGCACTGTATGTAACGCATATATAGAATTCTTGATTATCCCTGTTAAACTTCTCTCAGTGTAAACTAAGTTCAACACGAGTGCAGTATAAACGGTCAAAACAGTGTAAATTAAGTTCAAAATGAGTACAGTATAAACGGTCAAAACAGTGTAAACTGTGTTCAAAAATGAGTACATTATAAAAGGTCAAAACAGTGTAAATTAAGTTCAAAATGAGTACAGTATAAACGGTCAAAACAGTGTAAACTGTGTTCAAAAATGAGTACATTATAAAAGGTCAAAACAGTGTAAACTAAGTTCAAAATGAATACAGTATGAACGGTCAAAACAGTGTAAACAAAGTTCAAAATGAGTACATTATAAACGGTCAAAACAGTTTAAACTAAGTTCAAAAATGAGTACAGTAAAACGGTCAAAACAGTGTAAACTAAGTTCAAAATGAGGACAGTATAAACGGTCAAAATGGTTGTGATTTTATAATAGGAGAGTTACTGTCATCCGTATTCGCTCTAATACTTATGTTAAACACTGGTTTTAAAGATCCTGTATGTGATACCCGCAAAAATTAGTAAAGGATATAAACTAAAATAAATTCATGAAGTATGATGCCCTGCTCAATGCATCTGTACTGTTAAGTAAAGCATCTGAATTGGAATTTAACAGTAAAGGTTTCTGAATTAAAGTATTAATGACATTACAAACGAACCGCTCAGGTGACCTAGTGGTTAGTGCGTCCGCCACGGAAGCGGGAGGTTGTGGGTTCGATCCCAGGCCGAGTAATACCAAAGACTTACAAAAAAAGATACTGACAGCTGCCTCGCTTGACGCTCAGCACTTGTCTGTGGCATGATGCCCCAGTACTAGACATCACTATTAACTGCCTCACTGCAGACATCGTAGCGATATGACTGAAAAATTGTTAATGCTACGTTAAAAATCCTAATCAAACAAACAATTAATATTACAAATGGTCTCTATTTATGCAAAGAGCATGCACCGCAGTCATGCACTCACTTCAAGGTCAAAAGGATAAGTTCGGTTTCTTTTTTCTTCTCTCTGCGTTAATTTCCGGTAACAATAACTTCAATCTATTAGATCGAATGCATATCAATTCCTCCGTTACTAAGTTGTGTTAAATATTCACTGTTATTTAAATATGCTGCTAATATCGATTCGAAATTATTCAATCAACTAGATCATTAATAATTTAACAAAATTTAATAAACAAGCGTTTGCAGTTAAGTGCCTTAAGGCGCCCTTCTTTTTCTCGTATCAACTTATTAGTTTCATTTTTAATAGCTTGAACGTATTAATCTCCGTTGTATCGTTATACTTTCAGCCATTTATTCTTTCTCCGTCTCAGTCATGTAACTAATCCAATCTGAATAGACGATTTTTCCTCAAAACACATTTCCATTATTTCTGGAATGTGTGTCTTCGTCTCGCTAATGTTTACATGAAATCATCCGTTCTACGGGAAACAACTGCAGTTGTTCGAATATTTTATTACTGTGCGCTACTTTTAATTGTAAAATTCAGGCTTGACGATTTTGAAAATCAAAACGTTTGACTATGATTATCTATATATTCCCAAATGTTTGATAGTACTTTATCGGTCAGAACTTTGTGTGTTTTCAAGGACTACAAGTCCCTCAAGTTTTATGCACATTTGTACTTTTAAATATAGATTATGCAGTAGTGCTTTTTTAACGCCGTTTCACAAGACCGGTTAAATATGGCGGCCAGTATAACTTAGTGGAGGAGAATCCTGGAAAACCTGGTAAAAACCATCGACCCGCGGAAAACCCGGAAACTACTGGTAGCTTTCTTACATATCCACATTGGCCGATCCTGAAACTTTGAGTTGAGATGGCAATGATCGATAAAGGCAAGCGCTTTAGACCACTCAGTCACCCGGGGTCCCTGCTGAATCTTCTACTTATGATCCGTACATTTAATAAATAAAAAGTACTTTTGACAGAACAATAAAAAATATTGTTAAACCTTGCAAATTCTGTCTTAAATAAAATTGTTCACGTATAAATCAATTGCGGGAAAATTAAAGAGTTGGAGGCTGTGAATTTCGTGTATCTTTCTTTATCTGCTGATCATTGGTTGAAATCATCTAATCAAACGTGGTGGATGCATTTTTTACCTTGACAGAACAGTAAACAATTATTTTCTGTGTATATGCTTTACACTGCTTTTCATTACTGAAGTTTAAGTTTCCAGTGTGTCCGAATCCAACTAAATCATATGTTAGTTAAAATTGCTTTCGAGAAACATTTACGGTTAAATTCCTGTCAAAAGCTATCGTGATTTTTGGGGGGTAGGAGAGGTGGGGGCGCTAGCAAAATTATAAAAACAACAACGTGCCATGAATCACAGACTATATACCTCCAGGACAGCATCGCTGCACTGTAGTCAAAATACATACAGACAAGCACGCAATAATTCTATATAAGAAACACGTTTCTGTGAATCAATATGTACATCTTAGTCGAATATTATCGCCTAAAATAAAAGAAAAATACCTTAAAAACAAGACTGGGACTACATGCGTATGTATTGGCCCGGAAGTAACATTTCTAATTCGAGTCCAATTACTAATAACCCGGACATAAACTCTTACGACGAGATCGATAACATATGCCAAGAGTTACAGCACACCTAATTAAAGTGCTCTCTCTCTCTCTCTCTCTCTCTCTCTCTCTCTCTCTCTGTGTGCAGAGAATTGTTGCAATGACTTCTATAATGGTGGGCATTAGTGTTTGAGCACATAAAATGGGAACTTTGGCATCTACGTGATAGAGATAATGCACAATGCAGTATGGATGGCCGGTGGAGGGTACACTTATTATCCACAAACAAAATATAAATTACGCTAATTGTGAAGTCCCATTTCCTTGTATTAAGTATCCAGCAACATTTAGCAGTAAGTGTGTTAAAGAATACTTTCTAATTTTATTTTTAAAAAATCCGTACCTTTCTGTAAAAAAAATAAATGATGCAGTTTACAACATATGACTTCTGTATGTAGTGAAAATGAAATACCACTGAAACTTATAAATAATTCATTTAGTACCAAGGAGAAGTCGATTTTGCATAAAACCTGGCAGTTTCCTCCTCCCAACTCTCCAGTCCTAACACCTTTCCTCTCCGCTACGTAAAAAAAACTTCATAGTCAAACAGAATTGTCTTAATACATAGCTAAATTACTTTAGTTGACTCAGTTTTTATATTTTGTACTAGAGTTCGTCATAATTACACATTAAGCATAATCAAATACTGTTAGGTTGTATTAAACTTCCTTTTTTCAGAAACAATATTTTTTTATGTCCCTTTGACTTCATTTACGGTTTCTCTACATTCACTTTTGGTTGCAGTTCGTTCCATTTTGGTTCATTTGATTCACCTCCAGCGCAGTTTTATTCAGTTTTGCCTCTTTCATTTCGTGTTCGGGTTTTATAAATGGTCTTCTTCAATCGTACCCTTTCCAAAACCCTTTTCCTCTTCCCACCCACCTATAACCTAATTATCGTAGAAAATGTATACATTAGGATACCAAAACACTTGCATGAATTAGTTGTCTGCATTAATTTAAAATGTGACAACACAGATCTATGTACAAGAAGTTCAATAAAGTAGCTTGTCTTGCCAACTATATAGAATTGCAGCATCTTCGACCTTTTCTGTTATTTTCCTTCTAATTTGATGCATTTTCAAACTCCATAAGTTGAGCAGATAGATTAGGTTTCCCTAATGTTACCGGTGTTATGCATTATTTGTTAGAATATGGGAGATAATGTTCCACATTCTGTATTAAAATGTCGTGACTATTGCAGTAACTGAGTTTTGATCGCTGAATTATCAATTGGAATTTCCTTCGATTTTGATGTTAGCCTATTTAGCCTCTATTTTCTTTGAATCGTGCAATTAGTAACAATTTTCCTGTGGAAATAAGAATGGGTGGGACTAAGATAAATTATTGTAACTATATGTATCCGTTCTTCTCATCCTCTACATGATAAATATCAACTATAAAGTGTATGTATGCATTCATTCCTAAGACTCGTTTGATAGTACCGGTACATAAGGAGCATTGTTGTTCAAACTTTGAAAATTAAATTGTTTTCTACTTTTCAACACTCTTCCAACGTTCGAAGACTGGGGCAGAAAATAGCATTAATACATCTTCAGTTTCCTTTAATTTCCTTCATTATTCCGTCGTGGGTTTCCTGTAATAGGATGGACCAAGAGTTCATAATTTATTTCTAAGCTGAAGACATAGTTCATAACCTTATTATTTAAGCGAACCTGTGATTAACCGATTATGATTCGACAGCTATTCTTTTAACGAAATATTTTACTGAGTAGGTAATTCCATAACTCCTTAACTCTTAAATCCTTCAACGTTCGAGATAATAATACTCCCGGAAAACCGTTGCTTATTATTTGGGAGAAATTAGTGTCATGAAAGGAGGACGATACTCTATTTCGTGATTTTCTGAAGATTGTTTTGTGTTTTTGTGGGGTTTTTAATTAAACAAAACGGCGAATACTCATGTCGTAAATTTGGCACAATATGCAATCAAGTCGGAGTAAACCGAATGTTTTCATCAACCGGAAACAATAATCAAACAATTAAGTTCCTGGATAGGTACTGTAAATTTTTTCATGGATGCAGTTTTTCGGTTCTCTTTAGGGTCTTTTCAAGAGATTTCTTTTTTTAAATCAAGATACGAATATTGAGTTTATATCGTTGATTCTTTCCCTTCACAGAAATGACATCATTCCAATCGTGATGGGAGCCGCGCCCGAAGACTACGAACGAGCAGCGCCACCACATTCATACATCCACGTTGAAGACTTCGAAACTCCAAAACTACTTGCTGAATACCTCCATAAATTAGACCAGAACGACGATTTGTACAATGAATATTTTGCCTGGAAAGGTACAGGAAGACTGATCAATACATACTTCTGGTGCCGCGTGTGCGCTATGCTTCATGACGACACAAGAACTCCTTCTTCCTACAAAGATATTGAGAGATGGTGGCGCGGAAATGGAGTGTGCATAGGAAAAGATACATGGCGATCGCATCCTAGAAAATCCAAACTTATTATTGAAGATTATTTGTCTTAGACCATTCCATTTTCTTTTAAGAATTGTGATATTTACTCAGATCTTTATTTTTGTTATACTGATGATTTCATAAGTAAGGTGGCGGTGACACTCGACACTTTACATTGTCATTTGTAAAAGTGTGATTTATATTAATAATAATCAGACAAAATACAACTTAGCACATTAATAGTAACTTGTGTCTTATGCAATGGTTTTTGTTGTTGAGGCGATTCGATCGTCTCCGTTTCTGCAACGAAATTCCTTGACAAGTTTTTATTTCCCAGCTAAGCTTCGGTTACCTACCGTAAAAGTTAAACTATGATGCCCCGTGCTAGACATCACTATCAACTGTCACACTGCATACATCGTAACGATATGACTGAAAATTGTAAAAGAAACGTTAAAAGTCAAACACACACACACACACACACACACACGCCGCGCGCACGCGCGCGTTTACGCACTGTTCCTTATAGCTAGATGTGGTTTTGTTAGTGGGTGTCGGAAGGTATATGGTGTTATTGTTTTCTCGCCTGTTCCACTTTGACAGAGTTATAACCTGTTTCAATCAATTTCATTTATTTACACTAGGTTTCGCTTGCTCTTGATGCGACCTTGAAGGCGTTAGATTAAAGCAGTCATGTCCCCAGAATGCCTCTCTTCTTCTGATTTGGCTTTCCCAATACAAAGTCCTCTTTTTGGGCCATATTGACCCCATTGTACTTCGTGCGACCCATTACGATACGTCCAGAATGCCTCTCTTCTCCTGACTTGACTTTCCCAATTCCCAATACGAGGTCCCCTTTTTAGGGCCATAGAGAGCCATTTTTAGTTCCTGCTGTCCATTACGATGCATCTAGAATGCTTCTCTTCTCAAGCTTGACTTTCCTAATACGGAGTCCTCTTTTTAATGCCATAGAAAGCCATGTTTAGTTAGTGCAGTCCATTACAATGCAGTCATCCAGAATGCATCTGCTCCTGACTTGGCTTTTCCCAATACAAGGTCCTCTGTTTAGGGCCATAGAGAGCCTTGTTTTAGTTCGTGCGGTCCATTACGCTTTATTTGTCGCCAAAAGTGCAAGTTGAAATAATTATCGTGATATTTTATCAACCAT
Organism: Unio pictorum; assembly: GCA_030141615.1. Lineage (NCBI taxonomy): Eukaryota > Metazoa > Mollusca > Bivalvia > Unionida > Unionidae > Unio > Unio pictorum. Next base: position 2,523,342 of record JARLTB010000139.1, read on the forward strand.
CAAAGCCAATAGCTTTTATTTTTTAAGGCAGTAGCAGTCTAACTGAATAAATTTCAAGCTGATCAGTTGATCAGTACTTTTCCTTTCTGTGGAAGCATGAACGGAACAGAATTATTTGCGACTGAGAACATAATTTTCTTTGGTGTCATATGTGGTTTATTGCATTGGATACAGGTTGTAATCTCACGATGAGCAATGCATGAGTTTTGTCCGAAAAAAAAATTGCAATGCTTCTGTCTGTAAGTATCAATATGTTATGTCAGTTTTATCGTATTGATATTAATTTGTGTTTATTTGATATCAATTTGTGTTTATTTGATATCAATTTGTGTTTTGTTTGATATCAATTTGTGTTTATTTGTTGTTTTTTTTTCTCTCTGACGTGTATGACAATCTTGCACAGTCCACATCATGATGTAATGTTTTGAAATATAATTCATATCAGCTTATAGCATATTTCCCCTTTTATAGCAAAGCATGGGGAATCTAAATAAATATTTTGTTTTTATCATTAGGTTGTAACTGGTATAAATGCTGCTCAACCAATCAGAAGAAAGTATTTGGATTCGCTTGTTCATTTAAAGAATTTGTGGACTCGGATTTTTCGGGCACTCAATATCAGATTAGTTTATAGTGTTCTCTGGATCAACACTGATTGGTTTTATTTTTACTATCAACACTTTGTTTGACTGTATTAGTCAGAGGAAATGAAAACTAAGTTTTTTTCCCGGAGACAAATTGGTCAATGGTAATGAATCCGCGTCCGACCAGATGAACCTTCGCGGCTCCATCTGATTATAGGAACGCTTCCCTTGACTTCAAATATATTTTTGCTTTTAGGGATTCCCATTACTGAACGTTATCATAATTCCATTACAATGTTTTAGCTTATAAATTGGTCAAGAAAAATACTTTCGTCTTGTGCAATTCACTTTTGTTTTATATCTTACACGGCTTTAACATTATATTGCAAATTATGGCATTACTAATCTTAAAACTATATAACTATGTATTCCAATTAGTGTATTTTAATTAATTGTGGAATACAGAAAAGTAGTGTATCAGTATGTGTTTAATCGAAACAGTTTGCAAGTCAGAAAATGCATCCGAGATACTTGTTAACTACGTCGCATGCAACAATATCAATCAAATTGACTTCTTTCTATAACAAAATGTTGCTTTATTATCGAAGCCGGCTTGTTTATAAGCATTAGGCTTGCAGGGGAGGGAAACATCTTAAACTCCAGTTAGTTTACAGTCGGTATGTCCGTCCGTCTGTCTTAAGGAGCTTGTTAGTACCAAAATAAAATCACTTGGAGTAGAGAAATGAAATTTGAACAGCATTTTTAAACATTTTTGTATATGTCAGATAATCTCATTAGATTATCGCGCTGTTTATTTAGGTTTTATTTCTCTTTCAGACTCGGACTCTTTTGCTTGCAAGCGTTGATTTAAACATATTTTATCTATTTTGCCAAAGTCACGAAACTTCTATTTTCTGTCCATTTGAATGCTTTATTTCTTTTGTAAATGTTTTATAACTCGTTTTCAACAACTCAGTCAGTTCTGCACATTTAGCACCACTCAGTCCATCAGTAGTTATCTCCCTTCATCATACGAATATTTGTGTTTCATGTGAGCGATATTGTTTGCAAGGGATAATACTCTTATCAAAAATGAGTGTGATTTCTAAATTATGCGCTAAATCAGATAATAAAACAATTATTAAACTTTGCTCTGGCAAATTGAAACTTTATGAAGCAGCAGACTCATCGCTTAGCATCATTCAATCCTAGGTCTACTGGTCAAAAACGTCCTACTCACCTCAACTAAGATCAATCATATTATATTACAAAGAACACTAGGTATCCTTTATATTACAAAGAACTAGGTATCCTTTATATTACAAAGAACACTAGGTATCTTTTATATTACAAAAAACACTAGGTATCTTTTATATTACAAAGAACACTAGGTATCTTTTATATTACAAAAAACACTAGGTATCTATTATATTACAACAAACACTAGGTATCTTTTATATTACAAAGAACACTAGGTATCCTTTATATTACAAAGAACACTAGGTATCCTTTATATTACAAAGAACACTAGGTATCTTTTATATTACAAAGAACACTAGGTATCTTTTATATTACAAAGAACACTAGGTATCTTTTATATTACAAAGAACACTAGGTATCTTTTATATTACAAAGAACACTAGGTATCTTTTATATTACAAAGAACACTAGGTATCCTTTATATTACAAAGAACACTAGGCATCTTTTATATTACAAAAAACACTAGGTATCTTTTATATTACAAAGAACACTAGGTATCTTTTATATTACAAAGAACACTAGGTATCTTTTATATTACAAAGAACACTAGGTATCTTTTATATTACAAAGAACACTAGGTATCCTTTATATTACAAAGAACACTAGGTATCCTTTATATTACAAAGAACACTAGGTATCTTTTATATTACAAAAAACACTAGGTATCTTTTATATTACAAAGAACACTAGGTATCTTTTATATTACAAAGAACACTAGGTATCTTTTATATTACAAAGAACACTAGGTATCTTTTATATTACAAAGAACTGTTTTTATTGAACATGCACAGTTTAATAGACTCGGAAAGTGTATTTGTCCGTGAGATGCCTTAGAGTACCATTTATAACCATTCTTGTTACCATATCTACAGTGTATGTCAAACATATCATATATGTTATTGTTGATTGTAATCTTTTGTAATGAGTATCATAATTCAAGTTGTTGTCATTATCTTCAATATCACAACCACCACCTCAATCCTGGTTGTTATCATCTTAGTCGTTGTCATCATCATTATCTGTTGGATAACATTCAGTCTAGTACTGCATCAAAATGATTTTACCAAAATATCGCCATTATGGATTTTTTTTGTTTTGTTGCTTTATTACAGTTTATCCTACATTTTAAAACCACTCATGTTCCTGATGTTTTGGTGTTATTTTTATCCTAAATTATTATTTAATTCAGAAGAACAAATATCTCTGACACCAAAACAAGTATGTCTGGCCCCCAAAACAAATATTTCTGCCACCTCCCCCCACCCAAAAAAAAAACAACCCACAAATATGTCTGGCCCATAAAAACAAATAGTTTTGCTCTGATCTACAGATAAATATAAGAACTAATTATATTCGTTATATTAGTTGCTCAAAATCATTATCTCGAGATCAGAGAAAAACCAAAATATTTCAGGTTTTAAAAAAACCCAAGGCATTTAAACAGTAACTTAAATGATCGACTTCCTTACGACATATGAGCTCTTGCATTCGCAACTTCGAGATCAATCCTACGGATCTTATCTCGAATGCATATATGCAGATAACTACCATAATCTTCAATTCGGACCACAGCGATTATTTACGAAACAAATATTTACCAAGAATACATTGCACTGGTTTTCCCTTTCGCATTCCCTTGCTCAAACTGGCGGTCAATTGACCCTCTTGTAGAAATAACCAAGATTGTCAAAACAGACTGTAGTTTACTTTCGGCGAAAAAAAAATCCGGCGATTTAAATACATTATTTGATTGACAAACACTCTTCCGACTAAACATCCATTATCTGTTCCATTCATGCATTTTAAAATATTGGAAAGTCAGTTTATTCGGAAGTTTCTAAGCATAAATTTTATTTTAGCGGTTAAAAAAACAAGCTATAAAACTTTAATTTAGCAAAGCATCTCTGACACAATGTACAACCGTATATTTGTGCAATCTCTCACTTCACCCACACCCAAATGATCCATCATGGCTAAAAATGACAGTACTTTCAATAAACACTCGCTACTTCTTTAGTTGACATAGTTGGGTCTAATACAGTGAAAAAGCTTGTGGTGTCCCAGATAGAAATACGTGATTAAAATGCTATTTTTTAATTGTCAATGCTTGGGGGGGGGGGGCGGGGTGCCATCTTGAATTTCTACACCTAGATTGACCATTCAACGATGTGTTTGTCCTCGCGTACGCAGCATCATGGGAAGGCCAGGATACCAGGCCGTGTCATAACGTACACATGGGCGCCAACCATTCCTTATTTCACCTCTAAACATGTTTTGACCTACACCTTAAAACGTAATAGCTGATCACTGCATGTTTGTCCCTCTCCCCCAAAAATAAATATGTGGGTGACCTTGAATCCACACCTCAACCCAGCTACTTAATCGTAAACGTGATTTTGAGAAAATGTAGGTGAAACTCTAAGCTGATTTGAGTTATTAAGAGAAATTTTGTCCATTGAGAAAACCCCATTTCGATATCGCTGGTGTCTTCGAGTTTCGATTTTTCCTCATAAACTAATACGTTGGTATATATAGCTTATATGTAGTTTTTGGTGTGGTGGGCTGGGGAGATGCGAGTGGTATTGAATGAATATATATATATATATATATATATATATATATATATATATATATATATATATATATATATATATATATATATATATATATATATATATATATATATTATCCAATTAATAAAAATGACCTTTGTTTTTACTTGTTTGAAAGAATCTCGTGTTCATTAACATAATTATATTTATTTGCACAAGTATGTGGATAATTTGTTAATTTTTAATTGAAATCGATTGCTACTATCTCCGCAAAATTTGACAACATATCACTTCTAGCGAGAGAAAAAAAAAGAAATCATTGCAGTACTTTACTTTGTGTGGTTTTATATTTTTTAAAAATTAAGAAATGGAACTCTCCCACTAAATAACAACAAGCCTGCTTTGTTAATTGAGCTAAATCTTGAATGTATTGAGCATGTTCTCAGTTTTGGCATGTGTTGTTATATATGGATAGTGTTGTTGTGAGCCAAAGTAGTCTCCTGTAGATTTGGATCACGAACAAAGAGAATCAATCTTGACACTAAACATGAAATGTAAAATTTACGCCTTTCATATTAAAGAAAAAGATAATTAGTTTCTTAATAAGATAATTAGTTTAATAATAAGATAATTGGTGTTATTAATAAGATAATTAATGTTATTAATAATTTTATGAGATGTTTTATGTGAAGGATTACGGTATTCGCCAATGTCTGGTGTACATTGGTATAACTTTAGTATGTTACTGGTTCTACACAACACGTCGATATACATTGCCTAATTTTCACCTGCGCAGCAACCATCTTCATTCCATTAACATATACAGCTGTGCTTTCGAAATAAATGAAATTAATCTAAATATATTTTAGAAACTTAATGAATAAAACATTACTTTAATACAATTTAAAGAAAATGGCGATCTTTTCAATTTTACTAAAAAATCTATCCTAACAATAAGAAACTTAATGAATAAAACATTACTTTAATACAATTTAAAGAAAATGGCGATCTTTTTAATTTTACTAAAAAATATATCCTAACAATAACATAATTAGTTTATTAAAAAGATAGCTAGTGCTATTAATAAGATAATTAGTTTAAGATAATTGATGTTATTAACTGATTCAGTTTTATTTTAGGAAAGAAAGGGGTTGTTTAATATTGTATGCATGGACGTTATACTTTATATACCAATAAACAATGTTTCTAAATGCACAGGATCTTTAAGAGAACGTTTCTGTAAAAGGTTCATCACCATGACAACAACTTTGTCGAAACAATGTACAACAGGTTTGGAGAAGAAAAGAAGGGTATATATCTATATATTCCCAATTTTGTATTTGCGAATTGTATATGTGTTAAATATATACTTTGTGACCAACAAATTATGTCATTTATATAGAATAAAGATACCCTTTATTTTTATTGATATTGTAAGTATCTCTCATGTCCTCTTTATTAATTAAAAAGTGCCTTTCTTTGATACGTATTGTGTTTCTTTCAGTCCCTCTGTGAAATCAAATCTTGTCAAATATGTTCTCTGATACTTCTGAACAAAATGTAGCACAAAATGATCAGTACATATATTATATATATATATATATATATATATATATATATATATATATATATATATATATATATATATATATATATATATATATATATATATATATATACGGTAACCAACCCGTCTTAGAGCTTGTGTACAGGTATCGTTTGGGTCTGAAAAGCAAAGAGGTCAGATATAAACGAATGCTGTTTTGCATGTGGCTTAAACAGCCGGCGATAGATTCGGAGACAGTTGATGTGGAACCCACTGTACTATTTTGCATAAGTAAAGTTAACTCGGTAGAATTAATCCATTTTTTAAACGTTATATTTAAAAAAAAAGACATGACCGACCTTACGCAAGGAAATTGCCTTGGGTCCGGCGCCTTGGGGGCCCAACGCTATAATCAGGCATACAACAGTAACATCGCAAGTCGGGTCCCGCTGCTAGCAAGGCATCTTGGGCCTCGCAAACTACAAGATCGGGCCTGATTAAAGAGATGCTAAATGTGTATTCATGAACAAACGTTATTACACATCATTGCCTAAAATGATAATGTTTTAGTCATTTGTATGGATGGTTTTGACCAGTTTCTGAACGGTGCAAACTTTCTTCGAAGCTAAATTGTATTCCATATATAAAAAGCAAAGCATGATTGTTTCAGCTTTCTGAATAGTGCTACAGTGTGAATTATTTCTGAAGGCGATTCAGGAGCCAATAAACTGTCAGCAACCCAACCAAACAAAGCAAAGCAGAGCAAAGTAAGTTACAGAACTCCTTGCTGATAATTTTACTTCGTGTAGCACAATAGTAAGTGAGAACATTTAATTCATTGCAATACTGCAAACACAAAACGTAAGTCATTCGGGGATATGGGATCCTTTGTGACCAAGTTGTCAAAAGCGTTCGTCTTTAAAGATCACTGCCATGTCAACGCTGTTCGCGTGGGTTACATTTTCAGACAAGGTTATTATGGATATGTGAGAAAGCTTATCAGTAACTTTCCATAGGTCGGCGGTTCTTACCAGAGATTTCCCGCATCAGTTATATTGGCCGCCATGTATAGACTGTGCTGTCGTTCAGATTAGTTCTCTTTATTATTATTCGTTATTTTAATCTTCGTAAAATACAATCTATTGACTGTTTCTTGCTTTTCGGGCTGAATTTAGTCATGAAATAGATTGATTGAAGATCGTGCTTGCACAGTTGATTTGTGGTAATAAGACGTTTACACCCATGCTGGACAATGCGTTTATTACTGCTGTACATGTAAAACCCTCAGTCAGCATGAAAATATTGTCCCCCCCCCTCCCCTATGAAATTGCCAGTCTCAAATGTGATGTAAATAATGTTTCAAATGAGACAAGCATGCCTCATGGATGTATAACAGTTTTGACAATGCCGTCCTTACGGTCATCAAGATAACTTGACCCTGACCAGGATTTGCTTATAGAATCCAGTAGGACCGTTTGAAAAACAATACCACCCAGCCTCGAGGGGTGTACAAAGATGGATACTAATGACAACTGCATTACTTCAAGCAACCTATTTAACAATAGAGAGCAGTAAAGACTGCATATATTAAGCATATATTTTGTTGCCATTCAATGGATTTAATGTCCAAAAATTGTGTATTTTTTAATGTTATTGTGATTGTATGTTAGGGTTTACACATATTTGTGTTGGTGATGATAATTGACAAAAATTAAGCCTACGAACTATGTGAGGTTTTTGTAAATGATTTAAAGAAAACGGACAAGTTATTTTCTTTTTCATATTTTTATTTCCAATGATTGTCTTTAGGCTTATACGGAAAGATTTTTTTCTTCTGAATCGGACGACGTTGTTTTGCATTTTTTTTTATAAAGAAACCGCGTACTGACATACCTAACGCACGTCCATTAAGACCTTGAAAAAAAACCCACAAAAAACACTGAACATATGACAGGTATGAAGCTAGTCGAAACATGAATCGATTAAGCCTTATGGTCTGCTGTACCTGGATACACTTGATGACAATTATCATGCTTGCACAAACGTCTGTACATTAGCATGTCCCGTCCATACTTGGAAGAAAATAAAGAAAGAAAACGGAAATTGAAAAAAATATACGCGAAAATGAACATGTCTTAAACGTTTTCAGAGAAACCGCTGACTTTCGGACTTTGTTGTGTGTATTTTTATTTCTTTTGAAACATGAACCTCAGATTACATTCTTTTAAAATATATACATTAATGATAGTTTGTCTCAAAGGCCATGCTTTATCGTCTCGATATTTCTGAGACTTGAGTGAAAAAATTTATTTAGTCGAGCTGAAGGAGGGGTGATGATGAAAGTTGTAATTAATAGCAAAGAAATAGAAACACAGTGGTTTCAAATATTTATGTTCTGATATAGTAAGCATGGATTTCCATGTTTACATCAAGAATTATCATTGATCAAAATTCCATCTCACGAACAGAGTAGAAGTTTAGAAATTATTTAAGTACAACAGTCAAACTCTATTTGTGAATATTTACGATATTATTATATATTTTAATCCTTCTAAGGCAGAATAAACAAAAGTCGGAAAATTTAAATATAAAAAATACTTGATGCTAAATATATTGACTGCTTTGGAGTGAATTTTCTTTAACATAAATATATTCTCGTCATATTATGTGCTTCGGCAGGCATCTCGCATAAAGTCAAATGTCGTTAATGTTAAATATTTCTCAGCCTATAATGGCTCCAAAGCCAGGCTTCATTTGACAAATTAATATGCACATTCTCTCGACCTCATCTGGTGAATTCGTTTTCTTTTCTCCTTTGTATATGCGGTAGATCCTTAATGCACAATAGTTTATATGGTTTTTCAAGGTTTTGTTTTTTTTGTTGTTTTTTTTTTTTCCTTTTTGCGAAATGGACCAGAATGGAATATAGGCATGCAAAATGGAATCGTAAAATATTTGCTTTATTGTATTCATTTGAAATTTATAATATAAATAAAAAATAATACAATTGTTATAGTTATTAGTGAGATATTATAAAGGTTTACACGTTTTGATCACATATTTATGATTCGAAATAAGTGTAATTTTGCAGGAGACAACATTCATTATATGAGAACGATTACGTAAAAGGAAACGCGCAATGGAATCGTAGAAACCTTCCTTCTTACGTTTCCAACCATATTAGGCTATTATATTTCAGACTTCACGCAAACATGTTGTAATAATAAAATGTAAAAACTTGAAAATTAGAATGCAGAATGACACACTGACAATTTTTAGTTACTTATTCTCAAGTTACTCATTTATTAGTATCAAAAAATTTTTTAAAAAAAATATTTCGTTATTAAAGTGTAAATTATAAATACCTTTTAAAAATATTTCCTAATTGTTATAAATGTAAATTCTTCATTCTAAATGGAATTTCGTCATCTGAAAGGGAATATCGTCAATACGGTTTGCTAAATTAAATCATAAATCAATTGAACAAGTTATTATTTGAAACTATATCCATTATATCACTAATACGTTTACTTCCTATAAGTAGAATAATGAAACTGATTACAGACATAATTCTATCTCCTATGCCAAAATTCCATTTTGCATAACGAAGGCTGGACTCATTACGTTAATTTAAATTGTATAACTGTTAGATTACAATGGAAGTAAATAGTGTAGTATTAATCAAGACAGTCGGTAGAAGTGATAAACGTGAAACATAATATTACTTAGTTATATATTATCAATGCTCGATTCGTGTGTGTGTTTGTGTGTGTGTGTGTGTGTGTGTGTGTGTGTGTGTGTGCTCTTGGCGCTCCTTGGCGACTACATTCAACGGCTCACAAGAATCAAATTTATGTCAGTTATTTGCAATACTGTATGAAACTAAAGAACCATTCTATGGCAATTATCAAGACATCTAGAACCGTACAAAATATTGATGACATGTAGCACCGTACAAACTTCTGGTGAAATATAGCACCGTACAAGATTTTGATGACATATATCACCATACCGGCGTTTGAGGGCATGTGTAAGCTTTTGATCACATGTAGGACCGTACATACTGTTGATGGTATGTAGCAGCGTGACACGTTTCATAACATGTAGCACGTTACAAACCTTTGATGAAATCTAGCACCGTACCCACGTTTCATGACATGTAGCACCGTACAAGCTTTTGATGACATATATCACCGTGCAAGTTTTCAATCACATGTAGCACGTTACATACCTTTGATGAAATCTAGAACCGTACGACGTTTGACATTTAGCACCGGAAAATATTTGATGACATCAAGCACTGTAAACGTTTCAAGACATGTAGCAACATATTAGATGTTGATGACATGTACCTGCTTTTCATGACATATAGAAACGTACAAGCTTTAGAAAACAAGCAGCAAGGTAAAAACGTTTGATAACAGGTAGTGGCGCACAAGCTTTTCATGACATCTAGCACTGTTCAAGCTTTCGATGAAATGTAGCATCTTACAAGCTTTTAATAACATCTAGTACCATACAATCTTATGACAACATATAGCACAGTGCAAGCGTTTTATGACATGTAGCACCGTACAATGTTTTGATGACATATAGAACCGTGCAAACGTTTGATGGCATTTGGCACCATACACGTTTTTACATGACGTGTAGAATCGTATAAGATGTTCATGATTTGTGGCACCGTACAAAACTTCGTTGACATCTACCAACGTACAAAACATTGAGACTTCTAGTACCGTACAAGCTGTGATTCGACGTGGCACCGGACAAGCTTTTGATGACGTGTAGCACCGTGCAAGCTTATGATGACATGTATCACTGTACAAGCGTTTCATGACATAAAACACCGTACATGCTTTACATGACATGTAGTACCGAATACGCTTTTGATGACATCTACCACCGTACAAGCCTTTGATGACATGTAGCACCGTACAATGTTTTCATGACAAATGGCACCGCATTAACATGTAGCACCGTACAGGCTATTGACGACATATAGCAACGTGCAAGCTTTTTATGACGTGTAGGACCGTGCAAGCTTTTGACGACATTTATCCCCGTGCAGGCTTTTACGACATGTAGCACCGTACAAGCGTTTGATGACATTTAACACAAGCTTTTCATGACATGTAGCAGCGTATAATCTTTTCATGAGATGTAGCACCGTGCAAGCGCTTGATGACATTTAGAACCGTACATAACATTGATGAAATATAGCACTGTACAAGCTTTTGATGACATGTAGCAATTCAGAAACGTTTCGAGACAACTCGCACTGTGTAAGCTTTCCATGACATGTAGTACAGTACAAGCTTTTGATTACATGTAGCACCGTTCACGTTTTCATGACATGTAGCACCGTACAATCTTTTGATGACATCTGGCATCATACAAGCTTTTGATGACATTTAGCAGCATGCAAGCTTTTAATGACATCTGGCACAGTACAAGCATGGGATGAGATATAACAGCCTACAATCTTTTGAGAAAATGTAGCACCGTGCAAGCTTTTCATGACGTATAGCAACCTACAAGATTGTGATGAAAAGTAGCAACGTACATGCTTTTGACAACATGTAGCAACGTTAAAAGTTTTGATGGCATATAACAATGTACATACTTTTGATGACATGTATCAACGTACAAGCTTCTCATGACATGCATAACTTTAGCAACCTTTGTTGAAATCTAGAACCGTACCGGCGTTTCATGAGATGTATCACCATACCAGCTATTGATGACATCAAACACCATACAAGTTTTTGGTGACAACCGCTAAAGTAAACGCTTTCGATGAAATATAGCAGCATACAAGCGTTCGAGGACGTGTAGCACCGTATAAGCTTTTCATGACATATAGCAACGCGTACCATTTTGATGACATGTAGTAACGTTCATGCTTTTAATGACATGTAGCACCGTACGAAATGTTTGTGACATATAGCACTGTGCATGCTTTTGATGACATGTAGGAACGTACAAGCTTTTCATGACATGTGGAACTTTACAAACCTTTGATTAATATAGAACCATACAGGCGTTTGACGACATATAGCGCCGTAGAAGCTTTGCTGACATCAAACACCGTGCACACCTTTCATGACATTTAGCAACGCGTAAGCTTTAGATGGCATGCTGCAATATACCAGCTTTTCATGTCATATAGCACCATACAAGCTTTTGATGACATGTAGCACCGTATAAACGTTTCATTTTTATCTGGCACCGCACAAGCTTTTTATGAAATGTTGCACCGTAAAAGCTTTCGATGACATGTAGCACCGTACAAGCCTTTGACTACATCTAGGACCATACCGCATACGCTTTTGATAATATCACGTACCGTACAAGTTTTTCATTACATGAAGCAATGTACAATGCTTTCCTGACATGCAGCACCGTTCAAGCTTTTGATGACATTTTGCACCGCACAAGGGTTTGATGACGTGTAGCATTGTACAAAATTTTCTTGACATGTAGGACTGTACAGCTTTTCATGACATATAGCACCGTGCAAAAGTTTCATGACATGTAGCATTGTGCAAACATTTCATGACATCAAGTACCGTACAAGCGTTTCATGACATGCAGCAACGTACAATCGTTTCATGACATGTAGCACCGTAAAAGCTTTAGATGACATGTAATACCGTACAATCTTTTGATGATATGTAGCACCGTAAAAGCTTTTGATGACATGTAGCAATGTACAACCTTTTCACGACATGTAGAATTGTTCAAGATTTTGGTGAAATATTACACCTTTACAAGGTTTTGATGACATGTAGCACCGTACAAACGTTTCATGACATGTGGCACATTTGCATGGTTTTGGTGACATGTTGCACCTTACACGCTTTCGATTTTTAGGCAGCGGAAGAGAAATACTTGCAATAAACTAATAATAACATGGATTGTGTGCATCGTAATCATCGAGAAGCTCTTTTCTCACCTATACGACAGAGAAACCTGCTTCTATTACTAACTTTACTTTTCCTAACTCAGTCTGGTTGTCTCAGACCAGTCGCCTCAATCATGGGTCTAAGCTCTATGGACTACTTTATCAAGGGACGCAAGCGTTGCTGTCTTCTGCTTGGCCTGGTGGAGTTGTTTTCCGATCAAGCAAAGGCCGACACTAAGAAATTTACCAAGAGACACAAATAACTTACAAAAAGAGATTTAAAGAAACAAAACGATTAAAATAAAACAAAAAGAAAATGGACTACAATCTAGAGAACATCCTGACTATTAAAGGTAGGATAGCGAAATTCGTAAATGTTTAATCCATTGTGTACCCCAGGCGAATCAAACATGCGCTTGCAACCATTAATGACAAAATAATGCACTTATCAGTCAGAAGGAATAATTTATCTGTTCACATGTTATTCCACAAGAAGATTTCCCTGTAGCATATCCTTCCACTACTAATAGCATCATCTGCTCTATTTCCAAGACAGAAAATATTAATTTACCAAGAAACTGTTAATTTACATACGTTCAGCACATGGTTATCCGAGAGTATGTGTATTTGGAGAGTGTTTCATACACATTGTTAATTTTGCAATCACAATTAATTAAATCACCGGTATACCACAAACAGATTCACCTCCTCCAAAGAAAAGGAGAGCTATATCCCATAATGATACCCAAGAATAATCCAATCACGGTCACTCATGCTAAATGTGACTCTTCGTTATTTGTAATAAAATTTGTATTTTAATTATATCCTGTATATTCATTAATATTTGTCATGTGCACTTGTTGCAAGAAGTTGTGTTAAATAAAAACGCTATATGTCAAGCAGACATTAGTATATGATTTGGCTGTTTTGTATTACATACTGTGCACTTCCCATTACATAATGTATACATTCATTATGATGATGATCGAATTTAAAATACCCCAAGAGTGAAAATGCACTGATGCACCGGTTACAAAGGAACGCAGTTTGCGATTCGGACAAAAGATTTTGTCCCAGTGAATCAGTTAGATACAAAATGAAAATATTGTACTTGCTGAGACCACCGTAATTCTACAAGTCTTATGCTGTTTTACATATAGACCCTTTCTGATGACGTCATAAGCCATGGAGAAGACAACTGACAGATTTTAGCAATGATTGTTTAGTTACTAATTGTTATGTATGTTTAATTTTCATTTTATATATGTTGTAATTAACCTTAACTCAAAATATATTAAAGTTTTACCTTACCAGTGACAATTGTTTGAAAACAGCATAATATATAGCTAATATTTCTCAGCGATTATAGATTAAGTATTCCGACCATCTTTACTTGTAAACGTGTTTAATTCAGTTTGAGTTAACGATACAATCTTGAGTCTGACCTTCGGAAGATATTTTCGATTGCGTTAACAGAATATTTCTAGAAAATCGTAATTGTGACCTAGATCAAGGTGAAGGGCATATACACTTTATTTTAACATTGACATTTGAATCAGAATCAATTTTAGAGTTGTAATTTGTTTTATTTATTTGGGTGGATGTATTTATTAAAATTATTATCTACAGGAATTACAAATTGTTGAATAACATTAACTAAAACATTAAGTTGTAATTATAGTGAATTCAATAAAGAACATTTTTAACAGTATTATTGTGATGCATCAGAAGACTGTTAGCACATCGCCACATTCTAGGACAGTGATACATTAGGACGTTCGAGATTACAGGCACCTCAACATATTCAACACTGGAATTTATTTGGAACACCAGTGGAATTTAATTGAAACTGGATACGTTAAAACTTGTGATAGAACTTTTAGGACTATAGTTGTCAAACTGTTCTTTTAACATTTTCACTTTGTATTCCAAGAAGACACATTAGTCGCTGCATTATTTGTCATTAATGGTTGCAAGCGCATGTTTGATTCGCCTGGGGTACACAATGGATTAAAAACGTGATTGGTTTTGTTATTTTCTGTTACATAGTATAACTCTAAGGCGAATTATACAAACTCGTTTTCACAACAGTGCAAACTCAAACAACATTCATCAACAGAAACACATCAAATGTTCTTACTGTCAATGGGTTTCAGTTTCGTGTCTCAAAAAGGGGCAAATCTTGGTTGACTTATATAGGTATAAGATTGCATAAGATTGCTTACCCTCATTACAGTCCATTGAGATAAGATCTCCTGTTGGTGACTTACCTGAAAATACATTATAAGGGAAACTTTATAGCTAAAATTAAACGCATTTACATTTCAGCAATGTTCCATTCTTGTCAGTCAATTAATTGAGGGTGGCAGTAGGCTGTTTCTGTATCTATTTATCACATTACAGATCTAGTTAGCACATTATAAATCTAGTTAGCACAGTATAAACTATTTAGCAAATGAAAAATCTATTTAGCACATTACAAATCTATTAGCATATTACAAATCTACTTATCATATTAAAAATCTAGTTAGCACATTACAAATCTATTTAGCACAAAACAAATCTATTTAGCACATAGCACATATAGTTAGCATCGTATAAATCTATTTAGCACATTGACAATATATTTAGCACAGTAAAAGTATAGTTGGCAAATACAAAAGATATTTAGTACATGACACATCTATTTAGCACAATACAAATACATTTAGCACATTATAAATATATTTAGCACATAAACAATCTATTTAGCACATTACAAATCTATTTAGCACATTATCAATCTATTGAGCACATTACAAATCTATTTAGCACATTACAAATTGCTTATGCTTGAGACATAAAGTACTGTAATAGCAACGGTCATGTTAGTGGCGTACTTGTATGAATCCGTTTAAGAGTTTCTGCGACACTTTCTGAATCTTTTTACAGCGTCGACTTTTTAAGGGGACGCTCACCAGCTTTTGTGTACTTTTGAGAGAGTGACATATGTAAGGTGAAGTTGTTTGTGTTTAAAACATGAACAGTGGAGAGAATGTTGGCATACTATTTTGCTACTTTGACGAAATGTGGATTATATTTCTTTAGATATTGTACTTTTGGAAACTGTACATGATCAAATCACAGTGATAACTAAAATGACTGCTCCCTTGTGCTAAAAACATCAGTCTGAATTAGTCTAAAGTACACTAGCCATAGCAACTATTAAAACAGGGGAAATGGATTTTGTCAGACTAAACAATACCAGCTTCTGAAAGTGCAACAAATAAATTACAAATATATAAAATGTAAAATAGTATCGGCTCTTTTTGTACAATATACCTCTGACATTCAGGAAGTAAAAATGACCAAGTGGAGTGTTTTTTAAAGGTGCATATCTGGAGCTAGGACAAGCTGTATATTCCATAACCCATTTTACACCCATCGAATTAAACACTAACATAAAATGAATTAAACGTTCTTTGAAGAATACCTAAAATATACAAGGTCTTTATTTAAACAACCAGTATAACCAGTGAATAACCCGCGGGGAAATTACTTTTCTTTAAACTTTTAACTCTATACAAAATGCGAAACTGTAGAGCGCCACATCAAGGAACGTACGGAAGCGTTTTAGTCGTCGTCGAGATGCATATCTCTACTATTATTTATTTTCCATAACCGATGAAGCTCCATGTATTGATCGTCTTCATCCAAAGGCAAGCAATCTTGTTCTGTAGGACGATGTAATGCTTGAACGCCATGACAACCTAGAAAGAATATTTTCCGAGCCGGACATAGGAAATCCAACATTATCTATGAACACAATAATACAAACACGTGGCTTAATGTTCGGTTACAAGTGCATCATATTTCGTCGCAATGACACAAATTGTCTTGCAAAGGATATAGTGGTATGGCACCGATTATTTGTGGAATGAGTTTAAAAGTATGTTTGTGCGGGTCACATGACTGGTATAGTTTCCTCAGGAGTTCCTCACGATGGCGGGCATGGTCTAAATATCGTACGGGTCTAGACGCAACATTCATCAGTTGTCATGGCATATTAACTACCCATCAAGATATAAGCGCACCAAGACGTGCACATGGCATTTCGAACTGTAGCTCTGGCAGACGGTGGACAGAACGTTGATCAGATTTGAATTTCTTGCGATTAAACGGTTATCAGGAACACTCCAAAGAAGTTTTCTTTGACTTCAGAAACAGGAGTAAATCGCAATTTGCGGTTTTTCATTGACCGTGATTAAAATGGTAACACAGGTCATCAAATTTCGCAGCATGATTTCGCTACGTTGTACCTAATTTATTACTTTTCGTTGAAACACCTGGACCGGTACAAACAATACGTGGTCGACCATTACTTTTATGTACGCGTAAACGACGTCCCCGTAGGTTACCTCGCCTATGTACTACCGTCTCGGATGGTTACAGATGTTTAACTGTATTTTCTCTTTGATACAATGGAGGGCGTATGTGGTCGAATGATCGTTATTGACGCACTTGTGGAAAGCCAGAAATTGCTGTGGTTATTGAAATTGAAACATGCATGATTAAAGTAATGTATTTTCGCAAAGTTAAGATTTGCCTTAGCCCAAAGCAGCTTACAAATGAAAAAAACACAATACAAAATTATTGCCTGGTCACATTGAGTCTTTCTTCATCAAAGTTATCTAAAATTGTATTTGTGACTAAATCAACAGCGACTTAGCATAATACAGCCAAATTAAGGAATAATTATGTGGCATTAAATTTATCAAAGTCAGATGTGACACAAATGCTAAAGACCGGTTTAATATTCCAATTTGTCACTGTCACTCTAGCATTGTTTGCGGCTCTAGCTTCCGCGGTTGAAAAAAGCGGCTGCGTCAGGATCCGCCAGTAATGCATCGGAAGTAACAGAGGTCTGTGGAAAGGTATTCGACTGTCTGTGACATCTCTCAAATACCCCCAGGCAGAGGTCTTTGACTACCCGGTAAGACTCAAAAATGGCCTCGTCGTTATCCAGTTTTGATTCATTCGAGATGGCAAAGTCAATCAAACATTGCGGAGGCGTCTTTATGCAGAATGAACTTAATTCAGCCATCTCACGCAGAGGAGAAACCGTGACTGTTAACTTTGATTTGACAACTGGACGTGTGACTCATTGGGTTACATAGTTTAACTGGTACACGCTTGCATTGCCATTTGAATTTGTTGACTATTTTACCAGAGGTGGTAGACGAAAACCTCCACTGTATTCGATTCTGTCGTTACAATCTAGGCTGGACGGTCCAGTATGTGAACATGTTGTTACAGCTTCGAAAATAAGCTTAATATTATAAGATATGTCTATTAACATGTAGGGATGTCACTGAACCCGACACAGTGATGAAGTGGATCTGAGCAAGTGTGCCACCATATCGAATTAGACTGTTTACCAACCAGTCGACTTACAATATGTATTTTTATGACTTATTTTGAGCAGCCTAAATACTACATCTCAAAGGCTCGCGAGTTTCGATCGTTTTCCGCTCATCTTTTAGTATACTATAACAGGCTCAGTGCAGTGGGAGTATTGGTAAATAATAACCAGCGTGATCAGCTATCTTTAAGATATGCCAACGAAAGTGATGTTAGAACATTATTTTACATACGCACCGTCAGTAAAATTAATAACCTGCGATGAAATTAAGTCAGAGAGATTCGCCATTTATGCGGCCGGATGATTAATAATCTTTGGCACTTGAGTAGATTGGATATTTGATTAAATATAAACCATTGACCGCTGTAATGAGTTTGCTCAGTGTACCGATGGATTGCTGAATCGGTTGATCAGTGATGCCTGTATTGATAATGATTTTGTTACACTTGTTGACGAATATCTGCTTCAGAATTATAGCATTAAAACAAACTCTATGCACATTAAAATATCACATACTTAAGAGATCTACTACGGTATCAACTAAAAATTACCGAGGTGAACAAAAATTGAAATGGAAAGCCACGATATGATATCACAAAGATAATCGCGCTACTCGGAAAGTACAAACGTGTGTGTGTGTGTGTGTGTGTGTTTATGTGTGTGAGTGTCTATGCTAACTGAGGACTTATCGCCTTGACCACTATTAGGCCTTGGTTTCATGATGAAGACTCATCACAAGCTCGCGCACACTCGTAAATTATGCTCTTTTGTGTGATTCAAGGATAAAACCATGAGGTTTAGACAATTATGCTCTTTTGTGTGATTCAAGGATAAAACCATGAGGTTTAGACGTTTTTGACCTGTATCAGGAAAGAAAAGTGTATTAAACCTAAAATGATAATACAAAGTGAATCTATAGCAAGTCCGAATTCTCACAATTGCATAATCTCATTTTTCTCTCCATACTTCATAGTTTCCACCACCAATGATCATCAATATTCGCAGATGAACAATTCGGGTACGAATGATAAAGGTATATTGTGTTTTTTCCTACTATGACTGCATATAATATATTGTGTCACAATATATTAAAATTTATAACAGTCATTACAAATACCTGCACGTTGGACACAATCCCGCAAATCCTGGGATCCAAGGGACGGACACTAAGAATTACTAATGCACACAATCGAGGTAAACGCTCTTGCCACTGTGACCACCAAAGCGGTCAGAATGATTTGTAACAACCCATATACAATCCTCACTAAAGTATATCATTTTGTATTTTATGCTCAGCAGTGAATTACTTGATTTTCTAGTTAAAATAATATTGATATTTCACTGCAGTGAAAAAATAACAGTGAAAAAATAACAATATTTTGTTACTACAGGAACTACATTTTGGGGTCAGAATATTTGCGTGAAACGAGTGAATAAACGAGTGAAAGAGCAGATTTGAGGTAGCCAACGTATGTGAGCATAAAATAAAAAGAATATTTGCTTGAAACGAGTGAATAACGGATACATTTCATCTCTTGGATAAAAAGAACTCTAGTATTTCATCCACTCGATGAAATATATCCCTTATTCACTCGTTTCAAGCAAATATCCTCTATGTATTTCAGTATGACTGCTGATGACGTTATCAAGAAGAGTCTATAGGTAAACAAACAACGGACTTGAAGAGCTAGCATGGCATATGTAGTTCAGCCAAACACGGCATAATGAAGCCTACACAGCATAAAATTAAACATCCACGCGGCATCATGAAACATACACAGAATATAATAAACCATCCACACCACATAATGAAGCCTACACAACAAATATTAAATATTAAATAATGTAAGGCAATTAAAGATACACATCATACAATTAGAAATGAACAATATGTAATAAATAATGCACAATATATAAAAATATAAACACATACTGTGATAAGAAATGCACAACATACATTTACAAGTGCAGAATGTATAATAACACACACATAAATAACAAAGCGCATCGTTTAATAAGCATTGTACATCATTTTATAACAAAATGGGCATGATATAGAATGGTTTCAATTGCATGTATTTAAATTACTCACCTAAGAGACCATTGTGATCCGTACAGTTGTTAGTAACACAGTCTGCGATTCTTCACAAGTTGAACAACCAGAACGTTCTAAGCATTTTTTCTAAAGAATGATCATATTAAAATGTCTCAAAATAACAAATCAATGCTAGACATCACCATAAACTGTCACACTGCAGACATAGTAACGATATGACTGAATTTTTTTAAAGCTAAGTTAAAAATCCAAATCACAAACACACGCACGCACACTCACGAACACACACAGTTAACAAACATTTCTTTTAAGACAAGATATTTCAATGAAACAGAATGCCTCACTAACGAACAGAGACAGTTTGCCTGGTTTCAGAAAGATAGGATACAAAAACAGACGCGTGTTCAATCGACGCACCGAAAACAGTAATTCATATCGTGCTCATCTCATCAAAAGATAAAACTGCAGTGACGTCATCACTCGACGTCACCGTCACAGCAAAGTTTACTTCCATCGCTGGATTTAGGTTCAACATTTCTTTTGTCATATGCTATTGGTATGTATAGAAGGGAGACGACAAGCCCAAATAAGTTCCTAAAAGAAAAATGGGATCAAGTTATATTCAATTATCATCGTCAAAAACTTAAAAACGGTAACTGTTTTTCTTTCTCTCTCTGTCTCTTACCATTTCTCTTTACAGATCGAAGGATCGATGGAATAAAGGCTTGATGAATAAATAGATCAAGCAGGTTCACAATTTAATAGTGGACTCACATATCAGTGTTCAGCTACTTGTATAGACAAACATAACTGAATATAAGTTAGTTGTGTGAAGTGATGTAATTAAAAGTATTAACTTTTCTTGATATCATTGAATAACATTTGGCCATTTCGATTTTATCTCTTCATGGTATCGCATACCGCTCCCGCGATCTAGTGATTAGAGCGTCCGTCTCGGATGCGGCAAATCGCGGTTCGAAACCCTGCCGAGTCATACCTACGACTTATAAAAATGGTACTAACCGCTGCCTCACAAGGCGTTCAGCATTAAGAACTTAGTATTAGAACTAGTCGACCTAATGTTAGCATAATATAACAGGTTGAGATTCTACATGTCTGCGTCCTGGTGTCCCAGTGTTAGACATCACTATAAACTGCCACACTCCAGATATAGTAGCGATATGACTGAAAACAATTAAACCTCAGTTAAAAATCAAAATAACACACACACACACACACACACACACACACACACACACACACACTATTCATGGTTTCGCTATATTAACTAGGTTTATCATCCAGCAATTGTTGAACATTATTGTAACCCCTTACAACATTATAAATATTTTCTCTACGATTTGTCTTAAAGAGTTTCTCTGCAGTGAATAATTTTACTTGCATTCAATAAAACGCAGCAGAAAAATGTTAGTCTAGGTCAGCATCTGGACTTTCACGTTGAATGACCCAAACGGGTCACTGGGTGGTAGAGTAGTCTAAAGCGCTCACCTGTACCGACCACTTCTATTTCTTCCAGGTTAAATCGGTTCGAGTCTCGGGCGTGGCAACGTAGGTATTTGAGAAATATAAAGTTTGCTAATGGCTAAAAGTGGGTCTGTGGTTCTTACACGGGTTCTCACGAGTTCTTTCTCCCACGTTTATACTGGCAGTCATGTATAGTTATATCGTGTGCTTTAATAAATGGCATTAAACACACACCAACAACAGCAACATTAAAGCAATTTGTGATTTGACTTATTCTGGAGAGGTCATTTGCACTAAATATTCCATCCAGCTACTTTCTTTAAATGCAGCTATCTCCAGGAAACGCAAGATTATCGATGACGATTTGTGCCTTACAAAAGAATAACAATGTACATGCTTCTGAACATGTACTGAAATTGTATCATCAATTACGGAAAATGAAGTAAATAAAAGCAGGATGTTACTTAGTATCGTGCGATGTTTCACACGTATTCGATTACTATAGAGTTTAGTAAATTTCCTAAGTACAGGAAAACTAGAAAAACTTCATTTTCTTTAATGTATGCTACACTTAGCCGTTGAATATATAAATAGAGACACGTTTGTTCCTGTTTAAGAACGTGGCCCATGACAAAAGCGTACTAAAGCGTACTAAAGCGGAGAACCAGCCGCAAAACATCGAAGTACACTATCGATAAATAACAATAAACAAAGAATTACACCCCAGCTCCGTTGCCATACTTTGAATTGCTGTAATGATAAAATTCATACACGTTACTTAAACAATACATATATCCTCATCAAATATGGCAAATTTGCAATGAAAATATTAGTTCCAAGATAACCTAAATCTATTTCATTTTATAGAAACTTTGTCTGTTTGGATACATACTACACCCATATTCTAATAGAAATAAAGAAATACAATACTATAATGGAAGAAAACAGTCAAAAACTTCAAAACACAGCTGCTTCGAACATCATTAGACTACCACGACCAGAGCACACCTCCCCGCTGATCTATACCTTAAACTGGCTATACATTCGATCTAGAATCAAACGCAACATTTGATCTATGTGCTCTGTTTCATGGACACCAGTACAACATACCTATCCAGCCTCACCCATGTGTACACACCAGCAAGATACTTACACTCCTCTTCTGACAATAGTAGACTCATTATTCCCACTATAAAAACGAAGTCATATAGACAACGTTCTTTTGCATATCAGGGCCCAGCAGCGTGGAACGAATTGCCCATTGAAATTAGACACAAGTACACAGTGATCCCTTTCAAGTGCGCTCTTAAAACTAACCTTTTTCGACTGTAAGAACAAACTTAAAGACCTAATAATGTTTCCTACCTTAAGTATTTCTGCATTTGTTATGTTTTATAATTTCATGGTGTTTCTTGTTTTTTTTTTATTTTGTTGCTGGTGTTTTTTGTTAGTATTATCATTATAGATGTTGTAAAGCACTTAGAGCTTCTAAAGATTAGGCGCTATACAAAGTCTTCATTATTCTTATGTTATGTAAAACTTCGTTATACATTTTAAAGCAGTTTATAGTGATGTCTAGCACTGGGGCATCATGCGACAGACAGGTAGCATGATGTCCCACCCAGTCACATTATCCTGACACCAGGCCGAACAGTCTAAACACTAGCCTCTTAATGCTGATCGCCAAGCGCGGCAGCTATAAGTGCCATTTTTATAAATTTGTGGTATGACTCGGCCGGGGATCGATTCCATGACCTCCCGCTTCCAAAGCGGAAGCTCTAACCACTAGCCCACCGCATCGGTCTCACCCAGAAGAAGGAATATCTATGTATGGGGCTAACAGCAAGATCTTAGTGCCCGTACAAACTAAATAGTAAATAAAAGAAGGTAGTTTGGGTACCTTTGTTGTTCTCTGAAGATACATCATTCGGTTAGGAAATTTCCAAAAAGGATCAGAACATTATTATGTACCTGAGCAGAAATAAAACAAAATTGAAATCTCTCAGTCGCGGATCAAACTCAGTTCATATATCACACATACCAACAGATTAAAATGTCTGGTCCAACTAGGCTTTAAAAACAATCCTTCATACACCGAAGAATAATAATGTGGCCAGAACATGTTAACCCTTTATACTTTCCTTAACGAGATTTTGTTAAATTGGAAATGAAGAGAACACAGACTTAGGAAGGATGGAAAGTTAGCCTGATTACTCAATGTTAACTACACCGTAAAAGTTTGAAAGGACATTTTTATATCCAAAATAGGTGTGTGCAAAACTATAGGAACATATTTCAGCGAAAGTGAGACCGTTCCTTTATTTCAACAGATATGAACAATGTTCTGAACTTATCAACAAATGTAATTGATATATGGAATTAAAACAAGCATGATTGATACATAGATCTATAACAGATACGATCATTGTATGAAATTAAAAACAATTATGGTTCATAAACATAATTTATGGATGCATGATTGATTTTGATATTGAATTTGATTTATTGGAACACGTATAGTGACACTGAATTTTAGGTTCCAAATGGAATATATAAAGACATATATCTAATGTCCTCCAGTCAAATTAATAAGAGCCATTTCCGATTCCACATATACAATCAAATACTGAGGGATCCAGTTCACGTGGTCAACTTCTGTTAGTCTGCCAAATGATCCGTCGAAACTCTCAATATACCACAGACTCATTTATACAAATCATGTGGCCCCTCCATATCCCGCAGACTCATTTATACAAATCCTTTGGCCCCTCCATTTGAGTAAATCAGTACCCTGAGCCCTCAGTCAGCACTGCCGACGGTTAAATTATATATAATTATATATAACACGAAGATGAAATTCAAACGATAACAATTTAATGAAGCCTATAAATTTAAATGTCACACAATCACTCGTCCTCTAAGTGATAGCCTATTTCATCTCATGATTTCAGTGTGAGTTCTATTTTCCACCTGGCCTTTGGTTGTACTCATCTATTTATTCTATCCTCCACTCGTCTATTTATTCTGTCCTCCCACTCCTCCTGGATTTCACCTCTCCCGACTTCTCTCCTTCCTTCTCTTTCCTCCGTTCTTTATCACGACTATTGGGACCACTTTCCCTGGTCTGTCCCCCGAAGCTTCCTCTCCATATTTCCCTCTTTCCTTCTCTTCTTTCTGTCTCTAACGGAGACACTGGGACCACTCACTAGTCTGTCCCTCGAAGCTTCCTGTGAAAATCACAAGGCGTTAACATAGGGATTATCAAATCTCACCTCACACTAAATCATCAATTAACCATCAGATAAGGCTATTACTTTTTAGGACACGCATACATACACATCGAAATTCCCACACACTCTTACTGGGAAACAATGACGTAATAGCACGATATCATACATATATCAATACATCGTATCACATCAGTATATCTAATATATATTTAATCTCGTTGTACTTATAATATTACGACAACCAGATGTATGTCTGTACACTACACTCCCACAAGCGTACACAAATATTCAAATATTAATATTATTAATTTCTCACAGTGAAATCATTTCAAAGATACCATTCAATTTCTATAATTACATGGATAATGTGCTATTGTACTATAAAATAACCACATAGCGAATAATAATATTAATTCTTACGACGGCTAGCAAGCAATATGGCTTTTTACAAATATTAACTTATTCTTCAAAATATACAAACATATCAACATCACAAAATAATTATTCCTACTACGGTTTTAGTAATAATAGGTATATATACGATCTACAATTAAATGCAGTCGCAGACAGCAAAGATCGAACAAATAGCTCACTGACCTTTTTAGAAGCTACACTTAGAATTCTGTTCCTAAGGTTTTTCCGCCAATTAACGTATGGCCGCACGGAGTTCTAATTCACGTAAGTTCTCTGTAACGACTATGGCAACTAACGCTCGCCGGCAGGGTTAAAGATAATATACTTTAAAATAAATCAGGGTCCCACCCCTATCTCGATTCTGATTGGGTAGCGCTGGGGCCCTATCCACTCGACTAATTCAATCTGGCGGTCAGTCAGCGTATCCAGAAGATAAGGCACGCCCATTCCTTCTGGCAGCTTCCTTGATGTACAAAACATCCTTCCAGCCCAAGGTGCTAATCACACTTCTGACGGGCTTGGGTCGGCTTCCTCCCTAGCTACGGCAACTTACATCCTTCCAGCCCAAGGTGCTAATCACACTTCTGACGGGCTTGGGTCGGCTTCCTCCCTAGCTACTGCAACTTACGTAAGGGATGGTGTTAGCCTGCGGTCATGTTTAACAATAAACAGTGGCTTGTCCGACTTACTTGATCACACATGGTTCTAATTTAATTTTGGGTCGGGCCAACGCCACAATGACAAAGAATAAGAATTCCAACATTACTTCTCAATTACTATTTACTTAAGGTGTGACAGATAAAACTTAATTATACTTGTTTTATCAATTGTCAAAACTAGAATTATATTATAATATATTCAATCGCAAGAGGTTATGCGAAACGAAAATTATTTTAAAAAATAATTTAAAAAAACAATTCTATGGAGTTAATTTTTCTATTGCTTATCATGTAATGACAATCGAAATAAGTTATTCTAATTCCTCTTGTCTTTGTCAGCCGATACGATGACAATTCGCAAAAGTTGCTTAAGTTCCTATTTTTTTTCAGCAGAGTCGATGACAATCCACTTAAATTGTTCAAGGTCCTACTTGCTTCAGTCAAGACGACGGAAATCCACATATAATGCTCTAACTCCACTTTTATTTCAGCCGAGGCGATTTAAGATAAGATCCTTTAATCAACTGGTAATTCACATATAATGCTCTAATATTTTTATATAATGCTCTAATATTTTTATATAATACTCTAATATTTTTATATAATGCTCTAATATTTTTGTCCTTAGCAATCCATCAAATGTTCCCTAATTCTTTTTTTGCATTCTTCAGCTAAGGCGGTTATAGATAACAAGCCTCCGAACACATACCTCCATTTGCACCTGAAACTCAAGAAACTGCAGGTAAAAAGAAATTCGTATAATTAAGTTGTATGAATGGCATTGTGGGGAATTAGAATCTATATGAAAAACAATTGTTATATTTTAATGATCCTTAAACGCAGACAATAGGCGAGAGATGAGTAGTTTGCATCAGGTCAGTTCCGGATTACCCATTGTTATGTATATTTAATTTAATTGTTTGTTTGTTAGTTTCAAAAATCTTTATTATTTCATTACATGCTATTGTAATGCAACACTGTATACTGGACTTGTCCTTGTATAAAACAGAATTCATTTCTGCTTGACCATTTTTTTATATTTATATTTCATTTTGTGAAACAATAATAACTTCCTTATTCTCTGTGTATATGAACTTAATATCATGATTGTTATTCAGGTAAACAAGAAGGAGTAAAGATGTTTATTGGATCGAGTTTTAGAAATTTCCTAAGTGAATTTTACAGGTTATGGTGTTTTAAGTAACGAGGCTCATTAATATATTCTAGAATTTTATTTCTCATTTGGTAATGGGTTTTTTTGTTTGAGAAAATTTTATTATAGTTGTATAATGTTAGGCTGTATTATATTTTCTTCAAATTATGGAATTCAAGTGATTATTTTCTTTGCAAATACAAACGTGCTCTGATAAAATTGTTGGATAAAGAAATTCACTGGAATTTATACTGAACTCAAACCTGAAATTATATTTCTGTGATTCAACAAAAGACTGTTGATACATCAATAGTACAATATCTACCATCTCATGGACTTCAGTTTTTAGATATTTTTGTGTGACTTTTAATGACTTTTATTCGACACTTATTTTAGTTACTAGGACATGTGTCTATAATTCGTGGAGTTGTTGGAATTTAATTCGCAATACCATACGTTGTTTTTATTTCTTCATTTCACTTTTTATATTATGGAAAAAATATTTGTTAAATTTTACAAAGCTTGTTGTCCTTCACTCTTTTCTGTAACTTATTTTAAGAGCATAGACTCGTAACACCATTAAGCATAGTAAGTACGCACTTGCCCAACGGGTGCGCCAGAAAAAAAATCAAATTAATTGCTGATGATACAATTGAGTGAATATATGACCATTTCGATCTGCGTGTACTAGTATTTTCTTTTGGGATGATGGCAACATTGGTATTTTCCCACCTTTGCAGCTTTTAATATTGTTTTTGTTTTTCTTTGAGTTTCATATTTGTAGGAATAATGGTGGTGGAGTATACTATCTGATTGTTTAAAACCTTGTAAGGCCGTAATGAGACTCAGACGAAAATATGTGCAAATAAATATATATGTAAAGTTCTTTCCTTGCTTTTAATCTTAATAAATATTGATGCATCTTCTCGGTTTCGCACCTTATATGGGACAAATATTACATCAGAAGAATATTTTGTTTTAGGTAAATTTTATGTAACTAAAATCAAATGTAAAAACAAAACGAACGATTAGTTAAATTGTTTTGTAAGGCACGTAATGATCAACGATTAATAATAATAATGAGGACTTTGTATAGTGCCTAATCTTTCGAAGCTCTAAGCGCTTTACACCATCAATAATGATATGACTACACTGCAGAACAATAAATGACAAAAACAATGAAATTGGAAAACATAAAAACATGCTGAAAATATATAAGATACAAAACATGATTAGGTCGCTAAGTTTGTCACTGCAGTCGAAACAGGTGAGTCTTGAGAGCACTCTTAAAAGGGACCACTGTCTTTGTGTCTAATTTCAATGTGCAATTCGTTTTACGTCGCCGGGCCCTGGTGTGCAAACGAACGTTGTCAATATGACTTTGTTTTCACCTTGGGAACAATGAGTATACGATTATCAGAAGAAGAGCGCAAGGATCTAGATGGTGTATACACATGGGTGAGGCTGAATAAGTATGTTGGACTGGAGTCTGTCATTGAAATATAGCACAGAGAACAAATTTTGTGTTTGATTCTGTATCGAATTGATAGACAGTGTAGGGTACAGAGCAGTGGTGAGGAGTACTCTAAAGATGATCCGTGCAGCTGTATTTTGAACTTGTTGAATTTTCTGGAGTAAATATTGTGACGAACCTGACAGAATTGAGTTACAATAGTCCAGTCTTGAAAGTACTAATGAACACACAAGTGTTTTAGTGGCATCAACTGAAAGATATTTACGAATGGAACTGATGCGTCTCAATTCAAGATATGCAGCCTTGCATATGTTCATGACATGTTGGTGCAATGTGAGAGTACTGTCTAGAGTAACACCTAGATTCCGTACTGACTGAGAATTTAATGTTGGTGTTGCTGATATTTATTGTCTGAGGTAAAGGATGTGAATGAGAAAGTCTTTGTGTTGTGATCAGAAGAGACTCAGTTTTATCATCATTCATCTGCAGCTTGTTACATGTCATCCATGATTTCACATCCGAAATGCACTTCTCTACTCCATGGATGGTAGCATCAACTTTAATTGGGTGGCTAGACTTGTATATTTGGGTGTCATCAGCGTACAATTGGTGCGACGACACATGGTGATGATCTATGATACTTGAGAGCGGCTGAATATACAGAATGAAGAGAACAGGTCCAAGAACAGCTCCCTGTGGAACACCACAACATACGTCAACTGGGTTGGAGTGTATTCCATTTGCAGATATAATTATTTGTGTCCTGTTGACTAAGTAGGACTTGAACCGCTTTAATGCTATATTCTGAATGCCAAATACATGCTGGAGACGGTGAAGTAATAGATCATGGTCTATTGTGTCAAATGCTGCAGATAAATCCAGGAGAGTGAGGACTCTAATCTTTCCACTATCCAAAACAGAGAGAATGTCACTAAATACTTTCAGAAGAGTAGTTTCCGTACTGTGGCAGGAGCGATATGCAGACTGTACATTGCTAAAAAGACTGTTTGAATTCAAATGAGATACAAGTTAAGTTAGAACAACCTTTTCTAAGATTTGTTACATGAAAGGGAGATTAGAAACTGGGCGGTAGTTCTTTAAATCGTTATGGTCCAGTGTTGGTTTCTTCAGCAGTGGCTTTACGATGACAGTTTTGAAAAATGATGGGAATTCCCCTGATGAGAGAGAGATATTAATAACATCAGTTAGTGAATGCAATATTGGGTCTAAGCACTCAAGAAGCAGTGATGTCGGAGTTGGATCAAGTTCACAAGACTTTGGTGCACTTTTCATCATGATTTTCCGTACTAAATCTATAGAAACAGGTTCAAATGATCCTAACAGTTGTCGCTGAAATTCTGCATCATAACTGTATGGTGACGAATCAGTTGAAATTGTGCTGTCAAGCGAATCTCTAATGGTATGAACTTTGTCATCGAAGAAATTTCCAAATTGATCTGGTAGGTCTTGTGGAGACAAGGTTGTTGGAAGTGGTGTACATTTGTTCCTTGACATTAGTTTGTTAGTTATCTCGAAGAGATCTTTGCAGCTGGAACTCTCCGTGATCTTAGTACTGTAGTGAGATGATTTGGCTAAATGGACTATGTTTGTGACGTTCTTCTTAGCGGCTTCGTAGATTTGTTTATGAATAGTGAGTCTGGTGGAAAGCCAAAGCCACTCTGCTTTTCGGCGATGTCTTTTAGCAGTGCGAAGCTGGTCCCTAACACTGCTATACCAAGGAGAACACTTTTTTTTTTTGATACTCTGCATTTGGTGGCTGTGGCATGTTTTTCAAGCAATGAACGCAGGCAGTTATCAACTTGTTCCGCTGTTGGATGTAAGAAAGTTGTTAGGTTTTCTTGGATGTCATGCATGAATTTGGTTCTATTTATAATACGGAGGTTTCTCTTAGTAGCAAATAGAGGTGGAGGGTTAGGGACTGATACGTCGAAATGGCATACAATTCTTGTCCAATAACTTGATACAGAAAATGCAAACATATGAAAAGATATTTAACATCGATACACCTATATAGTTTGTCTTCAAAATACAAATAAAAGCTCTTTAGCAACATTTAACCACTAACACCATCACAATGGCTACCGGTGTGTGTGTGTGTGTGTGTGTGTGTGTGTGTGTGTGTCTAGTACATTTTGTGTAGAAGTTGGTGGGGGGCGACATTAATTGAAATAGTCAGCATCAGTACACATACCAAATTGTATTAACAATACATATTTGGTCTAGACAAATATATATATATATATATATATATATATATATATATATATATATATATATATATATATATATATAGATAGATAGATAGATAGATAGATAGATAGATAGATAGATAGATAGATAGATAGATAGATAGATATCGCATAGAATAAAACAAAGGATAACATTTTAAGAGAAAAAAGAAAGGTTTCAAAACTTCGATTAACATTGTTTGGGACCGGCAGATTTCTCTTACTTTTAGATTTTATCGTAGTTCAAAGTTTTATGTAGATCAAAATGTATTATTACTAGTGGCACAAAGAATTTTGTTTTTAAAAAATTCTTAATAAACATATGTAATTTTTTCTCATACTTTTGTCACTTCATAGCAAGAAAATGAGGCAAAACCTTGCTTAAATTTTTTAAAATAATGGTTTGAACATTATTTAATGTTGCCTTCCAAGAAGGCAAATCCACAATCATGACGGTGAAAGTTTATGCAGAAATAACCCATTAAAAGATAACACTTCTCGTGCTAGCCTAATATAATAAGTTATAAATTGAAACTACCAGGGATTGTTACTCAAGGTGGGTCACACATTTTTAAGTCTGCGCTTAGTTAAAAACAAAATAAACAAATCAAATAATCAAGCAGCAACAGCAAAATACGAATGTATAATTTTATTTATATCTGTATTAATGTTGTTTTTTTTTTGTTATGACGGTATATTGTAAGGGTCATTTTGTTTCTAATTTAAGATAATGTCATTTTATCTGTAAGCATATTTATTTGGAAAGTATGTGGTCTGCATGATTTCTTACTGGTTCGCAGCTAAGGGTTCCGAAACAAACTTAATCTTTCTTACAACTTAGAATGTTCTGGACATGAACTTATGACCCTAATTTTGTTTCAGTTATTGTAATTAAGTTTTTAATATAATGGCTGTTTATTAATAAATTGTAATTGCTCATTTGTATCTTAAGCGTCTGCAGTCGAATCAGTATTTTAGTTGTATGCAATAATTATAGGAGAGGATTTATTTTTTTCATTTATTCATTGGAATTGTAAAGTACTCAGCGAATAAAGATACAATTAAAATCACTATTTTGGGATTACCGATACTAAGAATTCATTTAAAAATTCTGAATTATATCATTGTCATATATCAAGACTGTCAACATAGTATCACATACGAAGCCTCATCAGCATATTCAAGATTGGTCTTCATTCGGAACACCACTACAACCTATTTGGAATACTCCTGAGATAACTCTTGTATGACTATTTGGGGGCCTAAGTAACAATAGTGTAAGTTCTTTTTAAATTTTCACTTTGTTTTAAGGGAAA
The DNA here is from genome assembly GCA_030141615.1 of Unio pictorum. Lineage (NCBI taxonomy): Eukaryota > Metazoa > Mollusca > Bivalvia > Unionida > Unionidae > Unio > Unio pictorum. Next base: position 2,555,629 of record JARLTB010000139.1, read on the forward strand.
GAAATTATTCATTGAATTTTTACAAACCTTGTTGGTTTTCGGCCATAAAGTCGAAATTAGATCATGCAGATAAGTATGTTCATATTTCATAATTTTGCTAAAGTCAAGTTAATAAGACACACAACTAATATTTACCTTGTCGGCATGGACGTAGTCATTATATAATCAGGTGATCAAAAATATTTCCAGTCGTTGGTCATAATATATTCAAGATGTTTATATATCCGCCTAGCAAAAAGGCGCGAAAATATGCGTGTGCAGTTTTCCTAATAAGCATGTCTGTTACAGATGGAAGCAGAGCGCATGGCAACTACAATGCGAGACAATCGTCTTTTGCTAGAGAAAATGGCTCACATCATGAGAAAAGGTGGAGAGGTTGACCACATCAAATGGGATTACACAAAGAAAAGGTGAATTTTTTTACAGACCTTTCAAATTAATAATTTTATATTTTAGTTACACTGGTATTTGCTATGTAATATAGAGCGAAACTATTACTTACTGAGAACGAATATCATTACATTGGTTAGAGAATTTTTTTAAAGTCGTTCTCTACTTTGACATGAATCAAGGACAGAGGGTTAAGGCAACAATCGATATGCCTGCATGTGACAATTCCTATTCCCACTTGACCATCCACTCATTCCCTGAAATAGAAAATACTTCCTTGTATAGCACTTGCATGTCGTTTTAGCCATTAACTCTCTAATACAAACTCTCTAATACAAAGAAACTCCAGATTCCGATGACACCAGTTAAGCCATACAGAAATTAAAAGAGAAAGGTACGAATAAAACCCGACAGAGACGAAAGAATATTTTAAATTCTTTCCCTAATGAAATTCCAAAACCACAACCACGTGACTTTACAGGGCGTAAATTCAGACATGGACATTTTGGATTACATTATTAGAATACATCGATACAAATCACCACATTCCAGGTCATTGAAACACATTCGAGACTACAGGTACATAAATGCATGAGATATTGAAATACCTTTGAGCACCACACAAATTTGGTTGGAACATCATACATTTGTACTTTTTTTTAGAACATTGAGGACCATTTGGGATTTAATTCATAAGTTCATTTTCATATTTCACCTTGTATTCTTGGTGAAAAATTATTTCTTGAACTGCACAAAACTTGTTGGTTTTCGCTCTTTTCTGAGTTTACGATAATAGAGTTGTAATATAACGCGGGGGGGGGGGGGGGCGCCTTCCAGGAAACTACGTTTTTTTCAAATTTTTTGGTCCAATATTTGTTGGAGAAAAATAATTTGGATAAAAGTGTTTTTTACTCTGATTAGTAAGTCTCTAAGTAAGTCTGAAATCAAAGTAACAGAATTGAAATTAAAGCACCACGTTGAAAAGTAGTCAAGATGGCTTCAGCTTCAGTGTGAGGCAGAAGAGAAAAAATGCAGTTGTAGACAGCGCGAAGGGAGAAAGAAAGAGAAAGTAAAGATTGGCAAATGCAATCGCAGAAACATACAGAAAAGAGAAACGTGGATTTACAAATGAAAATAAAAGTGATGGAAATACACACGCATAGAGAAATAGTACTAATATTAGTACCCCTACATCGTTGAAGGTACGACAGTGTAGCTAGTATATTACATGCCCTAGTATGTTACATGCCATAATTACAGTACACTGTACGAAAAAAAATGAATGTTTAGTTTTACTAATAACCTGCGAAATTCTTGATTAAAAAATAGGTAAAATCCATGTGGATTAGAATTAAAATACAAAGACGAAAAATACTGAAAAATTGTTTATATTGAAAACTTACTTTAAATAGCCTTCTGTACATATCTAAGTTCTGCCGATTGACTGCGAAGTGCACAAGTTCTGTCCTGAATCCGACTGCCGTATTGACTGCGAAGTGCACAAGTTCTGTCCTGAATCCGACTGCCGTATTGACTGCGAAGTGCACAAGTTCTGTCCTGAATCCGACTGCCGTATTGCATCTCTCATATCCTTCTTTACAAATTTCTAAAGCGGTGTTAATTTCTCTTTTTTCTAACGGGACATATTTTGCAAAAAAAATGTCTGCTCTAAGAATTTTCATCACAAGTCAACCCGTAAAAGCATCAATGCTGTCATGCATGCAGTAGCTGTCGATAAGAGATTTTAATCCAAAAAATGTCATCGGCCCGTACCGCGTGTTTTGGTTATGGATAAGCGAGGGCAACATACGTCTGGTAATGAATCTGTTATAATTTCTATAGCTCAACGAAGAAAACATAAAACAGAGAACAATACTTGAATTCCTTTGAAAACTCACGCCATCGAGCGCCACAAACATTAATGGCGAGTTCATGTATTATTTGTCTCGTATTATAGTTTGAATCATTCAAAGAAACAGAGAGAGCTGCTGCGAGTGACGCACGAGAACTTCGCCATCTTGAAGCGTATCACCACCAAGCAGCCTCACTACAATCATAACCATTGGATGTATGACTGGAGTGTAAGTAACATTACATTACTCTAAAATTCAAAGTCTTAAATGTATGCCAGTGTAAGTAACATTACATGACTTTAAAATTCAATGTCTCCAATGTATGTCAGTATTAGCAACATTACATGACTTTGAAATTCACTGTCTCAAATGTATGTCGGTTTAAGTTACGTTACTATATACATCAACAATGCAATTATTTTTTGTTTTGAAAAGCAGTTCAAATTTAGGTATATACTTTAGAGTGTTTGTCCTGTTGGATATGGTGGTCAGGCTGAAAGAATATGGGTCTCTAAAGGTCACCCAGTCACAATTAGGCTTCGCCCACATTATCTAACAGTACAAACACTATCGTCTATAATTAATTATTGTAACATTATATTGTACAAGTAATTATGTTATGTGATATCGGCATTAGTTATACTACACGTTGATAGCTTTAATGGTTTAAAGCTAAAAGGCCTGAATTGGGTTGAAGCAACTTATACGCACTTCTTTCTTCTGAAACCGGCCTGATCCCTGTAGTTAGTTTTTGAAACCTTATACTATTATTTAATTCCCGTATTAAATGCACACCCGAATTCCTTCATAGCACTGTTTGAGTCAAACCATGTGGCCTATCATGGCATTGTATAATACTCCAGTGCAATCACTAAAAGTGAATCACGTATGTGTTATTGCTTATCTATCTTAATGAGTACTGTCATAATGGATTGGTGTCGGTCGTTTCCTGTTCTAGCTCACTAATCCTCTAAGTCAGGCCAGCTCCTATATGACAATGTCACTTCTCTGATGTTGTGAACACCTTCTGAAACTCAGTAGCGCAGTATCTTTGATCAAGCTGTTTTCTATTGAGATTTGAAAGTATTATCCGTTAGACAGCGCTGATTCCTCGCCTATACATTCCAAAATGCATCCCAATTGGTCATAATCCTACTTCTTGGAGCCCGATAGACTTAAAATATGCTACATATCGTCAGTTTTTTTCTCTCATTATCCATGCCCTGATCATACACAACATATTCACCCGGACATTACCAGCAGATGATAGTAATAACACAACCGCTACGAATTAGGGATCGCCCAAGATTATCGATCTTCACTCCATCCACCTCATTGCCACTCTGAAAATAACAATTTCGAAGGTAAAAGCACCTGTCTGTAGATAAAACTCGTTCTCTTCTATGTATGTAGATGTTTGTTAGCTAAATCATATGCACCAAAACAAAATCCTGACCAAGAACAAAATCAGGATTCATTGCGGGGTCTGCATAAATGCCTATGAATGGATAAAACCTTGTGTGTGTCTTGTGACTCATGCGAAGATTGGTATCCAGAGTGTATAAATATGCCAAACGCCGTGTTCAAAACCCTCCACAATGTAAACTGGGAATGCATTCAATGTGGTTTGCCAATTTCTTTTCACTGGAATATTTAATACCTCACACCTCTGTTTTCTATAAGAGACAGTACCCAAACCGACAGTGAGATAAGTTTCATTATGTCATTTAGCAACCCAACTGCTATATCATCTCGACACGAGCAGATGTCCCACTAGAATTAGGACTGACTTGCCCTTGAGAAACCTAGTCATCAATTGTTAATCTATAAAGAGGCCTGGAAAAAATGGACTACCTAGCAATATGGTTTCCGCGTCCAAAGTTACAATTGTTACTGGTAAGAAATTATGGCTAGACAGCAGCAATAATTCACCTAAAGTATTCACAGCAAACGTCCAGGTCAGACAGCTAAGATCGTCCAGAGGGATTCCATGGGACGGTATATTTGTTCTAGAGTCAGAGATGTATATCAGCTGCCAGCCAGAATAACTTTAGGCATATACTAACTTTGAGTTACATCGGTCCAAAATTAAGTTTAAAAGGACAATAAACCTATACGTGGACGGCTTCTACAAACCTCTGTCCTTAACCGATCTAAACTAAATAGCCCAATTTTACTCGTGCCAATTTTACTCGTGCCCTACAGGAATCCCACGCAGTGCGAATGCAAGGCTAGGAAGAAACTTGAACCTGGCTGATATTAACTAGGAGAATACGTGTCCAAAACCACAAGCCACAAATAACACCCAATGCCAACAGCTAATAAATATCATAAAGGATTGTGTCCTGGAACCGATAGTAGATGCAGCAACTCGAGTAACTGTTACTTCAAATCTACTTGAGCTGTTCTTCACAAACAAGCAAAACATTAATCAATAAATGTGATCCCATATGAATAATTGATGCCCATGAAGCAGTTTATACAGAGTCCAGCCTACGTCCACTGAAAGTGAAGAAAACAGATCGTAAAGTTTTCAAATACAGGAATGCATACTTTGACTAGATACACGATGAATTGAAAGCCTCACAAGAGTCATTCATTCTTAAAACATATAACCTTCCTGCATAGGACACGTGGAAACTTTTTGAGAAGGTCAAATAGTTAATTGAAAAGGTTATAACGTCCAAGACGTTTGTCTTGAAACGGAAAAATCTTGTAAAGCATCACACAAAAGACGGAATAAATTATTTGCAAGATAGAAAACAACAGGAAAGGCAATAGATGGGAAACTATACAAAGAAGCATAAGAAATATCCCAACGCTCAGAACGGCAAGTCTGTTGAAGAAATATTAAAAACTTGATAGAAGTTGGAAATCTTAATTATAGGCAAAAACAAATACAAGCAAAAGATATTTTGGAACTACATTAAGTCTTTACGAAGAGGCAACTGTAGTGTGGCACCTCTCGAGGAACAGTGGAAACTGCATTAGGAGGCATCCGACAAGGCTAACATACTGAATCGTCAATACTGGAAGTCCTCACACAAGAGGACAAAATTGATCTACCATACCTACAAGGAGATCGTTACACGCCAATGCCTGACATCCAGGTTGCCGACGAAGGTGTATACAGCTTATAACGAACGATTAACACACAAAAATACCACCAGAACAGCCATCATTCTAGCAAGAATCCTTAAAGATCTAGCCAGAGATTGTGCGCCATACTAAAGCAATATTTACCAGAAGTACTTCTTAACTGGTTATGTCCCTGATCTGTTCAAAACGGCAAATGTTACCGCTATCTTTGGAAATAGAAAACAATTAATTCATCACACTAATTACAGACCTATCTCTCTTTCATATATCTGCTGAGAAACACTTGAAAACATAATAGTCAGCAACATGATGCATCACTAGATCATTCCAACATCCTAAAGACTACCAACATGGTTTCCGCGCAAGAAGAAGCCGTGAAGTACAGCTCAAAACTCTAGTGGATTGGCTCGCCAAATCCGTAGACAGAGGAAAGAAGTACGACCTTGCGGTCCTTAAATTTAGTAAGGCTTTCGATCGTGCTCCCCTTGAAAACTGTTCTGTAGGTTGGGCCACTATGACATCAAGGGTACACTTCTCAGCAAAGGATCAGAAATATCCTATCAGACAGATTGCAGAGGGTTTAGTACATGTAGCAACATCAAACCAAGTACCGGTTGTTAAGGAAGCACTTCAAGGTGTTTTGGGTATCAGCTTCTTCCTGGTGTTCATCAATGACTTACTTGCAAGTGTCAAATCCAACACAAGATTGTGTGCAGATAACTGTATAGTCTACCGGGAAACAAATGCCATCTAACGATTGTAAAATCCTACATGGAGACCTGAACCGACTGATCCTCTGAGAACGAACTTGAAGTAAGTCGTCCCGACCAGAAAAATGCAGCATCCTAAGAATTTAGAGAAAGAAATCATCATCAATCGTATCTGAATATACTCTTACAACGTACATGTTTGCTATTGAGCAGGCAGCAAAATATTTCGTAAAACATTAAGCATATATATAGCTTTCTCTGCCATGTCTTGAGCACTGCTTCTATGTGTGGAACTCAAATAATAAAGACCTGCACATAAAATAGAGGTTGTTCAAAGGTGAGCTGCTACATTCACCACAAATATATTCTGCAATACTAGCAGCTTCATCCAATGTTGAATCATCTCTTCAGTAGGAATCACTCAAATCCTGGCGAACAAAAACCAAGCTGGCCATGTTGTTCAAAATAGTGAACAATCTAATGTACTTATCAGTTAGCAAAAACTTTACCTAAGTGTAAAGCCAAACTTGGGCAAGTTCAAATTAAAGTCATCTTCGACAAATTGTTTCAAGGTCAGGTACTTGTACCATCAGTAATTGCAAAAGCTCTTGACTTGGTTTTTGCAACAAGAAGTAGCTTTCCAAAATCACATTATAATGAACTAGTCAGCTACGATTACGATATGGTGATTCTCGGGGATATGTCCGTTGAGGTTCATTATCGCCACGGTATCCAGATCTGAGTGTGAAGGGACGAATACGTACACTGACTACTTTTTACTTCTATCTGCTTTTTCTATCATTACTCTTCTGACTGTCCTACCTTCGTAACTTCCTTACTCAATTTATTATCTACCGCGCATCACACGCTGCCTAATATTCAAGTGTGACTGTGTCAGCGGATAGACAGACAGACAGACAGTCATACATACATACATACATACATACATACATACATACATACATACATACATACATACATACATACATACATGTCAAGGCTCCCCAACCCTTACGCGAGCTTCCACGCTGATGCACGCATGTTTGTAAAATAAACATCCCATGTGGGCAAACGTTATGGTTAAAAGGTAGGGATCCGTGTTTGTGAATCGTAATATGTAAATGTAGCCTACATAAGCTGACTCCATTTCAGAGAAGATAGAATTTGTATTTTCTATGTGAATAATAATAACAAGCGTAAGTATGTGTGCGAAAGAAACCGTCTTCTGTATTGTTTGCATGTCGTATAAATAACACAATGTTTAGTTACTGAGGTATGTCATAGACATAAGAACAAAACTTGTAATATACATTGCCGTATCACGTATAACAGACACGGTATATGGCAAGGTTTCACTTAACACACATATTTTTCTTTGGTTTTTCCGTACAACTTCCGTATTCGATTCCAGGTGCTTCACTAAGGAGAACAGTGTACGTATTTCTTACGGTTTCCTTTGAGCCTGACAGGCCCAACTTTTTGGGGCAAATTTTAGTAAAACTGTTATATTTGAATGCCACACCTATTTGAACTTTATACATGAAGTATTTTTGAATTTCCTTGCATACAAGACATGTGACACCTGCTGCAAAGTGTGTAGTGCTGGTGTTCCACAGGGTGCACGTGCTGATCCATGTGCTCTTGAGAAACCAAAACTAAATTTGCTATATCTTCCTTAATTATAGGACTTTTTCAATGCTGTAAAAACCTAATTGTACTACAAGATAAAGCCTGTCTGAACAAATGTTTAAAGTTTATACATTTTGATCAATTAAAATTGTAATGGAAATTTAAATAAACATTTAAATTTATAAACTAAATTTTATTGAAAAATTAAATTTTCATAAAAGTTTGAAAACAGATTTTGTCAAAGTTTAGACAGAAAAGTTGATCAATCAATGGTCTTTAAAATAAATGGTGGTTTGGGTCTGTGTAACATAACATTTTTCCCAGGGGTAGTGAAGTAGCATGACTCATAGTGATTTTGGCAACAAACCGCAATATGCATGTCAAGGTGCATATAGGTGTACACACTATAAAAGCAACAACAGGTGCTATGTTCCATATTTACTGTGTCAGGTATTTAGGCAGTTATTTGTATAACTAATAGTGCACTCAGATTTAAACATCTGATGGGACCACTTCCATGTTTTATAGGAAAATTGCATTACATTTCAGTGTCGATAACTACAAAAAGCGACAATAAGATAAGAAAATACAGTTTTTAGGCAGGCTTTACCTTACTGAACAATGGTGCTAATCTCTCTCATGAAGATCTAAGCCATGTCCTTGAGTTGCTGTATATTAGTGTGGTGATATCATAATCATTTATGGCATGTACACTGCATATGTCCTTATGAAACCTTGCTATCACCACCAGACTACTGGAGAGCTTCCAAGCTGATCCACCACTAACACTTTGTTCCAGATACCAGCCTAGACCTGAAAAGATATAAAATGTTTCACTTATATCTAGAAAACAGTAAGATGTATGCAAATGAAGTTAAAATGTGTTAGATATAGTGATTTCCAAATAACATTCAGGCTGCAAGCATAGGAAATAAATATTAAACTTGACAGAGTGACACTCAGAAATGTGAAGTAATAGTCATGTATTAAAGTAATAAATTCATCCTAAAAGTATATGAAGTTTCTATAAGCATATCTGGTCATTTACAGGTTAAATAACTAATCAGATAGACTATGCATCACAAACTTTAAGGAAATGTGGGGACGGTGAGGTTTGATCATTGGTGGAAACATTAGTACATGCCAGTATACAGGAAAGTCAAGCGACAATGTAGTAAAAAAGAATATATTACTATAAGCAATCTTATTCATGAGGGAAATACTAATTCTGGATATTGCAAGAGAATACAGTCAAATGTGGCCACACATATCAACTACAGGTACTAATACATCCTCTATCATAAACTAAATGTGAAATTATGATCCCCAAAACTTGTAAACAAGAATGGAAATTTGCATATGTGGGACATATACAATGTAATTGTTATGATCAAATGTGCAAAAATAATTCCAATGATCTGTTTGAACATTTAAAGTGTATTTTTAAGGGTGTTTGATACCAATTATTAACCTCAATGGTTCAATAGAATCAGATATCAGCTGATATTACAATACCGCACTCTATCCAAGTACTGAATTGAAATATGTTACCATACATGGGCATATTAATGAAGAAAATAACATTTTGGGATACATTTAGTGCACACAGCCAGAAATGTGTCTTACAGATTCACTGTAGGTACAATGTCAACCTATATGATATACTGAATGTGAACTTTGGATCCCAAACATTCTAAAATATGTGTTCATGTGGGATATGTAACCATGCTAAGATCAGTTGTACACAGTTAAACTCAAAATATCTGTTTGAATATATCTTATGCAATCTTTAGAGTGTCAGTTAACAAATATTATTAGTAATTAACAATGCATAAATTAAGATGGATCATAAGAATTCACATAACATCATACAGGCCATAATGCTGCACTTCAATAATCAATATCTTAACCAAATTGAACAATAAAATTGAATGCATTTTGTGTTCAACTTACATCATTTTGCTGTTTCCTTACATCAAATGGTAAATATACATGTGGAAAGTATATTTTATCCCTTCAGCCTGCATTTCATTCTCAGAAAGTTTAAACTGATTTAGTAGAGAACTTGAGTAGGTTCTAGTATAAAGTTTTCATCACTGTCCTCTCACTAAACACCCTGTAACTATATTTGTTAACAATTACTAAAGGCTATATAAACAGATATGTGTTACTCAGGAAGTCACCCCATCATAAACACATAAATTAACTGATTGGACCCCTAATAAATAGTTAGAATGATCAATACAAAATAGAATCTGTCTTTCATACATTTTAAATGTATGTCTCATTTTGACTTACAAAGATATTTTCTCTGACAAAATTTGACAAATATCCATCATTGTGGCTTGTATATGATGTAGGATTATAAACATGCTGATATCATTTGATATAAGTTCCAAAAATATTATCTATGTGCATTTTAAGGGGCGAATTTGAATTTTTTAATTTTTAAAAAAAAGATTATTAAAATTTTAAAAAATAAAATCAATTTTTAAATTCTAATGTCATTTTTCTATTTTAAATGTTAATATATATATATATATATATATATATGTATATATATATATATATATATATATATATATATATATATATATATATATATATATATATATAAATATATATATAACACCTTCAAATTTCATGTGTTTATCATTAATAATACAAATTTTATAGCATATTAAAGTTTCATCAATTCTGCCTGTCCAGGACAAAGACCACAGTTAATTTTACTATATGTTCTCTACATATATTTCTCAGCACTGACCTTTCCACAGTGTGACAATCAATACAAATCATATGAAAATCTAAAATACCCCCAAAGATGACTTCACGGTGAAATTCTTGTCAGGGGTTGATCGGTATTTTTTTGAGCTGCTGCACTGTAAACATAACAGCATGTACACAGACCACATATTTCACTTCCGGATCATCACCAAGGCCTTATTACTCCATGTGCACTGTCGCCAAATTACACACTGACAACCACTCTCTCTCTGCTCATATTCTCAAGAATAAACAATTACCTTTAAATCCCTACCAAATATGCATCAATATAACTCTTCTATCACCACCAAAATGAGAGAGGAAAAAATGTTCTAAAAATAAATTGGAACTACATGGGTACTGAACTGGAAGTATTAATTGTTGTGTGATTCCACAAGTACAACTTTATCCCAACTCCTAGGAAGACATAAATGCAAAGTGTTGCGGAAAGCGAGAATCAGATATCAGGGTTTCTTTTAAATGCTCCCTAACATTGCACTATGTACAATGTAGTTAGTCTGATAAATCATGCCCACAAATCTGTGTTAATACCGATGGACAATGTTGTGGTTCTGATGTCACCTGTTCATTAAAATGTGCAATTTTTCCGCATGCAAATAATTCCATAGCATTTTAGGCACATACCGGTAATTGGTAACATCCACATCATGCAAAATTGTTTTTCTTGGCTAATGATAAAAATTCGTACAAACAAACTTTGTGATCCTTATTTAAAAAAACATATGTTCATCTCAAACAGGAAAGTAGTCTTAATAGGACTTCTGTGTTATTGACGAAAATTTAGAATGGACAGATATTTTGTAAGACAAATTAATTTGTCTGGTTTTATCCATAATATCCGAAGAGGATTTAGCTCAAATACATTCTGAACAAAACTTGAAACAGTGATTTATAGATTTAATAATGTACAGTTCCCATTGGCCGTTAGACTAAGATTCATAAATATTCTCTTTAGTTTATTTTCCTGTTTCCAGCGAAATCGCAAATGTATACAAATAACAAAAAAATCCTCAAAGCAAACAAAGAATATTGCCAATAAGAAACTGCATTCTCGCATGGGAGTATCGATGAACACCTGAGCAAATTATTTATATAGCAGATTAAAAGCGTCTTCTGTACATGAATTGCGTAAAAATCTGTGTTTGTATAGTGCATGGTACCGAACTCTAAAATTTAGGTATCCATTCTTTTGCACATGACTGGAGCACACAGAATTCAGGTAACACTCCTTATCAAACAGCAGGGCAATCACTCAAGTAGCGGCCAAATTACTCTAACAGCGGCCAAAATTACTAAAACAAGGGCCATAAAATGAATAGTGGCCGAATCACTAAAACAGCAGCCACATCAGTCTGTCAAATAGCGGACAAATCACAAAAACAGCAGTCAAATCCCTGAAATATCGACCAAATAACTGAATAGCGACCATATCACTCAAACAGAGGTCGTCAATTCACTCAAATATTACTGAATATTGGCCCAATCGCTCAAACAGCTGACCAACAACTCAAATACCGGCCAAATCAGTCAAATATGCAACCAAGCAAACGAATAAAATGAAAACTTGGTCCAAAATATATTTCAAGCTTAAACTACATTTTCTTCAAGCTTCTATTTCTAGTTTATTGGTGACTGCATAAGAATTTCTTTCTCTCCTCTTCCTGAATAATTATCATTTGCTTAACATTTACTAGAAAATGTTTAATGTTTTAGTACAATGCTATATATCATATCTTAATATAATTGAATTATTTACTTGTTTCCATCAGAGCATTCAGACAAACCTTCTAATTATAACTAAGATTTTATCGTGTAAACATTTGAAACTTCCAGAATGAAATTTTCCATTAAGTAATAGTTTTCTTTAGAAAATGATAATTATAAACTGAGGTCAAGTAGAGGAATATATATATTAGATTTTACAAATATTTATCCGATTTATTTTTTTTCACTGAAACATCTTGATTTATCAGAGACAATCTGTCGTTGATTTTCATTTTCGAGCTCGCTTAAATAGAAACCCTGGAGCTGTTTCTAATTACAGAGCAATCGCAGTTATTCTCAGCGACAAATCAATGGTACTTGAAGGCGTTCGTGGACGAATGAGTCATTGACGCTCCAGTTGAAAATATGTAATGTTTTCTGAATATGTAATTATATGGTTCATGATATTATAATGCCTTATCTTCACGTTCAAGTCACCTTTACTTCTGGTCAGGTGAACAAATTACAATCAAAACAAAATTCGGAACACAAATAACATTGAAGAAAAATCAAATTGCTAGTGGCGGTCCAAACAAATTATCATTAACCAAAACTCAGCTGAAACATTTTAACACCTGACCTGAGTTCAACTCCATCTTTGTCTGAGTTCCATTAAAAACTCAATTAAAATAGGTGGTATATTTTCGGCTCTTGCCATTTATCAGCAATAATAATTGCGGCCACTCCAGCTGTCGCAAAACCGCAGCTTTTGGTACTGTATGAATGGCACCGGAAAAACATCAGGTTATGGATTTTTAGTAAAGAGGATAGAGTCTAAGACTACCAGGAACTCTGCACTCATAGTATGGAAAGGGTCTGAGGCTTCCAGGAATAGTTCGTTAATTCCTCCAAAGTCAAATTTTGATTTACTCGATGCTGCTAAAAGATTAAATATAACAAATTTCAGAGGTGTTCTTATGACTGATCAATTACCTAACCAGCACAATGAAGTTGAAACAGGTATCATTAATCTCGATAATATTGGTCCAGGAACGCATTAGGTGGATCTATTTATTTTAATTCGCATAGACGTTCTCCGCCAAAAGAATTTATGTTATATACAAAATCCATTCCAATCTGGTATTCAACATTACTAACACAGACAATAACTGATCCGCCAATATGTGGCCGTGAAGTAATCGTTGTACTCGACGCTGTATCAAAATCAAGCAAACCACCTCATAAGTCATGCATGATTTTAAAAGTAACCGCTATCGTTTTAAACAGATCTTAAAATGATAACGGTAGATATTTACGGAATATTTCCCTCTAAACAAAAATGCACAACTCACGGAATAAAAGCACGAAAAAATAAATACGATCATTAACGATGAAGTATCTGAATTAATAAATCTTGCAAATGTGGATTCAAACGAAGTGGTTGTATTTCAAGACAAGCAAGGAAAATTAAAAACTTGTAATCTTTCATTACGAGATATTATCGTCAGATTTAATGGAGTAACAGTTTTGACAGTATTGGAAAATTCAAGTCTGGAGTCATTATATCAACGATATTAGATAATATTCATAATCGAATGAAAAATCAGGTGAAACAACGACTGGTTCTCTCAATATGCAAATAATAGCATTAGACATTCGAGATAACCATTATTAGACAATGCAGTTGCAACGAAGAGATACGTGGATAATAAAAACCTTCCTCTGATAAATCTGATAATGATACTCATGCACTAACACTTTTCAATTTTTGCAAAAGAATACATGGATTTGTTGAGGACTTTTTGAAAAACCAGCATTTTGTTTACATGAAACTCGTTGACATAAAAAATATCACCCACAACGTAGTATATACGGTAGCGTCTGGATCAGTATTGTGGTTAACACCTAATAAATGTATTAAACATCGCGCTGAGGTTACTGGTATATACAGGTTCTCAGTAATATCTGTTAAGATAATTTAGGTATCTACTACAATTCCACGACGTTATCCACTAACTGGATATTCTGGATCTGTGTTAATATTGCTAGATCAAAACGACGAAGTAACATTGGAGGTGGAACCATAAGAATAAAGACGGCTTGATGTATTATTGATGTCTTGAGATAGCTCAGCTACCACCCACAACATTTTAGATATAATCAAGTAACTAAATGGTAAAACAGACTCAACAATATCGTTGATGAGTACACAGAAAAGGTTTAAAATATATGGCAGATTTGTAGTTGTCGTTGATAATATTGTACATTTAGCGTCCGCTGTGATCGCTGGAACCGATGTATTGCTATCGACAATAACGGCACCAGCAGTTATAACAATTTATGTTTCAGCTGCAAAAACAATTACTGGTGTTCTTAATATCATTGCAACAAGATATACATGTAGCCCAAACAAACTAATCAAATACATAATAAAATTAAAAATAGCGACGCTAGCATACTCCAAATTACCTTCGTCAATAGCATCAAGCCTTAGTGATGTATACAATATAAGATAACGAGTTCACAGAAACGATTAAAATTTACGAGGCAATGACTATGTCTGATTTAGATGATAATAATAATAATAATAATAATAATAATAATAATAATAATAATAATAATAATAATGTCGACATCGCAGGAACTACTGCAACAGATCGTCGTTAATATAAATCTGTCAAAAACAACTACGATATTAAAAAGTTAGACCAATCCTGAATTTAGCGTCAACTTTCCAACTCAAATTCTAGTTAAAGAAATTGCGATTGCACAATTACAAGTATATCATAGTTGCCCGAATATTAGATCAAAATCATTCGGTGGGTTGCAGGCGAATAATACACTAGTCTTTGCAACAGCAAAAAAAAAACAAACAGATGGAATCCCTGATTGCTGCTATTCCAACAGGCAGTTATCAGATCGAACAAATCAATGATGAATTCCAACGCAAAATTAAATATATCACATGAAGAGAATCAAAACTAGCTGTTACGGTTCATGAACCAACTTTATCAGCTGAGATTGAAATAAATGCAACGGATTATATTGGTTAAATTTATCAATCATCGATCAGATCAGTTTTCGGATGGCCTGAAGTTTCACCAGAATATAAAGGATCTCCAGAACGGCAACGAGACGATTCTTATACTAACGAAAAAATGTATCACGGTACCAGTGCACAGAACAGATATTTGGGAAAATGAATTATTAATTACATTTGGATGCGAAAAAATAAGAAATCTTTAGAATTTATTTAAGACTTTAAGTCGTAGATTACTTGTAAACGAAGAATTTTTCAGAAACAAATTAGGCCCGAGCTTATACACATATTTGGTATATTAGACAATTTATTTGTTAGTATTTCATAATATTTTTCTGATGAATTAAAACAACAAATTATCGAAACAATACAACATTTAAATCAGATTGTAGACGATATCAAGTATATTAATAAGAACATTCATGATAAAGTAATAAATTTTAAATTTCATCATGATTATTATGGATTTATTTTCTATTCAGATAAGGTATTTCTTGATCACTATAAAATAATGGAGGCGAAATCACCTCTTACATTAATAATATCCCCTACAACCGACGAACTAAAGAAATTACTTAACGATCTTATCAAAAATAACTTTCCTAAAATTATTGAATCGTGGGAAAAATACATGACCACAAGCATCTCTTCCTTTATATAAGATTGATCCATATGGCAGTGTCAGATATATTTCGCCAGGAATTGTAAATATGCCATCAACGATTGCAGTCAATAGTATATGTGATGTCGTCGATGGTAGCTATCTTCAAGGATCAAATCAGGCTCAGTGTCAATGAAGCAATTTATCATCTCGGAAACAGATTAAAGCTTGGCTAACACGACCAGAGGCACCTGATGCCAACAAGGTCATCTGCGAAGTCAAAGAAAATTGTCCTCATCATGGCGAAAACGAGTTTACTGAATTTTTAATACTATATTCAAGATCAAAAAAAAAAATCAACGAAGAAAAGGTCGCGAAGGATCTTCGCAGAAAAATAATCGGTAAATTTACTCAAGGAGGGTAATATGATCACAAAAGACATTGTACAATATTAATTATAGATGATGCTGAATTCGATTTTGTAATCGCACGCAAGAATGCGGTGTTTATAGGTAAAGAAACAGATCTGTTGTCAAACGGAAGTAACTTAGGTACAATTGTAAGTTATATTGATGGAGAATCCGTGTAATTTACACATTTAAGATCCTCGGTGCTCGCTTACGTTTAAAAAAAATTGTTTCGATAATAAATAGATTTGCTGACAGAGAGGTCAGAGTTGTCACGGATTCATTTTATATCTCATGAAAATATTTAAAACTTTCTGAAGTTTACATGTACTGGTTGGGGATCATGGAGAAAAACAAGAAATGTTACACTATTATACCTAATCTGTTGATGTTCCTGTTAAAGATATTATCGTAAAAATAATCATATATCTTTATCATCTGCGCTATCTGCGTATAATCCAATATCCAGACATAAGACTGTTTATCTAAAGGGACCTGTAGGTTGTGGTAAAACAACTCATGTTCGGAGTTAGTTGTTTTAACACCGACACACAGACTTGCGACAGAAATGAAAAGCGAGGTGTAAAATTATGTGCTTATCATAAATTGTTTCAATGGAAGGGAGATAAATGGACTTATGGGTGAGAAATATATACCTAAAATAATAATTTGGGATGGAATATGCACCGTTTCATTAGAAGTGTTAAAAATGTTTATTGGTTGGTTGTTGTTAAAAAATACCGCGGTGATAATGTGTAGCGATCACGGTCAACCACGAACGTTTGTTGGATTGTCTCCGCACGTGGTTTATGACGAAGTAATGCTGGATAAGCAATCAAATCCAGCTAAACTATTTTCTCGAGGAAGGCATACAAATACTGATATAATTTATGTTACACAGCGATATACAAAAATCCCGAAAGTGATCACAGACAACAATAATATTTTAGCTGTATTTAATAAGCTGATACATATTATCTGCGAAATATACATCAAACTTGTTGCAGCGGAGACATGGATATAATTAAGTTCAAAAACATTTTCTCACGTGCACAAACTACTCCATACGGATTTATAACAATACAGTGCACAAACTACTCCATACGGATTTATAACAATACACTTATATGATCTTCGATCATTATATCCAATCGGTCTTGATAACATCTTTGGATAAATTGCAGCAGCAGAGAAGGCACGACCTCAGCAAGAACTGGATAAACATTCACGCACACAAATTTTGAAAAACAACGAAGACAACGATACAGTAACCACCAAGTGTGTTTCTTGGAGAGTCACTCTCGGTTAGTTAGAGGCTTCGGTGTTGCTTTATTGGTCTTATAGTTTCGTTTTTGTAGGAAGCTTTATTTTTAAGTTTATGACGTTCTATATAAAAAAGTAGGCTCACCCTCTCTACTGCTGATCAAATGCATGGTGGTGGCAGTCTAATATCCCATCAGTGAAAAGGCTGTGCATATTTTGAGGTGTTTAAATGGTGTTCAAAGTAGAAAATTGTAATGATTTCTTTTTCACGAACTTCGATTCACAGAAAAAAAGCAAAATGCGAGACATTGAGATAACTGTCGTTGTTGGTAGCTTCGGTGTCAAATAAATATGTTAAATTTGTATACTATTCTATAGCTCTAAAAATACCGGTAGGAATTTGATTTTTAAAAAAATTACCTTTGAATTGGGAATCGCATGTAATCGCTTCATTTAATTGGGAATTGCCTTTCTTTATTAAAGCAAATCACAACCAATAAGTGAAGGGTTGTGGAATACATTCGAACAACATTGCCCCACGTGACATGAAAATGAGAATACAGTAACCAACAGAAAGGCGGTAGGCTGAGACCAAATTAGGCGAAGAATAGTGTTCCAGTGAACCTTTGTTTCTTGATTTATTTCCTGTGAGTCTTGAGAGTTTCGAAAGGGTACATACTTAACTCATTCACTGATTTTGAGACAGAATTCTCTGCTGAAGAAGTTAGGAATAAACTAAGAGATACACAAAACTATATGCGTGTTTTATTCAGAATCGGTGGAAAGAATGAACAGGTATTGGTCAAGTGAGTCAGGATTGAAAAATGATCATACCCCATATTAAAACGAATTATTTCTTCCAACGAGAAACAAAACATTTTTGCATTTTGTATTTATTTAATACCCATGTCTTCCACGTCATTTTAAGTGGGAGTGGATACTAAAAGCTCGATTCCGTGCATCCTGAATATCAACGCTCATGCATCTGTTAAAAGAATTAAATGACTCTAGGTGTGCGATATGGAATATAGATTAAACATGTGTAATGCGCCAGAATAACAATGCAGTATCATTTGAGGAATAAAACCCCAAAACGAATTCATCCCAAGCTTGTTTGTGTCATCACTTAAGTTTACATGAACAAGGCTTAAATGTATAACATTAGGGGTTTTTCCAACAATTTGCCACTGTGCAAATTGTTGTCCCCGGATTTATTATCGTCAATCTGTCTTTCTTTTTCAGATCAACCAGGTGTATATGATGAATATTTCTAAGTATCCACATCCTTGGAGGAGTGAGCAATCACACTACGAGAAAATCCAACAACAGAAGATGTGTGCGAACAAAGAAATCAGGGAAAAGGTTATCACACAAAAAGGAAAATACTAATATGACTCAAGGGGTTCTGTTTTGCGACTTTAGCATTCGATCGCCTCAGTAACAGCTTTGTCCCACTAGACCGCCACGTTATGCGACAAAATGTCTTGCATTCGACCGAGTGATGTTGTAGTCACTCGCCTGCCACCTACACATAGTCCGAATGCAGCATACACATAGTCCGAATGCAGCATGTCACTTCGTCAAATTATGCTTGAAACGCGCTGTTTATATGTGGGAAATGAGAAAAAGCGTATTTGTCTCGGTCTTATACGACATGTATCTCATTCTCTGAGCTGCTTCGCTATTACACTGAAAAATAAACAGCTTTGCTTTTAGGAATAATAAATATGCGATAAGTACAATTGTTTAACGGAATAAAGCGAAGTGTTTGACGGTTTTCCACGAAAGATTCAGCAAATGGTGACTGAGCAAAGGGTTGAATTATTGTTTTTGCATGATATTATAACGAATAGAATTATAGCCCTTTGTACGAGTGATATCCCTTTGAATATGGTTTGTTATTATTGTGGTAGAGATACAGTAAGCTCACAAAATGGTTATTAAAGAAAAGCGTGACAGATTTCATTGGGTCTCAATTTAGAGAACACATAAAATGTTTATGTAACATACCTAAATTATGGGCGGTTCTGGTGTAAAGTGAAGTTGTTTGCATTTGCAACATACAACAATGGATAATAGCGGCATACCTCTATGTTACATTCATTCACTATGGCTGTTATTTCTGTTGATAATAGTGGCATACCTCTATGTTACATTCATGCACTATGGCTGTGATTTCTGCTGATATTGTACTTGTGGAAATGGTACATAACCAACATGACTGAAATGAATTGCTCTGGAAAAAAAGCCTGATTTAGTCTAAAGTACACTATCTTTAGCAGTTACTGAAATAGGGGAAAACAAAGTTTTCCATACTTGACAATGCCAGATTCTGAAATACAGTGAATGAGTAAACAAATATATCAAATATAAAAAGATAAACACTTTTATAAAATAATATAACCCATATTACATATTACACACATCAACAATACACCGAAATAAATGGAATTAAAAGTTCTTTTAACAATACCTAAGATATAAAAGGTCTAATTTTTAAATAACCAGTATACGCAGTGAGTCAAATCGGAGATATTTTTTCAACAGAGCTCTATCTTAACTATCAAAATCTTTTTTATGTGAAGTATGCGTACTCCGAATGACATGAGAACTTTGGAGCTCTTATACACGTAGAAAGCAGCACTGCGAACGAAGTGTTAATATAGCTGTTACATCCAAAAATGAGTTTTAATGACAATAAAATCTGCGTTAAATCAATACTTTGACACATTTTATATAACATTATATGAGTTTTTATATAATGAAATTTTAAGTATCGTAATAGCAAACAATCCTTGGAGATGTGAGAAATGGATAAGTGATCCTTTCTTGTTTGAAACTTTACACTCAACTTAAATTCTATTTTTTTTTCCCACAGATCAGACAAGGTAACCAAATGATCGCTCAACTAGTGGCAGATTCCTCAAACACATCAAAAACTTCCAAAACACCGTGGTAGATATCTGAGAAATATGATGAATATATGATTTATTTCTAGAGGAGGATCTCTGCAAGAATACTATCCACATTATTGTCCAGTGACTTTTTCTCCCCAGAATTTTGTTTCTTTTGTATTGATTCTTTGCATTGCGTGCAAGTCATAAAGTTATTTGTTATACCACATATCACTCTGATTTGTTTCCTTTTTAATATTTGATTGATTTTTTTCATATTAGCACTGCTACTGCTACTACCACAACTACTACTACTACTACTACTACTACTACTACTACTAATAATAATAATAATAACCTATATTAATTCCTCTTCTTTTTCTTCTTCTTATTCCTATAATTATTATTATTATTATTATTATTATTATTATTATTATTATTACGAGAAACTTACTATACAGGTCGAAAATCAGATAGTCATGTGCCTTATTTGTGCAAAAATTGATGTTTACTTATTCCATATGCATGTTCAAAATATAAATTTGGCTATATTTAACATACCGTATCATTTGACTATATAGACCATCGCATACCGTATTATTTGACTATATAGACTATAGCATACCGTATTTTTTGACTATATAGACTATCGCATACCGTATTTTTTGACTATATAGACTATAACATGCCGTATTATTTGACTATATAGACTATAACATACCGTATTATTTGACTATATAGACTATAACATACCGTATTATTTGACTATATAGACTATAACATGCCGTATTTTTTGACTATATAGACTATCGCATACCGTATTTTTTGACTATATAGAATATAATATGCCATGTTATTTGACTGTATAGACTATAACATACCGTATTAATTTACGATATAGACTATGCCGTACTTTATTATTTTACTATATAGACTATAACATACCGTATTATTTGACTATATAGACTATAACATGGCGTATAATTTGACTATATAGACTATAACATACCGTATTATTTGACTATATAGACTATAACATGCCGTATAATTTGACTATATAGACTATAACATACCGTATTATTTGACTATATAGACTATAACATAACGTATTATTTAACTATATAGACTATAACATACCGTTTTATTTGACTATATAGACTATAACATACCGTATTATTTAACTATATAGACTATAACATACCGTTTTATTTGACTATATAGACCATCGCATACCGTATTATTTGACTATATAGACTATAACATACCGTATTATTTAACTATATAGACTATAACATACCGTATTATTTGACTATATAGACCATTGCATACTGTATTTTTTGACTATATAGACTATAACATACCGTATTATTTGACTATATAGACTATAACATGCCGTATAATTTGACTATATAGACTATAACATACCGTATTATTTGACTATATAGACCATCGCATACCGTATTATTTGACTATATAGACTATAACATACCGTATTATTTGACTATATAGACTATAACATACCGTATAATTTGACTATATAGACTATAACATACCGTATTATTTGACTATATAGACTATAACATACCGTATTATTTGACTATATAGACTATAAAATACCGTATTTTTTGACTATATAGACTATCGCATACCGTATTATTTGACTATATAGACTATAACATACCGTATTATTTGACTATATAGACCATCGCATACCGTATTATTTGACTATATAGACTATAACATACCGTATTATTTGACTATATAGACTATAACATGCCGTATAATTTGACTATACAGACTATAACATACCGTATTATTTGACTATATAAACCATCGCATACCGTATTATTTGACTATATAGACTATAACATACCGTATAATTTGACTATATAGACTATAACATACCGTATTATTTGACTATATAGACTATAACATACCGTATTATTTGACTATATAGACTATAACATACCGTATTATTTGACTATATAGACTATAACATACCGTATTATTTGACTATATAGACTGTAACATACCGTATTATTTGACTATATAGACTATAGCATACCGTATTATTTGACTATATAGACTATAACATACCGTATTATTTGACTATATAGACTATAACATACCGTATTATTTGACTATATAGACTATAACATACCGTATTATTTAACTATAAAGACTATAACATACCGTATTATTTGACTATATAGACTATAACATTGATATGACGCTAGAAGAGATAAAATTTTAACACTCAACAACTAACAAGAAAATCAAAATGGGATTGTTCTCGTAAAAGTAGTGTAAGAGGTATGCTGATATCGCGATTGGCAGGTTGATTGGATTTGTGAGGGTGCAAAACGTTATGTGTCATTAGTTCATTCAGTGTCAAATTAGGACGATAATGTTTTCAATATAATTTCATAATAGTCAACAGGCTTAACTATTAATTAAACTGTATCAGCTTTATCATCCATCTTGCAGATCAACAAGCACAAACATGAATTGCAACCTTGAATGTGTTGTTCACGTATGCAGTGTTATACCTTCAAACTGATCGCTAGTGTTATACCTTCAAACTGATCGCTAGTGTTATACCTCCAAACTGATCCCTAGTGTTATACCTCCAAACTGATCCCTAGTGTTATACCTCCAAACTGATCCCTAGTGTTATACCTCCAAACTGATCCCTAGTGTTATACCTTCAAACTGATCCCTAGTGTTATACCTCCAAACTGATCCCTAGTGTTATACCTTCAAACTAATCCCTAGTGTTATACCTTCAAACTGATCCCTAGTGTTATACCTCCAAACTGATCCCTAGTGTTATACCTCCAAACTGATCCCTAGTGTTATACCTTCAAACTGATCCCTAGTGTTATACCTTCAAACTGATCCCTAGTGTTATACCTCCAAACTGATCCCTAGTGTTATACCTCCAAACTGATCCCTAATGTTATACCTTCAAACTGATCCCTTTCAGAGAGAAAAAGAACTAATATTTCAGACCAAAGCAAGAATAATAACACGGAGTCAAACGAACTAGCAAAGGAAATACAGTTTACTTGAGTAGTCTGATATAAAACGTTTGATTAAGGGTCAAGCTTAATTAATATGGTCTGCATAATTGATTCTGGTATATACTTGAAAAATAATCAGGAAAAGAGTGGAAAACAAATTTGGCACGGCAAGGTTTATTAATACACAGATACGTGGTGGAAAATACTCGAGACCCAAATGTTCAATTATAAGTCACTTATAAAGATATTGCATTTCAATCGCAGCCTCGTGCTCGCGTGCTTTCATCCGCAATGTTGCAATACTTCCATTCCGTTGGGGTTCCGGTAGCGTGTATCCATAGTAACAGCTGGGCGCATATGGAAATGGGGGGAAAATATTGTAGAATGGAAATGGGTAAAAGGGATAAGGTGGTATGGACAGAGCTAGTGGTGACAGTTTTGTGCTCTCGACTTTTAGTTTGTCATCAGCGGCTGAGCCCTCGAGCCTTTCGTTCTTTTTCTGAAAATCAAAGAACAATTTGAGAATAAAACACTTAGGTAAAATGAACAAATATATGATGAATCGAAGTTTTTTTGTGAATTATATCCTTCGATTCTTTCGAATGTAACTTCTTGTGTGTTCAGTATGGACAGATGGCATCATAGCTTACCACTAATTGAGTTTTCCTAATATAATTCTATAAAAGAATAAGTACGACCAAACATTTATCGCAATATATGTGAATGATACAAAGTAGACCTGATGCTTTTGTACTAGTTTCATCTTGATTAAATATGTTAATTTTTAAATCAAACAGTTTAGTGATATTTAATATGAATAATTTTGAAACTTTATTACATTTCAAGGAAACAAAACTATTGTTTCAAAATCAGCTGTTAAATATATGACGTACCTGAATAAAACGAAAGGGTAAGAAATATCTTTAAATTTTTGCATGAATTAGCAAGAAATATTAGTTCTAGGTGATGATGGACAAACGCAGTATTTGAATTATTCCATGTTGAACAAACCCTAAAGAGTGAGTTATATAGATACAGATGTTGGTACGTGACAAGTTCGTTTTATATTGTACCAATGATACGACGTTTGTCACCAAAGGAAAAAAGGTTGTGGATTTAGAGTTGATTTACGAATTGTAAACATTGCTGAGTGAATCTTGGAACGAGATCACAGTGACCTAGTTTAACATTACTAAACACCTTCACCCGAAAATTTACCTATAATGCATGTTTATTATTAATAAGCTTATTTAAATAGTGTGCACCAATGCACGTACACAAGGACAAACACAAAACAAAAATGAAGGACAACTTGAAAAGTATATTCTGTCTACTTCTCGAAGTCGTGCGAATAATTACCATAATAAATTCATGTTGCTGAAACGTTGATTTCGGTGCAGGAACAAAGGAAACGTCCCTCAGATCTTGAAGTCCACCAAAGTTTCCTAATTTTTCGAATTTCCTCCATTTTGCCCTTCTGTTCTGAAACCAAATCTACATAGAAAAACTAGTAGTTAATAAAGAAATCATATGCTGCTTCATTTTATTGATGGCTCGAGCTTTACAGGCTTTATATTTGTATAAGCAATCATTAAGTAAACTTTTGTATCTAGGCTAAATAATGAAATATTTGTAAACGTTCTATTAACATTATTGATAAAAAATGTTATGGAAAGTGTTAACATGACAAAGCCCATGACGAACATAGTTAAAATGACGAGACCAACAATAAACATAGTTGATGAGCATGGTCAACTTAACATGATCCTAATGAACATAGTTGATGTGACAAGGCCCCCGTTATCATAGTTAACATGACAAAGCCCTCGATAAACATGACAAAGTCTCAGCTGAACATAAATAGCATGGCAATTTACCTGCTGAACATAGATAACATAAAAATGTCAGTGCTGAACATTGATAACGTGACAAAGTCCCTGCTGAACTTAGATTACATGACAAAGTCCCTGATGAATGTACACAATATGACAAAGTCCCTGCTAAATATCAATAACATGACCAACTCCCTAATGACTATTGATAAGATGACAAAGACTCTGCTGAGCATATATAACATGCCAAGCTCTCTTATGAATAATGATAACATAACAAAGCTCCATGATAAACACAGTCAACGTTACAAAACCCCAATGACCATAATTAACATAGTATTAACATAGTATTAACATAGTATTAACATAGTAACATGACAAGGCCTCTAATGACCATATTTAGCACGACAAGGCCCGCGATAAGCATAGTCAACATAACAAGGTCCCTAATGAATATTGATAACATGACAAGACCCTTGATGGACACAGTTAACGTGGCAAGACCGCATTCCTAAAGACAATATTTAACATAACAAAGCTCGCGATAAACATATTTCACATAACATGGATGAATATAGTTAAAACCGAATCTTTTTGATCTGGACAAATTTTGAGCTCAGCTGACCAGATCGTTTTTAAACCACGTTAAATTTAATAAAGGAGCTTAAATCACAAAAGATTTCTTATCAAAGTAACGAGTAGTACTAAACACTTTTAGTCCCTTATAGTACAACTTTTTCTTCTTGATATCATTGCTTTAAATTCTAGCACATAATCTATTGGTCAGACTTAGTACTAGCACTGGTGAACTATTGGTCACATTTTGTATCAACGTTGAATGAGTCCGGTTTATAATTGCAGAACTGAGTCCACAAAGAAATGTTTTCAACTATGGCTCACTCGGAAAACGTTCTTAGATAGAAAAGATTTTTTTGACGCTAAAGCAATTTTACGGAAACGAATTAAAGTAAATATACAAGATTTGTTCCGTCTTGTTTGAAGAAATCATTGAGACATTTTCATCGTCATCTCTACTACTTTTCCACTTGTGCCTAGTATACAAAATGAACTTGAAAAGCTACATTATAGGGAAAACTTGACATTCATCAAGAACGCGTGTGGAAATTTAACAAATGACATAGTACTTACTTGCACTCGTGCTTCAGGTATACCAGTCTTCTGAGACAACTCTTCTCGCATGTTTACATCCGGGTAATGTGTAAGACAGAAAACTTCCTCAAGTTTCTTAAGCTGATCTGCAGAAAACGTAGTTCTGAACCTGCGTCGTTTTGCTGATAATTCTTCTTTGCCTGTGAATAAAAGAACAAACTGAGTACGACCCGTGTGGCAATATATCGAATTAAAGTTGTTACTGATGAAGCTTACACAATAATATTCATGTGTAAGTTTTAGCAAACACAAACACTCTCTTTAGTGGCTGGGATATTCCTAAGATATAGGTTAAGATAATGAGAAAGAAAATAACCTTATAATTAGGAAAGCACGTGAAATTTAATGTTAATTTCTTAATCAGCATCATACTAAAGGACAAAAAACACCTGGTATGACCTACGGCGGTCATATTAAATACACGAGAGAACTAAAGCCAGGAAAGACAGCTGACGCTGCTTTTCTAAGTGATTATCAGAATAATACAGAAGTAAACGCTAGAATGGTGGAATCGAATGAAGACGTTGGTGATTTGAAGCTACAGTCTCCTGATGATCACATAGCTAAAGTGGTTCTTGATGTCTTGATGATAATTAAAACCGTTCCTTCTCCTTCTAGCAACAGAAAGCAATGAAGCAAACAACGTGAGACATCAGTAATTCAAAACATGAAATATAATATTCCCACTTGCAGAGATATGATGCAATTAAAATAGATCAGTGACGAAATCGTTATAATCAGAGAGAGAGAGAGAGAGAGAGAGAGAGAGAGAGAGAGAGAGAGAGAGAGAGAGAGAGAGAGAGAGAGAGTTGGTTTAAATGTGATATATGTGATATTCGTTTTAGTTACCTGTGTCTGAAGGTCCGCTCTTGCCCATTGTTAAGTCCAATGAAATGTCATCTGAAAGGCTATCATCTTGTGATGTTGAAGTTACGTTTTCTGGTTCATTGCCCATACTGATATCAGAGGAACTGGAACTTGTCTCCGCATAAGGCTCCGCTCCAGAATTCAAGGGATCTGCACACAAAAAATATTAATCCTAACTATTTTGTTAATAACTTTAGTGTAAATCCACTACTGTTATTACCTCTGCTGCTGAACAATCTATAAATGAAAGCAATGTCACTTTTCAAACTCATTATTTTAACC
This sequence comes from Unio pictorum, assembly GCA_030141615.1. Taxonomy (NCBI): domain Eukaryota; kingdom Metazoa; phylum Mollusca; class Bivalvia; order Unionida; family Unionidae; genus Unio; species Unio pictorum. Next base: position 2,583,180 of record JARLTB010000139.1, read on the forward strand.
CCATTACTAAAGCATGTTTCGTTTATTCTCTCTCTCTCTCTCTCTCTCTCTCTCTCTCTCTCTCTCTCTCTCTCTCTCTCTCTCTCTCTCTCTCTCTCATTACAAAGCTTTGGACTGCTATGTTTATATTGATTAAACAAATGATGGAATATTTATTACAGTTTGAACTTGAATTTATTCCAGTTAAAACAAAATTAAAAGTTTTTCATACAATGGACTTTCTAGTTGTTTGTGGAAATGGTTGATTTAATTAGTTTTAAGCATATTTTTTTTTAATACCTATTGATTTCAATCTCAATTTCACCTTAGAAGATCATAGGAATACATAAATTCTGTATTTCCCTTGCTATCAATGTATCCAGCACACTTCGCAGGTACCAATCTCTTGTACAAAGGCCAGTAATTGAAAATTTCTTCTCAATGGGTAATAACACAAATTTATGAGTATACAAGTGTGACAGGATTGACGACTACAAGGAAATTTTCAAAAGTTCTCTCCATTTATCTTATCGTATTAGACTACTAATTAGTTACCAAAGGGTAATAATCCTTTGATTTTCCTTTTAACTATGTATTGCAAAGCAACTGAATCTTCAGGTCAACCAAATTATGAAACAATCTGTGTTGAATTTATTTACACATCGCAAGTTGGTTTCGATTTCAATCTCACCTTACAGATTGTTACAACTGATTCACTGCTGGGTAATGTAATTCAATTTTATCTATTTCACACAAGCTTTTGATAGAAAAATACAGTGATTTCCAAAATGGACGTTTGGGAAGGGATATTGAAGCGTATCACCGATATTAAAATAATCAGTATTGTGTTTTTAAATATTCATTTAAAAACAATTCAAATGATTATTTGTTTAAATTGCACAAAATTTATTAGACTAAAATGTTTAAAAATGTAGAATTCATGAAAATTCAAAATAACTTACATCTTGATTATGAAAGTTTAATAAAAAAAAAAATACAAGTGTTAGGGTTAGGGTTAACCCTATTTCTAGATTTAAAAAAATTCAAGGGTTAGGGTTGTGGTTAAACCTATTCCTAGATAAAAATGCAAGGGTTAGGGTTGGGGTTAAACCACCATGAGCAACACTACCATTATCATGACGAGTAAATCATCATCACTAATGCTGCATTCTTAATAATAATAATAATAATAATAATAATAATTGTTATTATGATTATAATGATTACGATTATTATCATTTTAGTTGTAGTAGTAGTAGTAGTAATAGTAGTAGTAGTAGTAGTAGTTGTTGTTGTTGTTGTTGTTGTTGTTGTTGTGTTGGCGTGGCTATGTGTATCCTTATTCTTGATCACATATTATGCTATCCAATCGTCACACAAGTTTGGGATTTTATATTAAAAAGCAAGCTATGATTACACTTTAAAGCTATTCCGTTTAAAACTTATATTCATTTAGAAATCAAACACTACTGTGAAACTATCTGAATCTCCACTTGACAAGCGATTCGCAGTAAAACTGAATTAATAATACGCATCGCGTGTCGGAGTAGTTGTAAAAATGTCTCGATTTCACTTTCACTTGTTGCCTTAATAGCCTATAGGCAGATTACAGTTAGTCGTACAAACTTTTGCGGGTAACAAGATTTTAGAACAAGTGCACTGCAAACAAGTGGCCCATTAAATCTACTCTTATAACTTCGTTATATAAGCCCCATAGTTGCATGCTTTATTGACGGGAAATCTTGATCACTGTCAAATTTTAAGGCTATTGAAGACTTAGATCAATGTGATAAATTATTCCAAATTGCACTAAATTGCCTTTTCAACTTAATTTAAGAATATATCTCCCCCTCCCTCTGCCCATGTCTCTGTCTCTGTCTCTGTCTCTCTCTCTCTCTCTCTCTTTCTCTCTCTCTCTCTCTCTCTCTCTCTCTCTCTCTCTCTCTCTCTCTCTCTCTCTCTCTCTCTCTCTCTATATATATATATATATATATATATATATATATATATATATATATATATATAGCCGCATGTGAATTAAATCAGTAATTTACAATTAATTTTATTAAAATATTTCTATAGTGGTGAATTATATGCGCTAAACTAACAATAGGCTTCTAATCTTTTAATCTTCTAATCTTTTAATCTTCTAATCTTTTAATTTATCATTGTTTTCTTCAAAAAGAGACTTTGAGCTGTTGTTTAGATCGCAAATTCTAAATATCACTTTTTAAACACATTCCACTATAGGTAATAGTAGCGTTAATACTTTTGTCATTAATTTAAATATTAATATTAAAGATATCTACATGTATTTGCAAACTGCATGACCTATTTATTCACGGGATGACCTGTTTATTCATTAATAAACTATTTATTCAGCATCTTCAATTAATTAAAGGGAAAGAAAAGAGGAAATTCGAAAGATGTTTTTGTTCGTCGCCATAAAAGAATAAAGTACGAAAACCGAAGATAAATTTTGTCAAATTAGATAGTAAGATTTTGTAAGTGTGATAATTTTTAAAAATATCGAAATGTTTAAAATATTACAAAGGATTGGACTGTTCCACATAATACTTTCTTCCGTCTGAAACACTGGCAAATAATCAAACTTGAAAATAACCTTTCAACATAAAAAAAATTAATGACGTCAAAATTAATAACAATAATCAGCTAACTTTCGAATTCGCATTTTGTTAGTTTGCTATATCTGCGCGAGATAGCGTAATTCTGATATTTTCAAATTTGTGAAATGTGCCTCTATATCAATATAAAACATTAGAATAAAATCAAACATTAGAGACAAAAGCCAACTCTCAATCTAGCCAATGTATTGTGCATTTTTGTTGCGCCCACGTTAGAGTGAAGTGAAACATAGCAGTCCCTTTCTAAGGTTGCAGTTTTTCATTTGCATATCTTTCCATGCTATTTGACAAAACAAATTTATGAAGCTAGGATTACTAGTTTTTATCTGCCTCTTTAGCCTTTGGTCCAAACTATAACAGAACATTTGCTTTCAGGATTTAGTTAATTAAAAATATCAATTACCTATCATTTTGTTTTAATATCCTGATTAATTTTTTTTACGTTTTATGAATCATGATGAAGCAGCGTGTTATTTGCACAATTGTTTGACATTGGGTTCAAGTAATACTGGGATCATGGGCTTAAAATGCAGGCCTTGACTTTCATGTATATCTTTCATGTTTCTTTTCTTTTTCTATTCTACAAGGTGGCTCAGAAAAACAGTATACCTTGGATAATAATATAAGAGAGAGAGAGAGAGAGAGAGAGAGAGAGAGAGAACTTTGTTTGACATAGTTTCATTTTTTTTTTTGTTTGTCATCTTTTCTATCATTGGTATATAACAACCAACAAATGCTTGGAACTTCCAAAATAATCATTAGAATTTCAAGGTGACTTATCCTTCTCTTACGGTGTTCTGTGTTAGAGTTTATTATGATGTACCTTAACATTAAATGGCGGGTCTTCCTGATTTGCCTATGATGTACCTTAACATTAAATTTCGAGTCTTCCTGATTTTCCTATGATGTTCCGTAACTTTAAATGGTGGATCTTCCTGATTTTCTTATGAAGTACTGTCACATAAAATGGCAGATCTTCCTTAATTTCTTGTGATGTACTGTGACATCAACTGGTGGGTATTCCTTTTTTTTTTTTGCTATGATATCCTGTAACATTAAAGGATACTTCTTTCTGAAGCTGACTCTTAAGTGACGACACCCCTATTACAACGCAGCAAACCCCATTATGGTGCTCAGGAAAAATTTGTTAATGGGAGCATTACGTATCGGTAACGGCAAATGCACGATTAGTTTCCACGCTACCTTACCAGCCCGAGGAATAGGAGTGATGTATTGTAGTTGTCGAGAGGCACACGTACCATTTACACCTAATTATGAATTGCCATAAGGGTCCTTCAGAGACTTGCTTCAGGGCGTGCATCTCAAACAAATTAGTTCCGCTTCAGAAGAACGAGACGAATATAGACTTTGGTTCACTTGAGCTTCAACTAGAAAACAATCCAACAAATAAAAATGTCTTTCTTTAACTTAATGCGATCTTGATGTAGTTTTCTTCTCTTCGTTTGTTTTGCTTTATTTTTTTTAAATAAAAATATTCCAGTTATGTCCAGTTATGTCCATTATTTTTAATATTTTACCCGTTTTGTATGTATTTCTAATATTTCTGGTTTGTCTGTTGTTTTTAATAATATATCCGTTTTGTCTGTTGTTTTTAATAATATATCCGTTTTGTCTGTTCTTTTTAATAATATATCCGTTTTGTCTGTTCTCTTTAATAATATATCCGTCTTGTCTGTTCTTTTTAATAATTTAAGCGTTTTGTCTGTTCTTTTTAATAATATATCCGTTTTGTCTGTTCTTTTTAATAATATATCAGTTTTATCTGTTGTTTTTAATAATATATCCGTTTTGTCTGTTCTTTTTAATAATATATCCGTTTTGTCTATTCTTTTTAATAATATATCCGTTTTGTTTGTTCTTTTTAATAATATATCCGTTTTGTTTGTTCTTTTTAATAATATATCCGTTTTGTCTGTTCTTTTTAATAATATATCCGTTTTGTCTGTTCTTTTTAATAATATATCCGTTTTGTCTATTCTTTTTAATAATATATCCGTTTTGTCTGTTCTTTTTAATAATTTATGCGTTTCGTCTGTTCTTTTTAATAATATATCCGTTTTGTTTGTTCTTTTTAATAATATATCCGTTTTGTTTGTTCTTTTTAATAATATATCCGTTTTGTCTGTTCTTTTTAATAATATATCCGTTTTGTCTGTTCTTTTTAATAATATATCCGTTTTGTCTGTTCTTTTTAATAATATATCCGTTTTGTCTGTTCTTTTTAATAATATATCCGTTTTGTTTGTTCTTTTTAATAATATATCCGTTTTGTCTGTTCTTTTTAATAATATATCCGTTTTGTCTGTTCTTTTTAATAATATATCCGTTTTGTCTGTTCTTTTTAATAATATATCCGTTTTGTCTGTTGTTTTTAATAATATATCCGTTTTGTCTGTTGTTTTTAATAATATATCCGTTTTGTCTGTTCTTTTTAATAATATATCCGTTTTGTTTGTTCTTTTTAATAATATATCCGTTTTGTCTGTTCTTTTTAATAATATATCCGTTTTGTCTGTTCTCTTTAATAATATATCCGTCTTGTCTGTTCTTTTTAATAATTTAAGCGTTTTGTCTGTTCTTTTTAATAATATATCCGTTTTGTCTGTTCTTTTTAATAATATATCAGTTTTATCTATTCTTTTTAATAATATATCCGTTTTGTCTGTTCTTTTTAATAATTTATGCGTTTCGTCTGTTCTTTTTAATAATATATCCGTTTTGTCTGTTCTTTTTAATAATATATCCGTTTTGTCTGTTCTTTTTAATAATATATCCGTTTTGTCTGTTCTTTTTAATAATATATACGTTTTGTCTGTTCTTTTTAATAATATATCCGTTTTGTCTGTTCTTTTTAATAATATATCCGTTTTGTCTGTTCTTTTTAATAATATATCCGTTTTGTCTGTTCTTTTTAATAATATATACGTTTTGTCTGTTCTTTTTAATAATATATCCGTTTTGTCTGTTCTTTTTAATAATATATCCGTTTTGTCTGTTCTTTTTAATAATATATCCGTTTTGTCTGTTCTTTTTAATAATATATCCGTTTTGTTTGTTCTTTTTAATAATATATACGTTTTGTCTGTTCTTTTTAATAATATATCCGTTTTGTCTGTTCTTTTTAATAATATATACGTTTTGTCTGTTCTTTTTAATAATTTATCCGTTTTGTCTATTCTTTTTAATAATTTACCCGTTTTGTCTGTTCTTTTTAATAATTTACCCGCTTTGTCTGTTCTTTTTAATAATTTACCCGTTTAGTCTGTTCTTTTTAATAATTTACCCGCTTTGTCTCTTCGCTGATGGATTACCTTAAGGAAGATAAATGTTCATCCATTTATAAAATTTCTTTATCGAAATTATTGAGTCCGAATAGTCATATAACTTTGCTCCTCTCTTGTTCGAGTTTTGTAAAACTCTATACTAAGAAAAATTTAGCAAAGTATCAGTTTCTCCTATACCTTGAAACTTTTCAGAGATGAAAATACTGCATTTCATATTATTTAAAACATCTGTCTATATTGTCCACGACACAACAAAATACGCATTAATTCAATTCAAACGTATTATCGAAATAGCCAGAGTAGGCCTTTGCATCACTCTTAATATTAAGGTAGCACCAAACAAATTGTTGAAAAATGCACGAAAGTTTGGAAATCAGAAACAGCATGTTGTACCAGAAGTCCATCATTTAAGTTGTACTGATACTGCTTTGCTGCAACTTTTCTTCTGATAACTACAATATTTTGTCAATTTACATGAAGATGTGTCAGTGAAGTAAAATTACGTAAAATAAAAATCTTGTAAAAGTTGTCACTTATCAAATTTAAAACAGTAATTACTATTAATATTAAAAGAAACAAATCAAACAATTTATTCCAATTTCCTACCGTAAATCTACAATTCAAAACTCGAATTAATGATTGTGCAGTATGTGGGTCTAACTCTTGGACAAACCACTGTTAATCGCAGACGTTTCAGATGCAAAGTGTATCGGAGAAACAACATTAATGTTATGTTCATGAAATATGGCAGTAGTTAGGATAGGAAAAATAGTTATTTAACAACAATGAAGCGCATTTCTCGAAAGTTTTAAGTTAGGAATTGTAACGACCTTTGTGCGAATTCATTAAAAAGTAGTACGCAGCTTTCATATTTAAGTTCCAACTGTACAATATACTTTTCGAAAAGCACTCTCTCTCTCTTTCTCTCTCTCTCTCTCTCTCTCTCTCTCTCTCTCTCTCTCTCTCTCTCTCTATATATATATATATATATATATATATATATATATATATATATATTATGAAACTGTAGTACCGTGTAGCTTTCCCGACAGATTTTACTTTTTCATATATTCAAAATTTATAACCCGTCTCATTCATATTAACTGTCAGAGATAATACTTTCGTAATACAAACTGCATAACATCTATGAGAATTGAATGAAATAAACGCTAATTTGAGCACTTACATTTACGGTTATTTAGACATGTGCAAGCCACCAGTCTGCCATGAGATGAGGGTAGCAAAGTCACAATTACTTTTGTGTTTAATGCAGTGCAAATGCAAATTATTTCATTTCAAGATGAGATCACATTTACCAAGAATTTCGCCGTCCTCACCAAATACAGAATATGGGACTAAGAAGAGAATAAAAATGAACAAAATTGAATCCTTGACAGAACAAACAGAGAGCGATATTACTGTAATAAATTTGGAGTAAGTGTTAGTGAATTTGAACCATGCTTGGGTCGTTAGTAGTGAATTTGGATACAAGCCGAATGCCTGTCCCTTTTCGTAACATAGTCCATATTAAAATTCAGTGGTGTATACAAGTAGTGTGATTGAAAAGGCAGCATTTATGGTTGGAAATCAGTAAATTATAGAATGGAATCAATAAGTTGGAACTTGGTAGGTACCGTTTATGTGGCCATAGTGGAAAATGGGCGTATGTATATGAGCGTGATACGCCGGAAATTCTGTGGATGGACTGGCCTAGGGGCGCGCAGTTAAATATTTCCCAGTTAGTAAGGGAATACTGGTGTAATTTCTATGGCATGACAAGCTATCGGTACGGAAAACGGATGATAATGAAGAAAAACCATGTAAAGGTGCAGTTAATGGACGTTTGGGCAAGTTGTCTCCTCTGGGTCGCCCATTGATTACAGCAAAGATTAATAATTATAGCAGACACGTCTTTCTTTCCATTTTACAACTCAAGTTGTATGGAAGTCTTTGGAAATTTGGGGAAAACATATGACTTCCAGCGTGACTCGCGCCAGGGTTTTGACACCGCTCGGTCAAGTGAATACCCCTGTGCTTGTAACATTACATTTATGTCTTTAAAGAATATTATACATTTAGTCTAAATTTTACTTAGGCAAATCATCATCAGTTTTATCATTTTATAATGGCGATGTAAAAGCTGATGCAGATTTATTTTGCGAATTTTTGAGAATTTATGAGTTCGACAGAAGAACCGTTTTTCTTTTGCCATTTGTACATATTTACAACTATCTTGAACTCAGAATACAATATGGCTGAAAAAGGAAGCACCATTATCGTTTCAGATGATATAGTTTCGAAAGTTGGCTACAATCGATTAAAATAATTTAATAATTGGTCATTTTCTCCGCCTCTCACCCCCCAAACAAATAAAAGAAATCAAGTAGTGTGTGTGTGTGTGTGTGTGTGTGTGTGTGTGTGTGTGTGTGTGTAATGACAAAAAATATGAAGGAGTAAGATAATTATTACCATACTCCTTGTAATCTCTTCATATAAACTGGAAAGGAAATCAAACTTGATAAAAAGAAAGAAAACACTGTCGTTTTTGTTTTGAAGAAGGGTATTTAGAGTATTGTAAGTACTATTGAACTATATTCCAATAACACTTGAAACATTGACTAGATAATTATCAGTAAATGCACAGACAGGTTGTATTTATTATTGATTCTACTAAACGGATGTATTGCCAATGCGAGAAGCAGCTTGCTACTGAACAAGAATGGAAACTAGAAAACTCTTGTAGACTGACGAAACACTTAAAAATTTCTTTTTGACAAATTTGCAAACATGCTGGTTTGATACATGTGTCTAACCGGCTATGCGTGTATCAATCAAGCGATATGGTTTCTCTAAAGTGTGGTTATCTAAAAGTTCGTTTGCGAATCAATTACATTTTATCTATTGTACTAGCACACTTAATTTTGTAAAGATTTTTTTGAAGTGAGGATCGCGCAGAAATCTCATACCTTCCATGGTATTTTTACACGTATGTCTGGAAAGCATATTATTATGTGACAAAAAACTTTGCTGACTCATCGGTTTTATACATATGTATATGTTTACCTGATTAAAGATTCAAGAGTGCAACGTCTTATGGAAAAAGGAAACATGTGCTTCTGTTTCAAATTAAAATTTTCTTAATAAATACATTTTTTTAAAAATACATTTAAGTTTTCAAAAAGAACAATTTTAACCGTTTTATATCGTTGAAAAAAGATATATGGGTGAAAATATTTAGTACGCAAACCGAAAACGCATTTCTGGAATCCCGATAATTGTAATTTGCTCGGACTGTTCAAAAGCAGTTTTGTCGAAATGGCAGACACATGAACTAAAGAACCGATTTGGAGTATATTAGAAAGTGATAAAACTGAATACCTGATTCTATGACGACATCATCAGTACATTGCTTTTCGTATTTAATTTCGTCTTTCCATTCGTCTTTTCCACAATCTCCACAAGACGATCCAGCTGGGTCCATTTTTGCATCTCCGAGTATGGCGTCAATTGAATATTTTGTCGAGAATTTGTAGTATTGTTTGAGTTTCATCACATCCATTTTTAAATGTTATCAGTTCCAAATGAGATCTAAACCCAGTTTATTCTGTAACTGTCTGTTTGTGTCAAGTAATTATTTTTATGTCAAGTAATGTTGTTTTATAAGTCCATTCGAATTATCTTAAATAGAAACTGAAAATTAAGTCGTTCTTTTTAATGACGTTGTTCCAACGAGATGCTGCCAATCTAAAGGCAGTTAAGAAAATTTGAATTCTCCAGTATCAAATTAACCAACATCCTTTACAAATATGTTGTACTCTTGAAAACAGGTTTTCCTCAACAAAAATCAGAGAAGTCTATGCACATGAATTAAATCCTTTCCTCTTTCTTCCAATGTCTGTGACAGTCAGGAATATAACTGTTATCTAGTTTTATTAAAGTTTTTCATATAGATAGAATATATGGTCTCGGTTGTATTTGATCAAGATAACTTTGAAGTGGGCTTCTCCCGAATAAATTCATTGTATAGACCTGAAATTGTCTGCCATTGGTTACCTATATGTTCCCTTTGCTCTGGATGCCACACTGGGCGTAGTTTAAGGTGATTTATAACCCTTCTTGGAGGTTTGACAGATTTTCTATCCATCTTGAGAAGAAAAATAAGCAACAAAAGTAAATGAAGACAAATTTACACTTGATTTGCACATTCATGTTTTAAGTCCTATTTAGAAAAATATTCTTCAGAAATTTAGATCTAAATATAACAAAGCATGTAGTTGCACTTATTCTTCCCTCACTTTGAAAGATCTAATGATAGTGACAGACTCAATAAAAGAATTATACGTCTCATGATCGTCAGCATTGTAATTAACAAGAGTAACAACATCGTTTTCCTTATCATCGTCCTCGTTAACAGTATCATCACTATCATGATCAGCAGCAGCAGCAGCAACAACAACAAAAACAGTAAATAATAATAATAATAATAATAATAATAATAATAATAATAACAATAATAATTTAAAAATAAAAATATTTTAAAAATTAATAATAATAATAATAATAATAATAATAATAATAATAATAATAATAATATAGACAACTCCTTCATATTTCCATTTATTCATTTGCAAGAGTGTTTTCTTGGACTAATCAAGATGACAAATAACAATTTGTGCTTGTTGACGGTATTGAGAATATCTTTCAATAGATTTAAGTTGAAAGATATGATAGCGCATTGCGTCCTAATATATTATATTCATACAATGATAGTCTCTGTTCATAATATAGTATATTCATAAAATAATATTCATAATATAGTCAACTCATATAACGATAGTCTACGTTCCTAAAAAAGTCTATTCATACAGTGATAGCTCATTCTTAATATAGTATATTCATACAATGATAACCATAATATAGTCAACTCATACAACGATAGTCTACGTTCCTAAAAAAGTCTATTCATACAGTGATAGCTCATTCTTAATATAGTATATTCATACAATGATAACCATAATATAGTCAACTCATACAACGATAGTCTACGTTCCTAATATAGTATATTCATACAATGATAGTCTCTATTCCTAATATAGTCTATTCATACAATGATAGTCTCGATTCCTAATATAGTCTATTCATACAATGATAGTCTCGATTCCTAATATAGTCTATTCATACAATAATAGTCCTAACATAGTATATTCATACAATAATAGTCTCGGTTCCTAATATAGTCTATTCATACAATAATAGTCTGGGTTTCTAATATAGTCAACTCATACAATGATAGTCCTAACATAGTATATTCATACAATAATAGTCTCGGTTTCTAATATAGTCTATTCATACAATAATAGTCTGGGTTTCTAATATAGTCTATTCATACAATAATAGTCTGGGTTTCTAATATAGTCAACTCATACAATGATAGATTCGGTTCCTAATATAGTCTATTCATACAATAATAGTCTGGGTTTCTAATATAGTCTATTCATACAATAATAGTCTCGGTTTCTAATATAGTCTATTCATACAATAATAGTCTCGGTTCCTAATATAGTCAATTCATACAATAATAGTCTGGGTTTCTAATATAGTCAACTCATACAATGATAGTCTCGATTCCTAATATAGTCTATTCATACAATAATAGTCTTAACATAATATATTCATACAGTAATAGTCTCGGTTCCTAATATAGTCAATTCATACAATAATAGTCTCGGTTCCTAATATAGTCTATTCATACAATAATAGTCTGGGTTTCTAATATAGTCAACTCATACAATGATAGTCCTAACATAGTATATTCATACAATAATAGTCTCGGTTTCTAATATAGTCTATTCATACAATAATAGTCTGGGTTTCTAATATAGTCTATTCATACAATAATAGTCTGGGTTTCTAATATAGTCAACTCATACAATGATAGATTCGGTTCCTAATATAGTCTATTCATACAATAATAGTCTGGGTTTCTAATATAGTCTATTCATACAATAATAGTCTCGGTTTCTAATATAGTCTATTCATACAATAATAGTCTCGGTTCCTAATATAGTCAATTCATACAATAATAGTCTGGGTTTCTAATATAGTCAACTCATACAATAATAGTCTCGGTTTCTAATATAGTCTATTCATACAATAATAGTCTCGGTTCCTAATATAGTCTATTCATACAATAATAGTCTGGGTTTCTAATATAGTCAACTCATACAATAATAGTCTCGGTTCCTAATATAGTCTATTCATACAATGATAGTCTCGGTTCCTAATATAGTCTATTCATACAATAATAGTCTGGGTTTCTAATATAGTCAACTCATACAATGATAGATTCGGTTCCTAATATAGTATATTCATACAATAATAGTCTGGGTTTCTAATATAGTCAACTCATACAGTAATAGTCTCGGTTCCTAATATAGTCAATTCATACAATAATAGTCTGGGTTTCTAATATAGTCAACTCATACAATGATAGTCTCGATTCCTAATATAGTCTATTCATACAATAATAGTCTTAACATAATATATTCATACAGTAATAGTCTCGGTTCCTAATATAGTCAATTCATGCAATAATAGTCTCGGTTCCTAATATAGTCAATTCATACAATAATAGTCTCGGTTTCTAATATAGTCTATTCATACAATGATAGTCTCGGTTTCTAATATAGTCTATTCATACAATAATAGTCTCGGTTCCTAATATAGTCAATTCATACAATAATAGTCTCGGTTTCTAATATAGTCAATTCATACAATAATAGTCTCGGTTCCTAATATAGTCAATTCATACAATAATAGTCTCGGTTTCTAATATAGTCAACTCATACAATGATAGTCTCGATTCCTAATATAGTCTATTCATACAATAATAGTCCTAACATAGTATATTCAATAATAGTCTCGGTTTCTAATATAGTCAATTCATACAATAATAGTCCTAACATAGTATATTCATACAATGATAGTCTCGGTTTCTAATATAGTCAACTCATACAATGATAGTCTCGGTTCCTAATATAGTCTATTCATATAATAATAGTCTCGGTTTCTAATATAGTCTATTCATACAATAATAGTCTCGGTTCCTAATATAGTCTATTCATACAAGGATATTCTAAGTTCCTATATAACCATTATTTATTTACCTGTGTTTCATCTACTCATTAATATCAGATGTTTCAATAAGGTTGTGAATATCACATTTATTCCATATTGAAATAAGGGTAAGTATTTAATTAATAAATATTTATGCACGAGTATATCTTACAACAATTGAATCTATAAAATAGTTCTTTTTATTTTAGGGATATTGCTTAAAATATGTTCTCTAAACTTACCTCTTTTTTGTCATTTAATCGTTTGATAACTATGCAAAGAAAATAAGGGGAGTATATGTTGCATGACTGTAATAAAATTCTCTTTGGCTAAACAATAAACCTATTTAAAATTAATACTTTCTTGCTTTTTGTTTATGTCGGTTAAATTTAATTATTTGCCCAGCAAGACACATGGACAGTTGTCAGTAGAAAATCGTTTCGAAGCTGTACAAAGCATTATTTATCTAATGTGGGGGAGATGTTGGGGGGGGGGGGGGGGGGTATTGGTAATTATTACTTTTTAATTTTTATACACCATGGGGAAAATGCTAAAACATCGTGAGCGGCGCGATAAATTATTTAGCGGATTAGATCGATACAGTAGATTACTGCAATAACAGCTGATCTTCTTGGCTAACAAAGTTTAAAGAAAATATTTAATTCAGTGCATACACCCTTGTTATTCTTATGCAATATTTACCATAATTATATGAGAACATTTCATTCCTTACATTTCTGAAGAATATTCTTAATAACATCAATATTGGTTTACTATTTGCTTGTCGATTCCCGACGGAGCTTATATACATATGCGCCTTCGCAGAGCGAAAATATTTATATCACCGTGTTTCAAGGGGAGTGGCAATAATGTTATATATAACTGCTGTTGGGGTCACATCGTGAAATTATATCCGCATAATTTTTGTTCAGGGTTATATTCGTACCATAAGTAGTCTTTAATGAAAACCCGATGTCCATATGAACGTTCAGAAAAGAATAGCTACAACAGAAATTTAAGGATAGCCACCATGCCATGTTGGAGTTCAGATATAAACCGTTCTAATTGCAGACCAGCTTGAAAATCTCATTATGACTATATCATCTGAAATGATGGTGTATGGAAACGTCATACCATAGCTATACGTTGCTGGTCCATCTTTTAGTGACATACACCATGTCGATCTGACCATCCATGCTTGAGAAGTGGCCATAAGAGTTTTAAGTTAAAGATGGCGTCATTTTTATTTACGACAATTTGATACCATTAAATGGCCTTGTAGTGAAACATTGACGTTGATACGGCCATCTTTTCAGAATGATCTCAGTGGTGACCATATTGACTGTTTGAGGGACACTATTCTCATTTAAGACCAACTAGATTACTGGGCTAGATAGCAATTACAGTGATATTTGAACTTTTAAAGACACTTTATTATTCATTTTTCATGCAGTCACATCATGAAGACATATAAAATATTTAAGAAATATTTTATGGATCCTAGGGCTATGTCAGGCGTTAGGAAATTAGTTATTGAAGGGAGGAGGCGATGAGTAGCTGAATTTGTAATTAAGAATGTATCAAGATTAGCAATTGTGAGCTGATAAAGAGGCTTCAGTTTTAAAAGGCGTTCTAAAAGCTTGATATATAAACTTTACAAAGAACAATCAATATTAAGTATTTTCCCAGTTATGGTATTAGCAGTGGTGACCCCATCATCTGCGGGAGATAACCAGTTCGAGTGAAGATCTAAATGTCTCATCAAACAACTTTTTGTACTTTAAGGGGATTCTAGAGAATTTAATTATCCGGGCGGGTTGGGCGGCAGAATTCATTGTTTTGCCACTTTTTACTAGAAACTGTGTGCTTCTTAATTAGTAGAAAATTACGAAGTGATCAGATGCAAAGTTTTTCTTTCTTGCCGTTTCTTTTCCTATCGTTTTTTCTAGGTATTTGTTTATTAATTAAAACATACACTCTAGAAATGATTACTCTTTTTCGTATTGCGTCAGTGTTGGTCAAATGTTAAAACGCATTTGTGAAAGGTGCGGTTTATGGAGTTAGCCAGAATAAATTTGAATTAGGTTACAATGCTATTATTTTCCCATCCATTGCGAAACACCTGCAAGTTTGAAACGTTCAACAACATGTTTTGTCCCGCAAACGCTTTCTACATTTAAATTTCTTTTTTCTCACCTGGTCCTTATAATGAAGTTTAATTGGGCAATTGTTTACATCAATTGAGGAATATCTACTTAAGTTTGTAGTTTTTAACTACAAGTCGAGTACCTATATGGCCTATTGAAGATAATACTTTGACCATATACTGACGGATAGATCTATAAAATTGCTGCGATTTACAACCTAACTGGAAAGCATATTTGAATTGTAAAACGCAATTTAACATAAAATGTACGTGGTGCTTAACGCCAACTTTCCAAATAAAGGCGACAAAGCCGTGAATATGACAAATTGGGATGTTGAAGCGCTTTATCAATATTCTAAGATGTTTGGTTAGTATATAAGTCGAATATATTGTCCATAGGGGAGATAAAATAATCTATAATGGCTTGGCATACAGTCAATAAGTAGATATGGTTATATATTAATCCTTTAATGTATCCAATTGCAGACAACGATAATGCAGACGAAAATGCAAGAGAATGATTGTTTTGCATATCGTTTAGATAGGATCCAACAATCGTCAGCTACATAAGGGAATGTCTAAAATAAATTGTGTTTGAATATTATATTCTAATATAGCAAATCAAAGTATGAGCCGTAAATGTATACGTGCTTTAGACGAATCCTTCCCCATATTGTTATTTCAGTATATCACAACGGTGACAAAATTATATTAAAAGTCGAATGGTAGATTCGAAACAACTTATTTTTGAAAAAGAATTATATATTCAGCCAGACCGCTATGGCGTTTGTTGTCACTGCGATGGCGATGGTGTTTGTTATCACTCGTGGGTATGTATGAATGTGCATGACGGTGTGAAAATTCGATTATCATTTGATTTGATGAAACTTTGCAAGATTAATAAAGATGAAAACAGGAATAAGTAATCAAATCTCAGTGTTTGATAATTACTGATTTGTGCAGTATTATCATAACGAATATTATTAATATGTTTTTTTCAGACTATGCAATAAAACCCAAGGTCAATTACAGACTTACTGCAGGTAAAGACTATTATGCAATCGATAGCATTTTGGTATTGCCTCCATTAAGAATAGTAACTTAAACTAACGTGAATCAAGTACAATATAATAGTAATATGGCCGGGATCAATACCACACCAATATAGATGACCCTCGAGGGTTTTCGGCTGAAAATTTCGCGATTATTTCAAGACAAATCAGACTGGTTTTATATCTAGTGTGTTGTCATTCACTGCCAGATTAAACCCTGTGTATAGCCTTATGCAGTCGAAATCTTGAGCCCCCCCCCCCCCCTCCCCGTAAATTATCTCCTATCAATATTATTTTGATCCGTTGTCGCGGGGTTCCTAAAAGGCGTGAGACCCATAGGCCGGTGTCTGCATTGCCTGTTTTGGTAATCCGGCATTGTATTAATGTCATTTACGAAATTCAACCAATTTAGTTTAGGAAATATGCTGATTCTCAAAATAAAAGTAATGAAGTAAATATACAATATTAGGATTTGAAGTATCAATGCAGGTATAATATGTGATGTGACCATTAAAATGTTGACTTTTGTTGTTGTTGCTGTCATTGGTGATCTGTCTTACTGGAGTTTAACGTAATAATAACAGACTCATAAACCCTAAAACAAAATTAGTGACATATTGGTAGCCATTTTTGTTATTTACTTGAACAATCTAACTGTGACTTGAGGGATACAGTTAAACAAGCATGTGCTATAATTTAACTTTTACCAAAGTAGAGTCCATTTGGTTTAATACAAATGAACATAACTTATATTATTAACATGACAGCATTAAGCATTTGAGAATATCATTTATAATAGAAATTGGCATCCATGGTATTTCAGTCAAAGTCTTAAGAATTACCTCCCCTTCACATCTTATCGGGCATGCTCTTACGTATGTCAAATTGCGGTCAAAAAATGAAGATATGATGAGACATTACAGACTTTTGTGTACTCGAAAAACATGCTACAATGTAAATTTAGAAATTGTTCTTCGAATATTAAAATCATACTATTCAAATATTACGCCTGCACAATATAATGCGTTCTTTTGTGGGTAAACTTTAGTAAATATATGAAAAGAAAACCACTTATTGGTTATGATACTAGTCTTCGTTTTCTATTACACCTTTCAAGATGGAATAATGACAATACCAAAACGGAACAAATATTTATCCGAGATAGAGACAACAGACGAAGGGAAAAAAGAGGGAGAAGAAGGAAAGAAGACCAGCGGATGATGGAAGATAGCCTGTACAACGATGAATGCCTAGAAGAACCAGTATTTTATAACTGAAATATAAAACAAAATATATTTTACAAAAACAAAAACAAATCTACAACATGTATACAAACGAAAAATATTAATCAATCTATACAAAATCTATAACATGCATAAAAAAATCAAGTAGGGCAGGAAGGCCTCTCCATAGTGGTCTGAGAAAATCAAAGAGGAAAGCACCCTCCCCCCCAAAAAAAAAAAATGACAATACCAGATTTGTAAACTATAATGTATTGAGTTTGAAGACGTGATGAGAAATCATGTGTCCTCATTCTCGACAGGTATATCAAGTAGTAAGAACTGTATCTAGTAACTAAGTGATTCATTTTAATTTTCGGATTTAAGATAAATGGAACAACGTACTCTTCAAATGTCTACATAATTTTATTCTTAAAAGTGTCAGACACAATCTGAAGTTGCATATCTGTATGTGTTTTTTTTTGTAGGATACATATTTTCTTTTGTTTAGAATAATTTTATATATTAGTTTAGATCTATTGACTATGCTGTCTTAAATTTTAAAAATTAATGCGCCTGACTCTTGAGAAAACTTCACTTAAGAATAAAGAAACCAACTATTAACAAGTAATAACCCTGGAGTACAACTCATCATTAATATTTAAAATTAGTATATACTTGAGTGCAGTCACACACACACACACACACACACACACACACACACACACACACACACACACACACACACACACACACACACACTTAGGTGTATACATTCATCAGTCGGTCCGTATTTATGAACGTAGGTCTAGATTTTGCACTTTGGTTCTATATTGGTTATTTTATTGGTTCTTACATTGGTTAGAAAGATTCAACTTAAGAATGACTGGGTATTTTTGTGCCTTTTAAAGATTAGCCATCCAAGTGTACAGTATCCTCTAGAATGTCAACAGCCCCACGGAGAACGGTAGTTCACCTGTTTGAGAGCCCTTCGTCCCCGCTCTCATAATGTGAAGAGTCTTGCAAATGTGCCAAGGGAACAATGCTACGCTAATAATAAAATCACTTTCACACTTCCAGGTCAAAAAGTTAGCGATAATAAGAATAAGAATAAGAATTCTTTATTTCAGACTACAAAGTCCATACCTCTAAATTAAAATATATTTTTTTTAATAACAAAAAACATTTTAAACATAAAAGTATATATATATATATATATATATATATATATATATATATATATATATATATATATATATATATATATATATATATATATATATATATATATATATATATATATATATGTATATATCAAACCTACAAATATACAGCAACATCTACATCTATTAACTGCGCCATGCATTATTAAGAGTAAAAATTAAATGACACATTTAAAGAGTAATTTGTTCCATCTACTAATAACATGAGAATTTATATGAATGTCATAGTCCAAAGAGATTTCAATATAAAGTTCTTACTACTAGATATTCTTGCACAGCGATATGCAGTTGAAAAAGAAAATAAATATATCCCTTATACCATCCCAGATCCCCCACATTCTCTCTCTCTCTCTCTCTCTCTCTCTCTCTCTCTCTCTCTCTCTCTCTCTCTCTCTCTCTCTCTCTCTCTCTCTCTCTCTCTCTCTCTATATATATATATATATATATATATATATATATATATATATATATATATATATATATATATATATATAAGGCTTTGCTGTATCATCGCAGCCATCACTTTTAAAACCGCTCAGTGGTTAGAGCGTCCGCCGCGGAAGCGGCAGGTCGTGGGTTCGATCATCGGCCGAGTCATACCAAAGACTTACAAAAATGGTAGTAACAGCTGCCTCGCTTGAGAGGTTAGTATTAGGACTGGTCGGCCTGATGTCAGGATAATGTGACTGGGTGGGATATCATGCTACATTTCTGCGGCATGATGCCCCAGTGCTTGACATCACTATAAAGTGCCTCACTGCAGACATCGTAGCAATATGACTGAATTTTGTTTTTAAAGCTACGTTAAAAATCCTAATCAAACAAACAAAAAAGCCATCACTGTTAAACATTTTCGCATATTCGCATACAAGCATTGATAAAAAGACAAATGGAAGATGCCGACCATTATCATTATGTTAGTTGAAATTAAGGACTAAGACGACGACGATGACAAGTCTGACGATAATGATCGAATAAAAAAGAGGATTTTCATATTCTGAAAAATTATTAATTTTTAAGATAAGAAATGTTCATTTGAATGATCATTTAGTACGTCAGCTTACAAAAATGACGGCACATTTAGCCTAGAAAACAGTAGCAACAACAACAGCAATAACAACAAAGAATTCAAAACAACAATTGCAGCATTAACAAAGAAACGATAAATATAATAACTATAATAACAATCCAAAAGAAGACCATTAGCAGTCATTATAATACTAATCATCGTCGTTGTCGTCTTCGACATCATAGTCTTAACAACGACATCATTATTTGTCCTATCGCCCTCTTCTCCAACGAGCTTGGACACTTGAATTCAATACTCCATAAATTTATAATACCATCCTAAAATTCTAATCTTAATTTTATCATGCACAGGTGTGCAACAGCCTATTATGAACACCCTGTATGTGAGCTGGACATATTATAAATCAATTGTTATGGGCTATTGAGGACAATTAAACGCAGCTATTCATCGAAATCAAAACTCTAGACACTTCGATTTGACAATTTTTATTTCACTATTCGGCATGATAAACTTGTTAAAGCGTCAAACTCGATTACAAGTGGCACCCTTTAAAATGTCTAACTTTCAAGCACCGCAGTTAAAACCAAGGCTTTCCGTTTTCATTGATTTTGTAACAGAATTGTGCATTTTTGTAATAAAACACTTAAGAACGAAATTGTATTCAAACTTGGCTAAGATAACTCATCCAGATGTGTCAATATTGATAGTGTTCTGTTTCCAATTTGACCCCCCCCTTAAAAAAATCTCATTAATGGGGGATGAATAGGTGTGTGTATAATATAATATAATATAATATAATATAATATAATATAATATAATATAATATAATATAATATAATATAATATAATATAATATAATATAGTATAGTATAGTATAGTATAGTATAGTATAGTATAGTATAGTATAGTATAGTATAGTATAGTATAGTATAGTATAGTATAGTATAGTATAGTATAGTATAGTATAGTATAGTATAGTATAGTATAGTATAGTATAGTATAGTATAGTATAGTATAGTATAGTATAGTATAGTATAGTATAGTATAGTATAATATAATATAATATAATATAATATAATATAATATAATATAATATAATATAATATAATATAATATAATATAATATAATATAATATAATATAATATAATATAATATAATATAATATAATATAATATAATATAATTCATTTATATACACGACTTCAATTACTGAATTCGTATCGTAAACATTAATCTCAATTTGAGTATAGTACTTCCGAAATTCACCGTGAAATGCTGGGTGCACCTGTTGATAATCACATTTTGTATTATAATTTTAGTAATATGCTTCTAATTATAACTAAGTTTTCATTTTGTAAACATTACGAACTTTCCAGTATATATATATATATATATATATATATATATATATATATATATATATATATATATATATATATGTATATATATATATATATATATATATATATATATATATATATATATATATATATATATATATATATATATATATATATATGTATATATATGTATATATATATATATATATATATATATATATATATATATATATATATATATATATATATATATATATATATATATATATATATATATATATATATATATAAGTATACGAGTATATAATCTTTTTTCTCTAGAAATTAATCTTTCGTCCTGTAAGATCTTAGCGGAATCTGCTGCATCATTACTTTGTCCAGTATACATTTAAGCTGCAAATTATTTATTCAAATTATTTAATTCAAGTTGTTTTTCTCTGGAATTATAAAGTGCTCAGAAATAACATTCATGGAAACAGGATCTTGAATTTATAGTGATGTTTCAGATAAAGAGATATTCTTGGATTGTATTACTGTGGTCCCACAAAAGAATTTTGCCACATCACCTTTTCACGGGCCAATACAGGCACATCCACACCTCCATAGTTGGATTTCGTTTGGGTTTTCACTGAAGTTTATTTGTTACTTTTGTCATTATGACTTGTGCATGTAATTCTAGGATTAATGAATTCGCAATACCGTAAGTTATTTTAATAATTTTAATTTGTGTTATAGGAAAAACATGTTTTACAAAGCTTGCTGCCTCTCATCTTCTTCTATTACTGTGTGTGTCTATGTCTGTGTGTGTGTACGCATGCACGCACCTACATAATAATAATAATAATAATAATAATAATAATAATAATAATAATAATAATAATAATAATAAAAATAATAATAATAATAAAATAATAATAATAATAATAATAATAATAATAATAATAATAATAATAATAAAAGTAATAATAATAAACTATCTTTAACAAGGATAACACATTTGGTCATAGCTGACCCATATGCCATGTGGTCATTAGTTATTGTAATTGGCTCTGTTAAAACAAAATACAAAATACAAAATAAAAATACAAGACTATGCACATAATCAGGTGACGTCACACAATCATTCTTACAGATTTAACATGAGTGACTGTTTGTGATTATAATGGGAAACATACATACATACAGACAGACAGACAGACAGACAGACAGACATACATACATACATACATACATACATACATACATACATACATACATACATACATACATACATACATACATACATACATACATACATACATACATACATACATACATACATACATAAGTAAGTAGTAATATGGGACGATCTGGCGACAATGGAAAATCCAGTCAAAAAGGGCTTGTGACCTTCTGGCGACAAGGGGAATTTAACATGGTGGGACTGTCTAGTGACAAGAGGAATTTAACATGGTGGGACTGTCTAGTGACAAGGGGAATTTAACATGGTGGGGCTATCTAGCGACAAGAGAAATTGAACATGGGAAATATTATTTGTATTTGGGACTGTCTAGCGACACGAGAAATAGAGGCAAAGAAAGCTAATATCTTTTCGAGGCATATGAGTGGCCCTGAAAAGGGCCTTTGAATACTTCTTCTTTTATTTTCTGCCGTTGTTCCACCACCTTTTGATTTTACCAATGAGTCCCGTTTTCTTCTTCTTTTTGTCATCGGGAATCCAGTTATGATGTCCCATAGCTCTAAACTTTTCCTGAACTTTGATCCATCTCTGATTTAGTTGATCAAAGTCCTCTCTCTTCTTTTTGTTGTTTTGTTCCTATCTCTCCTTAGTCCAGTTATCTTTAATCTTGATCACCTCTTCTTCCATCACCTTTCTCATCATTGCTTCTGCTTTCTTTAGTCGGTCTAGTCCCCACTTCACATAATCCCACTCTATCAAATTTAATGTTTCTTCTAGAAAGCACCTGACTTTGATGACATTATCAAGTGCCTCCTTCAAGTTCCCTATTCTTATATATTTTGTTTTAATAAGTCTTCTTAATTTCTTGACTTCCTCCTCTATCATACCTTCTAATAGATCTCTCGCTAATTTCAAATTGCTTACAAAGTCCAGGTTACACTGAAATTCTTCCTCAAGTCTTTCCACCACATATTCTGCATCAATGATCCCAAACCAGCTGTCTCAAAGTTGGTTAAACAAGTCGATGGCCATCTTGATATGTTCACAATTGAATGGCTCAAATGACGGACGATTGAGTATATATATATATATATATATATATATATATATATATATATATATATATATATATATATATATATATATATATATATATATACTATTCACAAACCATACAATATACCATCCACACACACGGGGAAGCAGCTAAAACAAGCCACATAATTTACTATCCAATATCACACCATTTACCTTCCACACACACGGGGAAGCAGCCAAAACAAACCATATAATTTACTATCCAATATCACACCATCTACCATCCACACACACACACACACACACACACACACACACACACACACACACACGGGGAAGCAGCCAAACCAGGAAAGAGTCAGTGTTTATAATTACACTACTCTTCTTTCATACCCATTGGCAAATTGAACAGTCTCTTTTCTAGACATTTGATTAGCTCTGAGAATGGCTGTTTTTTTTAAAAAACTTCTAAATGCACCTGGCTAATGCTGACACCTCCCAGGTCTAGCCCTGCACACACATCTCCTACTCCAATCATTCTCCCAATTGACTCTTGTGATTGGGAGTGCAGAGGAAGCTTGAATTAGCCAGACTTTTTTTTTTTTAATATGAATTAAGACTTTTTTTTTAATATGAATTAAGGTCGCATGCGCAACTATGTGCTTTCGCAACCGGTTAATGCCCGAGGGTCGGGCTATTTGATTGGTCGGGATCAAAGGTAACTTTGACTACACTAGGCTGTGTTGTCGCAGTCTCCCCGGCACCCGCGTTAAATGGCAGTCTCGCCTTAGAGTAAAATGTCGGGTCACAGCAAAGCAGGAAGGCAGAACAAATACCAATATTGTGTAAGCCACCTGTGCAATTATATCAAATCCATATAGTCATAGAATTTTTCATCTTTCCTAACAATAAATATTTCTAGTACATAGTGTACATGTTGTAGGTCCTTAACAAATTTAATTGCTAAAATGTCTTAGCGACATAAATAAGTGTAGTCACTGTTAGGTATTTTAGCTTGTTAATTTTGAGCGGTGGTCAAAATTGATCAAGTTAGATTTCGAGAAAGAGATTGTTTGAAAAGGGTTCTCGTACCAAATTAGAACCCTAGGGAGAAAAATAAAATCAAATAAAATAAAATTTAAAGAATTAAAACAAATTAAAAATTAAAAATATTTAAAAAATATATATATAAAAATAAATTTTAAAAAAAGTTAAAAATTAAAAAAAAAAAAAATTAAAAATTAAAAAAAAAAGAGAGTTTGGTGTTATTTCATTTCTTCCTTCTTCTTTTTCTCTTCTTTTCCCTTTTCTCTTTCCCACTTTCTTCCTACTACCTTCTTCCCTCTTTCTTTCTTTTACCTTCTTCCATCCTTCTTTTCCCTTTCCTTTTACTTTTTCTTGTCGGTTTGTTGGTATTATGTTTCCTTGAGCTATCACTATTCGATCCCGGTGTTCTCATCACACTTATCTTGCCACTTGCCGGTTGACTGGTTTTACTGTACCTACATTGTGCCACTACTTAGTGTAATGTTCTCTTTTTTTCCCCCTTCTCCTTCTTCCCTTTCTCCCGTTTCTTCCTTTTTTCCTCGCATTACAATGTTTATATTATCCCCCCTTTCCCTTCCTTTCCCCTTTTCTATTTTATTTTATATATTTATTTTAGGGTAATGTTAAGTTGTTCTGCTTTTTTAAGCTAGCGGTATTACTATCCGCTCTGGCCCCTTTAACCGATATGGCCTCGTTAATTATTTATCTATTTGATAGTTATAATTTTTTTTTTTTTTTTTTTTTTTTTTTTGTCCGTTTATTTAAGGCATTGTTACGTGGGTCTGTTTTTTGAGCTAGCGATGTTATTATCTTCTCTGGCCCCTTGATTGATAAATATTAACTCTTTGGCTATGTTTATGTTTATTTACTTATTTGATGGTTTTGATATTTATATTTTGTGTTTTATGTCTATTGATTTTAGGTAATTAAGTATATTTATATAGGTAGCATTTACATTTTTGTTATACCTTTTATCTAGAATTTGGGGGAATGATGTAACTGAGTCAAGTTTTCTTTGTTGTAGTTGGAAGACGGTACGTTGTCGATGGTATTTGTGACATATGTTGAATACATGTTCCAATGTTTCAGTTTCTGGACAGTGTGGACATTTATCCGGCGTGGGTCCTGTACTTATATGTTTCATAAAGCTGCCATTTAGTAGAGTTTTACCTGTTCTGATTCTGTTGATTATTTTAATATCAATGGCTGCAAGGCTTTTTGGTAAACGTTGGGTTCTAGTGACCTCTTTTTGTAGTTGGTATAGATGTCTACCCTTTGTGGAGTTTTTCCATTGTTGTTGCCATTTATTATTAATTCTGTCCCTGACTTGACTATATAGTTCCTGAGTGTTGTACTGTACGGGTTCAATTTGGTCTTTTATCAGACTGCTTTTTGCTGCTTTGTCTGCTTTTTCATTTCCAGGCAAATTGATGTGAGATGGCACCCACAAGAAGTGTATGGTTTGGTGTGATTTATCTGCTTCCCTGATGGTCAGCATAGTGTCCTCTAGAAGATTTTGTCTACTTTTGGAATTACCTGTCTCAATACTTTCAAGTACACTAAGTGAGTCTGTTATGATTACGTACTGTTTTTGATTTTGTGTTACTATCCATTTTAGGGCTCGGTTGATGGCCCAGAATTCCGCGGTATATATGGAACAGTCATCCGGTAGTCTTGTCGTAAATGTGATCTGATGTTCTGCGATCACTACCGCTGCAGCCGTTCTATGTAGTTCTTTAGATTTTGAGCCGTCAGTATAGATTTTTACATATCCATCATAGTTGTTGTTGATGAGGCTTTGTACTTGTGTTAATGTGATATTGGGGTTGTCGCGCTTATGTACCAGTTGGAGTGCTGTTAGGTTGATGTTAGGTTGGTTATTTCTCCAAGGTGTGGGGTCCTTGATAAGTAGTTGTTCTGCTTGGAGTTCTATTTGATTGAGTTCTTTGCAGAGTGTGTGTATTTTGTTAGCTGCTGGAGGATGTGGTACCAGTCTTGAGCTAAAGGTGGTTTGACATTTACTTATTATGTTTCTGGTGGGATTAATCTCCTTATGTATTGAGATTCTACAGGCGTATCTAAGTATGTGTTCTTCTCTTCTCAGTTGTAATGGTGGTTCACATGCGAGGATTTGTAGTTCTTCCAGGGAGGTGTTCGGTAATGCACCAGTGCAAAGTCTAAGTGCTCTATATTGGATGCTATCTAGTTGTCTAAGTGTTTCCTTGTTGGCTGAGGAATAGATCTGGGAGCCATAGTCTATCTTACTTCGAATTAAAGATTTGTAGATCATTAGCATAGTTTGCTGATCAGCTCCCCATGTAGTACCTTTGATGTTTTTAAGTATGTTTAGATCTTTTTGACATTTTTGAATAGTTTGTTGTATGTGTGATTTCCAATTGATTGTTTCATTTAGTAGCATTCCCAGGAAGTGGGTCTCCTTTTGGAATTGGATGGGCTGATTCTGCATATATAGTTTAGGGTATTTAGATTGTTTATTAGTTGGGGAGAAGAGCATGGCAACTGTTTTTATTTGGGATATTTTGAAACCCCAGTTGTTGGCCCATGTGCCGATGATGTCTAGTCCTTTCTGAATTTGAGTGATGTTCTTTTGACTATTCGGGTTTCCTGCTTTCCAGATACTACTGTCATCGGCAAATTGTGACAGATCAACTGGGCAATTTTTGAGATAGTTGGTTAGATTGTTGACCATTAGATTGAATAGGGTTGGGCTAATCACACTTCCTTGGGGGGTTCCATTATCCAGTGTATATGTTTGGGACAAGGCCTCTCTTACTCTAGTTTTAAAGGTTCTTCCCGTAAGGAAGTTTGCTATCCAGCGGTACATTCTTCCTGTTATGCCAAATTGGTTGAGTTGAGATATGAGGCCATTGGTCCAGACTAGGTCGAAGACTTTCTCTAGGTCTAGAAATATTGCTATTAGGTGTCTATCTCTTTTCCTTTTGGCATTAAATGCTAATTTGATGTTGGCTTCCAGACGGATTAATTGATCAAGTGTAGATCGTTTATTCCTAAATCCACTTTGGGTTTCAGCCAGTAGTTGATTTTGTTCTAGGTGGTGTTTTAATCTATTGTTGACCATTGTTTCCATTACCTTACAGATTGTATTTGTTAGTGAAATAGGTCTGTAGGAGGTTACATTAGTAGGGTCTTTGCCTGGTTTTGGGATGGCTATGATTATGGCTCGCTTCCATAGTGTGGGGATGCGACCTGTTCTCCATATCAGATTTATTAAGTCTAAGGTAATGCTCTGCATATTGGGTGGTAATTGTTTGTATATTTCATAGCCTAGGTTATTCTCTCCTGGTGATGTACTTTTTTTTGGCTGAGGGCTTGTCTCCATTCTTTCAGATTAAAAGGGTCATTCAGTGGCGAATCTCTGTTGTCTCGATCTTTGAAAATGTGGGGAAATTATTTTCCTAATGTTGATTTTTGCTGTAAGAACTCGTGTTTGTGATTGTTATCGCTGCTGGAGTTAGCGAAGTGTTTGGGTAATTTCTCTGCTACTTCCATGTTGTTTTTTGTTCCCTGGATTTTCGGCGCTGTTGTGGGTGTTTTGCCTTTCATGGCTTTTATTTTATTCCAGATTTCTTTAGTATTTGTTTTATGATTGAGCGTTGTGCAGTATCTTCTCCATGAGTCCTTTTTTGCCTCATTTATTACCGTCCTAGTGTTGATTTCTGTTTGTTTGTATATAAGAAAGTCAGAGGCGGTTTTTGTGTGTTTAAAGCGATTTAAGGCTGTTTTTTTCTTCTGAATGGCAATTTTACAATTTTCTGTCCACCAGGGGATTGCCGTCTGTTTATAATGGAAACCTGTTGTTTTGGGTATACTCTTATTTGCCGCTTCGTTTATAATTTGTATGAGATTGTCATAATATTTATTTGTATCCTCATCTTGGATTTCCGCAAGGTTTACTAATTTAAGTTGGTCTTTAAAGCTGTTCCAGTTTGCATTTTTGAGTTTCCATCTTTGTTGTGTTTTTTGTTGCTCCGTTGGGCACGAGACGTATATGGTGGTACATAGGGGGAAGTGGTCGCTGCCTAATGTAGAATGTTGCATCACTTCCCATTGGGTAATTACAGCCAGGCTAGGCGTCGCAATGGTTAGGTCAATGGTAGAGAGTTTGCCTTGGCTGGGGTCTATACGTGTGGGGGTTCCGTTGTTCAAAAGTTCTAGTTGTTCTTCTGTTATGTATTTTAAGATGTTTTTCCCTCTTGAATCTCTGCGGTCACTACCCCATTCTGTGTGATGTGCATTGAAGTCGCCGCAGATAATAGTGTTTGTGCCCCTTTTCTTGAATATTTGTTGAAAAAGTCGGTTGTTGTTTTGGCTATTTTGTCCTGGATCATATATGTTGTACAGATGTATTGTTTTGGTTGCTACTGTGAAAACAATTTTTTGAAATTCAACTGGTGTTTCTCCTGAGTTCACATTAATAACTTCCTCTACTGCGTCTGTGATGGTCTCATGTACATATATGGCTAGGCCTCCTCCTTTTTTGCTTTTTTTTTTAATATGAATTAAGGTCGCATGCGCAACTATGTGCTTTCGCAACCGGTTAATGCCTGAGGGTCGGGCTATTTGATTGGTCGGGACCAAAGGTAACTTTGACTACACTAGGCTGTGTTGTCGCAGTCTCCCCGGCACCCGCGTTAAATGGCAGTCTCGCCTTAGAGTAAAATGTCGGGTCACGGCAAAGCAGGAAGGCAGAACAAATACCAATATTGTGTAAGCCACCTGTGCAATTATATCAAATCCATATAGTCATAGAATTTTTCATCTTTCCTATCAATAAATATTTCTAGTACATAGTGTACATGTTGTAGGTCCTTAACAAATTTAATTGCTAAAATGTCTTAGCGACATAAATAAGTGTAGTCACTGTTAGGTATTTTAGCTTGTTAATTTTGAGCGGTGGTCAAAATTGATCAAGTTAGATTTCGAGAAAGAGATTGTTCGAAAAGGGTTCTCGTACCAAATTAGAACCTTGGGGAGAAAAATAAAATAAAATAAAATAAAATAAAATAAAATAAAATTTTAAAAAAAATCAAAACAAATTAAAAAATAAAAATATTTTAAAAAATATATATATATATATAAAATAAATTCAAAAGAAAAAAAAATAAAAAAAAAAAATAAAAAATAAAAAAAATAAAAAAAATAAATTAACAAAAAAAAAAAATTAAAAAAAAAAAAAAAAGATTAGAGTTGGAGTGGGGTGTGTTTGGTGTTATTTCATTTCTTCCTTCTTCTTTTTCTCTTCTTTTCCCTTTTCTCTTTCCCACTTTCTTCCTACTTCCTTCTTCCCTCTTTCTTTCTTTTTCCTTCTTCCATCCTTCTTTTCCCTTTCCTTTTACTTTTTCTTGTCGGTTTGTTGATGTTATGTTTCCTTGAGCTATCACTATTTGATCCCGGTGTTCTCATCACACTTATCTTGTCACTTGCCGGTTGAAGATGACTGTCATCTGTGTTGATGACATAAGCTTGATTCTCTTGAGGTTTGCGATGAGGTAGTTCATCTTTAGCACACACGGCAGGATTCTAAGAAGCAGTGTACGAACAACGATTCAAAAGATAATAAAGTTCCCAGGTATCCATGGTTTTGTGACCTTGTTTTTTTTTCTTTCTTCACAGGTGATGATAAGTCATCAATTCAATACATACATTTTGCTTGAAAAGGTCTGTCAAGTAACTGTTTGTTTGCTTCTTCTCCTTACTCTTGGCCAAGAGAGCTTCGATGCGATCAATTTCTCGAGCAAACAATGGAGGAGAGGAATGATCACGCTAGTCTTTATGCCACTGATGTAACACAGCTTTTTCTGAGATGAGACTCCAACCTACGTTCAGATAATCGTCCAAATTTTCTTCTTGACTCATCATCATACATTTATAGTGTTGAATTTGACTAGGATGTTCGATTTGATATCTATAACAATCTTTTTTTATCATGTTTCTCATTGTATTCTCCAAGTGTTTGGCATAACAGGTGACTAAACGTTGTTCCTGTTCTGGCCATCTGGACTGCATTATCACCACTTCTTCTTTTTGGTCATTGGGGTCTACTTTCTTTGTAACCTCCCATTCCATTTCCATAGATTCTCCACTATTCAAAGAGGGACAAGAGTTTTCCTTAGTGTTTAATAGTCTAGAATGACTTCTCTCAAACTGTTGATTTCTATTATATTATCGAATTCGGCATACAGAATGACATTCACCGTTTCGGTAAGAGCTCCTGCAAACTGAAGTTCCACACGCAGTTGCCCAGATTTTATAGGGTGGAAATGTCCCTCGTCGCTGCCTTGGTCTGGAGTGAAATCAAAAGCCCACAAAGTGTAACCTCCTGCATAATCGTCGTAGGAAATACCGTGACTGGTGTTGGTTCCTAACTCTCCTGTGGCTTCGAACAACGACAAGTACTACCTCAAGTAATTCTTCTGGGCAAAGTCGGGTTCGAAGGGTCGGGTACACAAAGTTTTGCCATCGCGACTGACTTCGATTTTGGATACTCTGCAGTGATTAAACTGGAAAGGATTTTGATCGTGGGTACCGCTGAGGGCTGCATTGCTGACGATACCAATGAATAAACGTTTGGGTAACTGTCCTTGGAACAGATGATCTTTGATCTTAGATCGGAGTCCAGTGGCAATGGTGAAAGTCTTTACTTCCACGCGTAGTATCGGATACTTGGCTGTCGTTCTGCTCAAAGTGTAACTGATATCATTTGCCACTTTAGGTAATGGTTTTGTATTCGTTGGCATGAGCCATCGAATGGAAAGCAGTACTGCTACGATTCAGTCTCAAGCAAATATCCACTCCGTTCAGCAAATATTTCTCTTGAAACCACATGTCCAAATTCGAACGATCGAACAGTTCTAAACTACGTCCTTGCAGAATTTTCTTTCGACGCTCGTTAAAACCCACATTGTGAGGATCGTCATCTACGGTCTAGGCTGTGTCGTTAAACTTGTTATCACCTGCTGTGTCAGGTTTCCATACCACGCAAGCATCTAAATGAGTGTTCTTGGCTTCTTTTCCGTACGTCAAGAGATTTTCGAGGTACGCTCGGTAAGGGTAAGTATCCATGCTACTGCTTACCAGTTTGTTATTCATGTACAAATCCACATCGCTGAACAAGGAATGCATGAAATTGTTGACGGGAGCTACTCAGGCATCGACTCCTGGAACGGAGTTGTCCGTTTTAATCACTTTCACTTTCAAATACAAGTAACTGCTGTTTAGATCGATTTAATCTTCGGGTTGCCCTTTGATTTTAAACTCGATGGGAGCTGAATCCGTCAAAGAGGAGACGGGATGAAATTCGACCCATTGGGCTTCTTGCATGGTCATCATCTTGGGTGGCATGGCAAAGAATCCAGTTCCAACCTGGAACAGGAACAAGATTCTTGGTACATCATTTATTTCTCTCAGTCTCTATGTTTTACTTTTAATAATCAAAACTGTCTAAGTCTCGAGCGGTTCTTTTTTTCTTCGTCTTTCTAGCTTTAGAGGTACGGAGACTTTTGGAATGGTGTCTTCGTCGACGCTTTCTGTCTTGTCCTTGCTGTGTCCTCAGGGAAGCAGGAATGCCAGACTCGGTACCGTTCAGGGCACTTATAGAACTTTCTCGTCGACCCAAAATCTCTTTACCCGTTTGAAGCAAGACATTTTTGCTTGCTCTCAAAAAAGCTTCTTTGGGGTTTTGTTTGTCAATGATGACATTGTGAAGAAAATCTTTGCCGTGAGTCAATGCGGCATGTTTTAAGGCGTGCAATCCTCGTGTCACCATCGGTTTCAAAACAGGGACCACGGAACGAAAGGCTGATTTAAACATATCTCCTAAACCATGTCCTCGTTGTCGAGCGACTCCTCGGTACACATGAATCATCACTTTTTCAGTTGTTCGAGAATCGTTTTTGAAAATAGAGTTTCACTGTGACTTTCCCTTTGGTAAATTTGAATATTTTGTCCCAGTTCTCCTTTTATAGTAATGTTGACACTGTCGAAATACGACTTACTGACGGGCAAATAATGAAAATGTACAAATTCGCGGTGAACGTGATAGGTATTTCCACCTTCCTCGTCAGCGGCTGCGGCAGACTCCACTTTGAAAGGAATGACACGCAGTAACGGTACAGAGGTGTGTCCTACCACGTTGTACTCAAACCACATCGGAGTACACAAATATCAAGTTGAGTTCTTTGTTCATTTCTACAGGGAATCGAAAATATTTCGCAAAATCCGAGTTAGTGGTTATGGATGGTATTTCATTTTTCTTGACCACCATCCTTGGGTCTCCACCTAAAATATCATAAAAATCAAGACAAAATGTAATAGCCATAATTTTATCCTCTGAAAATTTCATCATTAGGCGACGAGCCACATTATGGTATTCAAAAGGTAACACTTTTTTTTTACTTTCTCCATGGTTTTACACACAAAGTATTGAACCTGGTAGCAAGTGTAGTCACTAAATGTTGACCACTAAAATAATAACCAGCAGGATTGGTGAACACATAGGTTGTCTCTTTAGTTTGTGGGTCCTATGTTTTCTTTGTGTCACTGCCAGTGATGCCTCGTTCGTCTAAGGCTTTTTGCAATTGCTCGTCATACACTAGTACTTTGAAAGTGTTTTGATTTTCGACGATGTTTTTGATTGATGTCGGGTGTTTCATTTCTACTAAAGCCACTTCTCAATGAGCATCTTGATTCAAATGAATGGTTTGAGGTAATTTAGCCGTGTAACAGCACAACTTGTTCTTAGGAAACACCTCCATGGAACTGTCACTGGGTAACGTAAAGTAAAATTGGTTAATAGTGTTGTTCTCCACACCACACCCACAAGGGTTGCTTTTGTAAAGCTTGCAGAGAAGAACTGGGTGAAGGAGTAGTCACCGTGGTCGCTGAAGCTGTACTAAAGGGTATGATGGTCACTTCTTTTTATAGTCGATGACTTGCGAAGCGTCAATCCAAGAATCAAAACTAGGAGGATATCCTTTCCAACGTACTTTAACTTCATAGACACGATGTTTTCCTACTTTACGGGTTCTTCGTTCGATAATGCTTTCAATGTCGTACACGTCTTCTTTTTTGGTGTTGTAACTCAGGCAAGTAAAACGTTCCTTTTAATACTTCTCCGTTCATGTCTTCCAATTTATAGACGGTAGGATGACAATCACGCACTCGTCCAGTAACAAGAAACAATTCGGTGGTCCAGTTGGGTAAGTAACCTTTGTCGAAAGTGCGTATGATTTGCCAATGCAATCCCAATCTCCAGGGGTTAACACTTCTCCACATTTCTTGCGGACAGCCATCGTCCGGGACGTACCAAACAGGCGCTCAAAAACAGTCATTTCGTTGTCAGATGTCACATCTTGTGGGGTACGTCCAATACATCTACGGTAAGATTGATTGTAGGCTTGGACTAAGTGCGGTAAGACGTCGATGTACTTGAGAGTGTGTTGATTCGTAAAATATTTCCACATGCGTTCTTTCAAGGTACGTTGAAAACGTTCCACGATAATGACTTTGGTTTCAGGATTTTCGGTGGTGAAAAAATGAATGTCACGTTTCTTTAATTCTCGTTGGAAAGCTTGGTTCAGAAATTCGGTGTCTTTGTCGGTTTGCCATCGAAGAGGGTGACGACCACATTGTTTCAACACCAGTTGCAAGGCTCATACTAACTCTCCGCTCGATTTGGATGTCAATGGTACGACCCAGGCAAATTTAGAAAAGACGTCGATGACACAAAACAAATATTTGTAGTCACGATTGTAGGTGGCAAAATGAGAGACATCGGCTAAATCGGCTTGCCATTGATGATCGATGCCTTCCACTTGAGTACGAATACTGCGAAATTTTTGTCGAATGGGCTTGTGTAAAGTGTACGTAGCTTGTTCTTGTAACCATCGTTGTACTTCAGGTAAACGGAGTTTTTTCAGGCGAGCTTTTGCAGCACGATTCAATTTCTGAATGCCTCCGTAACTTGCAGGGTGGGTTAGATCGTAGTAAATGCTGGCTAATACCTTTTCCGTGGTTTTGTTAATAAGGTACCCACTCTTCGATGATACTTCTTTGGGTGGGACGAAATGGGGGTTGTTTGGAAACGGTTTTACGTATCCGATGTGCCACAGGAGTCGACGTCGAGGGTAATGGTGGTGGTGGCAGTGGTGGAGGTGGTAATGGAAAGCTTTTGTCTTCTTTTCTTTTCTCACTTCTGGTTTCCTTTCTTTCTTTTTTACATTTGTCGAAGGAGGAGTGGCCATTATCTTTTTAACCTAAGTTTTGAGTTCTTCTCGTTGGGGAGTGGGGGAAGGGGTCAACAAGGAAGCTGCAATCTTACTCAGAATAGGAGTGGCAGTGGGTGTTTGAAAGATATCATAGGGTTCTTCTTCAATGGGTAATGGTGGGGTGACGTCTATTTTGGCCACTGTAGATTGTGAGAGCGACGGGCTATTCATCAGAGTCTTCAAATCGGCCAGAGTGGGTAGAGCTGTTTGTTCCACAGCTTCTCGATGAAAGAGTTCCAGTCGTTGCAAGAGTTGACCGTACTTTTGCGATTTTTCGGTTTCGGACAAATCGTGGCGATGCATCAAGGATTGCAGTTCGTGTTGTAATTGGGACATCTCGGTCAAATCACGATTGGGTGGTAAATGTGGGGTACGTTGTTCTTGCAAACGATGGTATTCCATCCATCGTTTGTAAGGGACTAAAGTCAGTTTTCGTCCTTCCATGGGCTTCCAAAAGTTACGTCTGAGATCGTGGTGCTCCATACGCCCCTTTTATCTTCTGGAAGGATCAACTTTGGGATATGCCTCGTGCCAGCCCTTGTACCTAACCTGGTAATATACCCATGATTTCTTTCGCTAATCCTCCCAACACAGGAAGAAGAAAGGGAAAAAATCCTTTGCGTTGCACCAACATCTTTTTCTTTTGACGAACGGGTATTTTCTTTTGGAGCATTTGACGAAGAACGTATCGATGTTTGCTAAGCATTTTTTCTGGTGTGGAGACAAAGGAAAGGAATCGCGCCTTTCAAGACATTCAAACAACATTCGCACACGGTATCGATGACATCTTTGGAGGCCGTTTTAATGATTTGTTTTCGCATGGGTGGAGAGGCTAGTTCTTTCCTTTTCTTTCCTTTGTGGAGTGAATAAGAATGTTTTCTGCGAGGTGCCATCTTTGTTTGTTCGTTCCACAATACCACTGACGTCAATGAATTGGAACACACACCCTTTTATCTTTTTTTTGTTATGCCATCACTTGATTTATAACTGGTATCACTCGGTCTCTTAAAAAAGGATGAATAAAAAAAATCCTCCATGTTGCACCAACATCTTTTCTTTTGACGGACGGATATTTTCTTTTCGACCCTTTGACGAAAAACGTGTCGATGTTTGGCTAAACTAGGAGGTAGTCCTTTCCATTTCTTTCCTTTGTGGGGTGAATAAGAATGTTTTATGCGAGGTGACATCATTGCTTGTTCGTTCCACAATACCACTGGCGTCAATGACTTGGTACACACCCTCTTTTATCTACTCTTTTGGGAACTACCGCTTCGTCTAAAAGGTAACGATGTGTTTCCCAAAATTGCCAAAGTAACCTCCTTTTTGGTGACTCTTCTTTTTCTTTAAAGGACTACGTCTTTTGAGGGATGACGTCGATGTTTGGTTTTTAAGCGTTTTGTAGGATGACGAGATTGTCTTTTTCCTTTTCCTTTCTGGACAGCAGAACGACGAGGGTTGTGGTGTGCACGTTTTTGAGGAAGCATCATTGAGTGTTCAGAAGTGGCACAGAAAATACTGATTCACGTTGTTTTGTCCTCAAGTCATTTTTTATACTGGAATGCGACGCCACTGATTATCTTTCCGTCGTATCAACTTCATGACAGGTAACACATGTCGTAAAAGGGCTCGCAATGGACTAAATCGGGACAGTTCTTGTTTTGACAAATCCAGTAAACTCTTTAACATGCCAGATCTTTCTTGGACTTTGACTTTGGGGGCAGGTACTTTGTGAGCAGATGCTACTGCCGCTAATGTGGACGAGGGTGTCACTGGTGGAGGAGACGTTTTGGGAGACGCAGTTTTCCAATGTTTCATCAAATTGGGAAGAACGTGTGTCAAATTGGATTTCGCTGGCATCACTAGCAACGGAGAAGTGGAAGAATCTGAGGCTACTGGAAACGCGGTCACTGGTGCTGCAGGTCGTGGTTTACGAAGGTAAGGCTGTGTCCTGGCCGAAGTGCCTCTTTTGCGGGTGACACCATTTTTCTGTGGACTTTTCTTTTTCTGTGTTTTGGTCTTGACACCATTGTTCTTTTTCTTAGTGGTTCGTTTGGGTTTTTTTTTTCTTGGGGTAAACTTTGGGAGCATTGGGATCCCATTTTAAAAGGGAACGAATGATGACACCTTCTAGAGAACCACTACCTCCAGGTTTCAATATGATTTGCTTTTTGATTTGAGTGTCGATGCAAGGATCGGCCAGTTGCGTCAAAGCTACTTTGTTTCTGTCAAAAAAGAGTTTGGTTTGATGTGGAATGTGAATGATACCTTGCAGTATTTGACGTGCGGTCACAGTAAGCCATCGTAATACTTCTTTGAGACTGGCTTCTAAGACGTGAGCAAGTATTTGTGGATTTTTTTTCGCGACTGATACCGTACAAGGTACGAATCAATTTGATGGGAAGATGAGACTGAAGGGACGTCATGTTGAGGATGTATGAGACAAGGTTAAAGCGACCCAGGTTTTTTTTTATAGATTTTTAGTGGTTCATATTGTTATGTCGACGACGAGGACGTGTACACGACAGATCCTCCGTCTTGACACCAGTCGTGAAACAAATTGGTACGAAATCGCAAATAATCGGCGGGGGGGGGGGGGTAAATCCACGAGTAGATAGGCGTGTGGCATTTGAGTGGCATCATCGTACGCATGATTCAGCCAAGGTGTTCCTAACTGTTTGGCTAAGACTTGCACTTGTGATTTATCTCGAGGACTTTTAAACAAGACCACGTAATGAGCATTGAGACTAATGGTACGATGGGCTTTACTTTGTTGAAATAAATTTTGTGTAATGTAAATGACACTAGCATTACGATGATGCCCTTTAAGAGTAAACCACAATTTAATTTCTTCTTCGTCTTCTCCTAACATGTCAAAAATGACGAAATGAGTTTGACTAGGGTCAGACACGATCCCATCGTCTTCTCTAGGAATGCCTTCCAGAAGCACAATGGAATCACCTTGACTTTCTTGCAAGAGGCTGTATGCCGATAGCCACTCTTTGTAACACCACACGATGCGTTGAGGTGAACGATCGATCAAATGATGCTTATGTTCGATAATACATTTGACAAATTCGGTTTTGCCTGAACCGCTCGGTCCAGCAATTAACATGTTAAAAGGATGATGAAGATAGAAGGCTTCCCAACTAGCATGATCTAAGCGTTCTTCAATGACTTTGAATGTCGAGGAGGAAGGAGTAGAAATAGTAGAATTAGCCATAGTAGTGTAGGGTATGACACTAATGACACAAAAATATACAAGACAAGAGGTTTTTATACTTTTTACAAGAAATGTTTATTTCAGTGCATGTCTAAATTGGAACAACACGAAAGACAAAAATACATAAAAGCCAAATCGATAAGTACAGGAATTAAATACACATGGAAATGATCAAAGTGGCATATAAACAAGTCAATGTACAACATTGTTTGGGTAACGAAGGTGTCCTAGAGGTAGTGAGTAATGTTCTTATAGTCTCTACATGGGGTACAGTCACATAGGTGTCCTCTCGGAAGGGTCTTTGTGGGGGAATGTCCATGACAGTCGTGTCTTGAACAGACTGATTGTCCTCGGTGACATATTCTTTTTCTTCTTCTGGCACTATCACTAACACAGGCTTAAAAGTGACTTTTTTCACTCGACGATGGATTTTACGAACACAACGCTTGGGCATAATGGGATGCTTCGTTTGTGCAAGCCTCAAAATCACAACTTTTCCAGTCACGTACATCTGTCCAGTGAGGGTGTAAATCACAAGCTACACACACATCCTCGTACACCACTTCCGTACCTAAAAGGTGACGAATCTTTTTTTCCTGTAGAGGTCGAGACGTATCCAGATGAAAGCGTAAGGCTTTTAACAGAATGAGTCTCTCGTGGACATTTGAAGGAGTCAACATACAGTCTTTTTCTGTAGGTAGTGTTCGTAAAGTGTCCACAAGGAATCGACTGGTAAACGAAATCCCAGAAAGCAAGTCACTAAAACACACACTACACGTCGACCCCAATTAATGGGACACAGTTCTTGTAACAGAATTGTTACCGAGAGGAGGGTGGATTAAATGAACAATACAAACACAATTTGTGAAAGAAAATATAAATTTATGTAATAAATTGTAAATGAAAAAAATACAGATGTAACAACACAATAATTCATGCACTCAACCCACAATTACACTCACAACCATTCACAATACATGAACAAATTAAATAACAATACAAAAGGAATCTCAGATGTAAAGGGATCTCTTGGATTATACACAGATCCAAGAATCCTTTACGAAAGTTAAATAAATGCAAGAATGATTTACGAAAAAAAATAAACACAAACGACAAACTATCTATCGCACGATGGATTTGCGATAACTAGCACGATCATATACTTGTATTGAATCAAGTTGCTAGCTTTTATTGATATCTATGTGATCACTTGAAATATTATTGCGATCTGACATAAGCATGCAAATACAACAATGTATTAAATTATATTACAATTTCAATACACCTATGTGTCTCCCCTGTATAACCGCACGATTCAGCAACAGTTGAATCGTCTCCCAGTTTCCCCGAGAACCGAGGGTTGACCAATACTATTATCGGACGTTTCCCTACACGGATCCACCACAGTTATACGTTCAGACAGCATACAACATCTACCCGAACCCACGGTTCCTCACTCCCCTAGATGTCAACCCGGACGTTTTACAACTCTAAGACAGCTCCGACACTCGGACTTCTAGCTTTCCGGATATTTACACGTTACACAGATATTGACGAACAGACAGTTCGACACACAGACAGATACATCAATTCCGTTTGCACAAATTAACGGCACAAGCACATTCAGATATTTATACAGAGATGTTCCAGAACAAACAATAGATGTCCCACAACAAATCAAACGATATCAAAGACGTTTATCAAAAGATGGTATCAGATGTGTTTAACAGCTACGGTATCAACGATGTTATTAGCAGCTACGGTATCAACGATGCTATTAGCAGCTACGGTATCAACGATGTTATTAGCAGCTACGGTACCAGAAACCATGTAACAACTATGTTAGCAGCTACGGTATCAGAGACGGTATCAACGATGTTATTAGATGCGCTATCAGTGATGAACTTCTACGGTATCAACGACGGAATCAGCTGGAATCAGACTGAATCAGCTATAATAAACAAAACCAGACTAATAATAGTTGTCTCAAAAATAATCTAAGCCGTAGATTACGATATTGTATTTAAAGTCTAAAAGTGACTAGTAATTCCAAATATTCCACGTTCATTGCAATAAAGGCATCATTATACGAAATGATAATCTGAATAAAATTCACAATAAAACGAAATGTAATTTTAACACTCACCCCTTTGGCTGGAGATTTGCAAGACGAGGTTATCTATCCTTCGATTAGATATTTGGGTTCCCGTAAATAATAATGAGAAATCCATCGCCTTATATACTCTCATAGGTGAACATAAATCACATCGAGCTTAACGTGCACCACGTACAACGAGTATTTCGGATTTCATGTAAATTACAAATTGGCACATGCAAATCGTTACACGCCACTTAATCACCCCAGGTAATGCGTGTACGACGAAATCAAGAAAATGGTGAGTTTCGTTTGCAATTCAAGTAGAACAAAAATTAGTTCAATTTTCGCCTAATTCTGTGACAGTTCTTGTAATAAGTGTTCGTAATCCTTCACCGTGTGAATATTCTCATTGATATCCTTCCACGGAATCTGTTTGATCACAAGTGATAAAGGTTGTGACATGGTCGTTCTATTTTATACTTTTTTATGTCGAGAACCATAAATGTATATTCTGCACAGAATGATTTAAAATCTTCTCCAGAAGCGAAAGTGATTAATATAACGTGTAATTTCGTCAAATTGCCTTTCAGGGTAACGGTCAAGAATGATAAAAAAAAAATCTTCAGATGTAAACGAACTAAATTCGAATCTGTGGAAGGTAGACTTGATCCAGAGGAATCTGACACGTTGGTTGATTTTTGTCACTTTGCTCCTGTGAATTTCACGACACAAAAGTTCTACAGCCACCCATTGAGATTTTTCTTTAGCAAGACACTGCCAAATGTCCTTGTAGATCTTCTCTGGCAATTCGTGTGGTAATCCTTGAATATTATGTCTTATCGAGGGTTTATATATTGGTCTAGGTTTGTCTCCAACCCAAACTGGTTTGTTAAACGACATGGACCAGTATTGTCACTTTCAATCACTAGGTTCCACTAAAGGTAGGTATTGACAATTCGGAGACCATCGAGCATGTTCCAGGCAAGCGGAATCTTTCTGTTCCCACTCGTAAATTGACACACAACAACTGAAACACTTGACTTTATCCCCTTTACCCAAGTAGAAAAATCCGGCTCTGGCTAATTCTTCAGGAGTTGGTCCAGGCAGATATTTTGGCCATTTATCTTTGAAGGTTTGGAATGGATTTTTAAAGTGACAGTATTCAAGCAAACTGGTAGGGAACGAATATTCGACTCTCCTCACTTCAGTTTGATGCAGGTAAGGTGAAACTCCTAGGAGACCACGATAACGTGTGGCACCGCTTTCGCATCCCTCACGTTTAACACGCACAGCATCACTTTCCATGGTAGATATAGGGGTAGTAGTCATAGCAATGTTCCCACGATGTCCTGCTGAATCGCTAAGGTCTCAGCGTCTGGCATCACTACAATCGCAAGGTTTAGCATCGCCCTCCACTTGAGAATTCCCAAATTTGATTGATGCCTGTTTAAATGGATTCATCTTCTTTCGCTTGGTCGTTGTAGTTACAAATGAACTATTGGTCTTGGACAATGTCCCTTTTTATATGCTGTCCAATCTCGACGTGACCGTACGGTAGTGTGAAGTGATTGGGAAGCCGCACTCATTTTTGGTACACGATTTGATAGACTTTTTCCAAAGGTCGGCTGACGATTGACGATTTGGTGTGTGGGTAAACGGACAATCTTGTGCGGTTCGTGGGTGGTCACTTTAAAAGTTTCATCCTGTCCAGACTATAAGGCTTCTTGAAGCACGTTAAAGTTCACCACTCGACTGGTGCGATAATTGAGAGTCAATCCTTTCACTTTACATTCGGTATGCATTTCTCATTGTGGGTCTCGGTATTTTAGGACCGCCACTTGCAAAACATACAATCTTGTCGTCGGGATGTTCATCGGTCCAGAACCTAAACCGTCAGGGTTACACTGGTTCGGTCGGTGAATGTATATGCAACTGTCCGTATCAAAATACAACACACGATCTCCTAACAGTTCTAACACTTCGTACAATTTTAAGCGAGCGTGGGCTGTCACGTAAGCCGCAATGATGACATTTTCAAATTTGTCGGCTTCTACAAAGTCTAGTTCTTCTTCGTAATTGACTAAGATCAAGTCCTCACGAATGACGTCCACGTGTTTCATGTATTTGATTTTTGTCGTGAATCATCTGGAAGTAGCCGGAAGGTTCGAACAAATACTCCGTCTTGGGTAATCAGTTTTCCTTGGCAATGGTGAGGTAAAACGGGATGGTACAAGTCTGTGGGATGCAAGACTTTGCACTTGATCAATCCTTCATACTGGCGTATGTGGTCCAAGTCAATGTGTTCTGTAATCATTTATGGGTGCCCTACGGGAAAGTGACAATATTTGCACACGTAAGGATACAGCGAACACACGTCCAAGTATTTGATTTCTTCTCCCTTCTCGTCCACTTGGTACAGCAAACAGGTGGCATTCGTTCGTCCTCCGTACAAACTATCTCCGGGGGTTCAGGGGGTCCACCAACTTGTAACTTTCTACGATGCGTTTAAACTCGGGAACGGTTTTCAAACGCTGATCGTACTCGTGTTTCCACATTTCCACTACCTGGTATCCTTGCTGTTCTAACTTCAAACGTCGCTGACAAGTTGTCCGGTTCAAGTCGTCCATGGTCCGTTGTAAAAACTGATTTTTGGTGTCACGTTGAAGGTAGCACATGGGACATCCATGAAATAAGCATCCGTTAAACTCGTACACGATCTGAGGGTTTTCTAAGCCATCCACCGAATACGTTCCGATGGTCTTTTCGCCTCCTCCGTTGCGAGCGTGTTGGATCCATTTGTCTTCCTTGTCGCACAAGTAATGTAGCCAACGTAGGGCTTTGACCGAGTATTGATGTTTGACAAAATTCGTCGTTTGAGGGCTGATGACAGCTAGAGTATTTTCAGGCATGAATCGTTTTCGGTACACTAAGGAACATGTTTTGGCGATGGTACAAGCTTCTTTCAAAGGATCGATCCCTCCGTGTTCTATGAACAATTCTTGAAATTTTCCACAGCAACGTCGTACAATGTCCACGTCAAATCGACAGTACTTTAACATTTCTTCTTGAAAGTCAAAGGGATCCGAAGCGTGAGTCTGGTACCAAGCGTGGAAAGCTTCTCGTTTTCGGTGCGCATGTTGTCAGGGTCGTAATAGTGAGCCTCAGGCAAATGGGGTAGAACAGCACGTTGATTGGTTTCGGTATTGAAAAAGTGCGGGAAATAACCTTTGGCCATTTCTGGCATTCCGAACATTTTAGGCATGCGACTCAAAGGCATGGTCAAGTAACTCAATGAATCTTTAAACTGTACTTGTCCTACTTGCATAGAAATAATTTTGGCTCCGTTTAAAGTCACTTGAGGACGTTCAGTACTTT
Source organism: Unio pictorum (assembly GCA_030141615.1). NCBI lineage: Eukaryota > Metazoa > Mollusca > Bivalvia > Unionida > Unionidae > Unio > Unio pictorum. The sequence goes on from JARLTB010000139.1 coordinate 2,626,501, forward strand.
GTTCCGCATAGTATCTGAGCAGAAATTGACCATCGTATCCCAAGAAATTATGAGCCATTATCGTGGCATGGTGATGACAATCTCTGTAACTTTTGATGTCTTCTGGACTCCACGTTTCGTCGATGGGGTTTAGGATCTATTGGGCAAAATTGGCTAGCATGTTTGACCCTCGAAAGATTTTTTCACGTCCTCCAGGAATCTTGCTGCAGTGAGGGCAATGACTAAAGATAGGCTCTTGGATGCACTTCTCGCACGGACGGTGAGCCACGCAGAAATTAGGAATGTGAATACCAGTCTCTTGTATGCATTCGAAATCAAAAAAGATAAAATTCCCTTTCTTCTGGGTATTTTCTTGTTGGGGTTGATATTTTTGAATGAAGCATTCGTGTTCCAAGTCCACGATTTGGAGACAAATGTGACATCGTTTTTTACCGCGGCAAACGTGAAACTTGGCATTACTGGTACGTATGCCTTGTCCACAAGTAGGGCACAATCTCAAAAGCTGACAAGTACTTTTCTGCTGTGAACCTTGCATCTTCAAATGTTGTTGGTAAAAGGTAGGACTGACAAAAGTGCGCTGACAAACAGGGCAATGCACTCTTGATTGTCCTTTGTCCAGACAAGGTTTAGAGGCCAAACATCCCTCACATTTTGATCCACAATGCTAGTGTTGTTCTCGATTGATATAACCATAGTCACATTTTTCACAGTAGTAGCCGTATCCCAGAAATTCAGTAATACTGGTAATGGTATCAAAATGACCATCGTGATGATAGACGTGAATGTATTTTCCGTCTTTGAAATCGTGGCCTCGAGACAAAAGAGGATTACGCACTTCTTGAGGGTGAACTTTCAATGTGTAATGTGGAGCCAAGACACCTTGCAATTTTTTCATTTCTGGAATATCGCAAGGGGTGTCTTTGGATATCAATGCTTGCTGTAACAGGAGTTCTGCTTCACTTCGTTGTTTTGCTCGGTCCGATCGTCGAATAGTTTTCCATGCTCTTTTCCATTCTGCCGTCTCGTTCATCTTGGCATACGTTTGTCCTACGACGATGGCACGGGCTAAACATATCTGGTCTTGAGAATTGTTAATTTGGACGAGTCGTTGGATTGTTGCACATGTTGAATTTTGTCGATGACTTTGGAAGGTGTTAATTGTAACGGGCTACAATTCGATCCAAACGGGAGACTTCAAATTATCGTGATGAATAGAAAGTCTCAAGCGATCGTCTTCTTTGACTTGACATTGCTGTTTCAGTGTAGTTAACACAGAATCCCACACCTCGGTAATGAACCCTTCTGTATTCTCCAAAGGTACATTGGACTTGAAATCTTTAAACTTTACTGCATACATATAAGCCGTTGTTCTAAATTTTCGAGAGGAACGCTTTTCCGTCTCTCGAATGTGATAGTAATTTTCAGGGTTTACTAAGGGTGGTGAACTTTGCTTGGACGTCGATTGTCTGGGTGTGGATTCATGTCATCTTCAAAATCACTGGCATGAATCTGAGCCAAGACTTCAGCTACTGTACTAGGCGATACATTAAGTTTCTGTCTCTTACTGTCTTCTCCTTTCTCCACAACATGATGCGGTCTTTTCATCTTGTCTGCAAAAAGTCAAATGACTACATTTTAAAGACCATGACCCTATATATTCATGTCCGATCCGTGTATATATAAAGGGTCAGTGTCTAACCTTTCAGTATTCATTTTATTCTCACATTGACCAGAACGATGGAAGAACCTACACAAGTTGAACTTCTGATCAGAGCTTTACGTGGTGTCATACGAAAGTTTTCTTCAGACAAGCCGACGGACTACTCTCCCTCCTTTCGAGATAAAAGTCAAGATACTTGCTATATCTGTAAGAATAAAGGACATTGGGCTACAGAATGTCCAGATCGTGTAAAAAACAAAAAAGGTATCAATAGAGACAAAAGTCAAGATACCTGTTACCATTGTAAAGAGAAAGGACATAGGTCTCCGAACTGCCCTAAGAAACAACAGGAGCAGAAGGAGGAGGGGGAGAGGAATTCTGAACAGGAGGAGGAGGAAGAGGTACCCTCCGCCAAGGAAGAACCCGACACGTTCACAAAGACAAGAAAAGAAAACGAAACGAAAGTGAAGAGGAAGAACAAGAAAAACATGTGACAGTAAAGAAATTAAAGAAACAGAAAGTGAACAGAAGAAACCTATGAACTTTTTAAAGTGGTATTGTGTTATGTTATGTTGTGATATTGGATTGTAACGTTTCTACCAGAATACACCAGAGAGAAAAAACGTAAGTGTCTCTTGGTTTTGATTGTATAGAATAAGAACCTACACTCACACATTCATTCACTCAAACGCACATCATGGGTTTAAAAAAAAATATAAAAGGACTTTTGAGTTTTCATTGAATTAGGCAATTGAAATAGTATTTCTTTTCGAAATAATTTGAGTGGCCCTGAAAAGGACCGTTGGTGTTTTGTTTGTTTAAAACAAAACAAACTCAGAAACGGGACGTAACCATCTTTAGCTGTCTTAAGCCTTTGCCACGGCGAAGGCCTACTTCTGGACTGGTGGTTCCTGTCAATGATTTGGTAGAAATCACTAAAGGTGATATGATAGACGTAGTCACATTTAGATTGGGTTGTTTAGCTCGAGAAGGTCTTTTTCTCTTCGGTCGTGATAAAGAAGTCTGATACATTTGTTTCAGACTCCTTAACTCTGATAAAATATCTAAAAGTACCGTCGTGACCGTTTGATTTTCACTATTCTCTTTCTGTCCTTGGTCTTCTTTCTTATCTGTGGCTGCTACTGTTTTTTCCTGGTGTTTCCTTCTTGTTTCTTCTTCTTCCCGCTGTTGAATAAGAAAATCTTGTTCTTCTACTTTATGTTGTTGTAAAAATCGCTCCAATTCTTATTTTTGTCTTTGCTTAAAATCATCGACGTGTACATAAAAAGAAGCAGAAGGTAACGAAGGTTCCGGAACAAATTCTTGTGATATTAGAAAATCCACAATATCCCACTTAAAATCAACTTCTTCTGGATGTAGATTTGTATTGACTTTGGTAGTCACTGCTGTCCCATTACTTGCTGTCTCCACTACTGGCTCACCCCAATTCATCGTCTTCTTAGTGTCCGACATGATTGACAAAACTCTGTCGCATCGATTGACTGCGCACAGACGCTAGTACTTCTATGAAGGGAAGGTGACGTCACAGACTGCTCTCTTCCGATTGGATAACTGTGACTGACTTTTGTAACGCACGTTTGTATTGGTGAATACACTCAATTCGTTCCAATCCGCTTTTCCCGTATAAATAACCGCAGTTCACGGTATTCGCTTCACCTGTTTCTCATCACAAGATGTGGACCAACGTAGAATCTTGTACCCTTGTTTCTACCATGCTACTTCGTACTGACTTACCCATGTATGTCAGATCGTTCCATATTACTACTTACATACATGTTCTTGACAAGATCAAGAAGAAAAAATGAATATAATGTTCTCAACAAGCCCAGCACTTTTCTTTTCTCGTTTCTTCTCTTCCTTCTTACCCGGTTTCTCCGCCAATGGTCCTGCGATTACAAACTTATCCCCCCCCAAAAAAAAAAGAAAAATTAAAGCAAAAAGGGAGATACCCAATTTAAAACAAAAAATGAGATCACTACCCGGCGTTGGATATGTTTATTTAAACAACAGATAAAATAACAATATAGAACATGCAGGTATACACGCACACGCGGATAGACGGACGGCAGACCACATAATACTCTAATACTCATGTTATATATATATATATATATATATATATATATATATATATATATATATATATATATATATATATATATATATATATATATACATATATATATATATATATATATATATATATATATATATATATATATATATCCCAAAAGTAGATTTTTAAAAAACCAACACGTTTTTTTTTTAAATTTAACAATTAATTTAAGGAAATCATGATCGAACCTGTGCAAGGTAACACGGACGTATAGTATAACCCATGCGCTGGTTAAAAATTTCAAAAAGACACGGTTTTGCTACGCCAGTCGTTGCAGCCGAAATCTAACATAGTAATGCCTTTCACAGGTGAAATTCTACATTGTGTGGAATCTGTTAATTTTAATATAACTTACATAATATAATAAACATATATATACATACATATACATACATATATAAACATACATACATATATATACATATATATATATATATATATATATATATATATATATATATATATATATATATATATATATATATATATATATATATATATATATATATATATATATATATATATATAGGATCTCTTGCTGGATCCAGTGCAATTCGCCATACATGCTACTTAAAAGAAGAAACGAAAAAGAAGAATCACGGATATTGTGGAGGTAGGTGGAGAGCTGGTGTCTTGTCTGGACGCAACCTGTGTACCTACACTAAGTTAAATGCCTTAACTATCGCTATGTAAATCGTAGAGATGCATGACAATAGACTTTCAATTACCGTAATAAAGGTTTATATCAGTGAAACTGTTGGATCTAGTAGATGACCATGAAACTCAAATTTGATATACAAGCCATGGTATCTTTCAACAAACACATACCATTAGCATACACTCATAAATCGCTACCCAACATTTCTCTACCCAATAGGTCAGTCTTGCTGATCGAGTTATTCACAATCAAAAAGAAATTTGATAAGATGCAACAACACATATCCATGGGGTTTTCTCAAACTAATATTGGATGAGTTAGGGGACATATATATATATATATATATATATATATATATATATATATATATATATATATATATATATATATATATATATATATATATATATATATATATATATATATATATATATATTCGCGTAATCTGAAGATACTTATAGCGCAATTATTTCCATAAATGACGATAATATTTTAACCTTTCTAATCGTATATATTAGAACAGAGTATATTCACATTCCACACTGAACTTCCACCCCAAGGAATGAGAAACAATGAGCCGTAAGAAAGTGACAAAATATTGCAAGTTTGTGTATTCGGGTTTGTTCTAATCACATATGGTTTGTGAGCTTTTAACATGTGTACTCTTATTGTATGTGATTATTACCTTTTAGAAGTCAAGTATATTAATAATTAATATTAATGTAGATACAACCTGGACCACATCCATCCATCCATGCGTGCATGAGCTAAAACACACACACACACACACACACACACACACACACACACACACACGTATGTATGTATGTATGTATGTATGTATGTATGTATGTATGTATGTATGTATGTATGTGTGTGTGTGTGTGTGTGTGTGTGTGTGTGTGTGTGTGTGTGTGTGTGTGTGTGTGTGTGCGTGCGTGCGTGCGTGCGTGCGTGCGTGCGTGCGTGCGTGCGTGCACCTAGGAGGGAAGACCATTATTTAGGTAGGCATTTAAGATGGTACAAGCATTTTAAAAAAAAAATTCAACTCCCCCCCCCCATTATTTGGGAGGACCACACTTCATTTTTCTTTCCAAAAACATCCAATTTATTCTATAATCGAGCTATCGAAGACGACCTTGTCATAATGCATTACACATATACGTATTGTTTTAAAATTGTTATAATATTACCACATCTAATCTGATTGAACAGGTATTTTGTAATATATAATTCCTGTTTGCATGTATATTAATTAGGCAATATTAATTAGGCACTTGACAATAAAAGGCTGGAAAGGAATACTTCAATACTCCAATTTTGTGTATTCCTCTTCGTTGTTCGGTGTTTTTTTTCCTATCGTGTCACTTTATTTCGTGTCTCCATTTAGCTTATGGTTCGTAAAAAATATGCATGCTTATACTGACAAAAATAACAAAATATAAATACAAAACCGAAAGAAACATTTACATCATACGGTGACCTTTAGAAATATTAAACTACCCCAGCTTGTAACAATTACCACTCTTTGAACTAACTTCAAAGAGGGAAATAAATTTTATTTCAACTTGAAGATGGGAGCAAAAGAAGGTAGTTTAATCCTTTAGCAATTAAATAATCAATTGATTTATTGCGCAAATGCTCTAAATCCATCCATTTTGGTCTCTTTACAAGCCTTAATCGAGGTCGGGGAGTCAAAATTTAGGGAGAAGGCGTGACTCACGCCGAGACAAAGTTGCATGAATATTAGTGACTAGAGTAAGAGCGGCATGGAGTGGGGAGATATGTTCTCTTCCATCGTTTGAACTTATTTTTCTATCTCTTACAATTTGTTATTGGTTTCTCCTGCATCCAGATTATCGCTCTTTGGGAAATATTCCTGCTCATTTGTAAACAAGATTACTTACTGTTTATAGCTTCCCCAACTTTACCGTAATAAACGCGACAGCAACTACAACTACTGCTGATTATATTAGTCTCTTTTTCTTCTTTTGGATTGTCAAATGTGATGATTATGAAAATTATGTTCGCTTCCCAAAAAACTCCTATGTGGACGTCCATTAATTATGTCAACAATTTTTAGGCAAGTTTTTTACCCATCCCCTCCCCCACCCCTTGTCAACAACTGTCAAACTTTCAGTGACCCCCGCCCCCAATAAAATTAGGTCAAATTTTTTTAACCGCCCCCCCCCAAAAAAAAAAATAACAATATTTATACGGCTGGCTTTTATACTAAAAATAGAATTATGGAAATTAAAAGGTCTACAAATAAATTTTAATACATTTTTTAAAACTTGTTTAACAGATTTCAAATTGATTATAACGCTTTGAATTCATGAAAAAGTCGAGACTTTATATTCTAGCTTTTATCATCATCCCATTTTCCTATTTTCTATATTTTTATTTATTAAATTTTATTTAAATTTAAAATTAATAACATTGTTGACGTGAATTTATCTTGAACTCCCCATGTCAACAATTGTCAAACTTCTTCAACCCCCCCCCCTTATTTTGTTGACATAATGGACGACCCCTATTTTCAATAAATTTCACAAACTCTTCATGGAGCTGAAAATGCGTTGAAATCTTGTCCGACCCGACACCTCTGCATAAACTCAATCATCACTTATCAGCTACCTGTCTGTCTTTTGATCAATTCTAATCCTGATGTCATAAACTGGAATTTAAATTCTGTCTCATGTATCTAACACGTGAAAATGTTGTTATTACACAGTCAACCAAATTCTTAGTCAAATAACCAAAGTATACTCTGTATAACACTTTTGCAACATTGATGTCACGGTTAGATCTGAAATGTTTTACAAATACTGTTCTGGGGTTGTGTACAGAATCCAACACGTGTGATGTTTCGATCAGCTATCGTAAGAAACGGTCCCGAACAAGCACGTGTAAAACAAAAATGGTTTTTAAATGACACGTGAAATTTCGATATTCAAAAATATCGGACAAAATATTCGCGCGTGAAAACAATTATAATAGACTGGCTTATGCAAGCGAATATATTTGATTAATCGAGAGCATCGAATAGGATTTTTAATAATAATAAAGAATATAGGTAAATACCAATATATATATATATATATATATATATATATATATATATATATATATATATATATATATATATATATACAGAACAAATTTTTTTGGTAAACATTGAAACTTATATTTATATTTGACCTCACTTTAACTGTGTCTAATAATGTCAAAATGGAGATTCCGCTTAGTGATAAATATCTGATTGGCGATGGAAAAAGTCTAAATAAAACTTATCTCGAAGTTCCGCGTGCTCGTGTCATTGGCTGTCGACGACCTTCCCATGTTTCTAGCATCAACGTTCTACCAACACCTTCATAAACTAAAGAAAAAAGAAAAATGTAAATAAATGAGAACGAAAGGAAAAGAAATATAAATGGTTGATGGTCAATGAATGAGCCAGTCACAGCGTTTATCCGACACGAATATGACCGATGTTTTAAATATATCTGAACTCATGTGCAATACTAATAACCGTCTTTATCATTTAAAAAAAAATCAACGGTTTGCGAAATACAATCGGACAAACCTATAATTTTGCGATATGAATCGTAAGTGTTATAAATACGAAGAGGAGTTCCTAAAAAAAAACTGAATTCCTTACTTTGTATATTATATGCATCAAAATGGTGGGCAAATATGATAAAGTCAGTTTAATCTTCCAGGACATGCTAGCAAAAGGATTTCAAGCATAACAATAGTTTACATTACCTGATAAAAGTGATTGACAATTAACAAAATCGGCATTTGATGATTTTGAGAGAAACGTAACAAGAACTCAAGACATGTCAAGACGGGACAGGTGAGTAATTTTAAATATTCTCGTACTGTGATCAATAGTATGAACATTTCCTTGCAGCGGTCCGAATATACATTGTCTATCAACCATCAATGCAAAGTTGGAAGAAAATTAATGCTTTCATTTATTATAAAATACTGTATTAACATCAATAAACTTTAAATGTTCCGTTTTAAAGTCCGTATATATATATATATATATATATATATATATATATATATATATATATATATATATATATATATATACCTATGCCATAGTCACAATCTTAAACTTAAAGTTCGTCACGATATGATTATGTCATAGTCTCAGTCCATACTATCATTGAGAATATTATGACATAATCCCATCCTTAATGTCCGGCAAGATATGTGTGTGTGTGTGTGTGTGTGTGTGTGTGTGTGTGTGTGTGTGTGTGTGTGTGTGTGTGTGTGTGTGTGTGATTTGGATTTTTAACGTAGCTTTAACAATCTTTCAGTCATAGCGCTACGATGTCTGCAGTGTGGCAGTTTATAGAGATGTCTAGCATTTGGGTTTCATGCCGCAGACATGTAGCACTATGTCCCACCCAGTCACATTATTCTGACACCAGGCCGACCAGTCCTAACACTAACATCTTAAAGCTGAGCGCCAAGCGAGGCAGCTGTTTGTACCATTTGTATTCGTCTTTGGTATGATTCGACCGAGGTTCGAATTCGCGAACTCCCACATCCGAGGCGGACGCTCTAACCACAAGGACACCCGAGCGGTCTGATATGATTGTGTCATTGTCCCAATCCATACTGTCCGAGAGAATATTACCATGCCATAGTCCCATCCTTAATGTCATTCAGGATATGATCATGCCAAAGTCCTAATCCATAAAATCCATTAGTGTATAAGCATATCACACTACAAATCCTTTTAGTTGGTCAGTTTATAACCAGGAAATAATCACAATCTTCCGTCAGTTCATAATTATGTCATAGTCCCAATCCTTAAAGTCCATCCATTTATAATAATGTCAAAGTCCCAATCCTTAAAGTCCGTTCATTTATAATCATGCCAAAGTCCCAATCCTTAAAGTCCATCCATTTATAATAATGTCAAAGTCCCAATCCTTAAAGTCCGTTCATTTATAATCATGCCAAAGTCCCAATCCTTAAAGTCCATCCATTTATAATAATGTCATCCTTAAAGTCCGTCCATTTATAATAATGTCATAGTCCTAATACTTAAAGTCCGTTCATTTATAATCATGTCATAGTCCCAATCCTTAAAGTCCGTCCATTATCCTTACTTCATTCTAAAAGCAGAAGTTCAAATAAGCCAAATGAACTGATTAAGCACTTTAAATACATACTTTGTGTTGGATACATTTGGGTTTTTATTCGATATTTTGAGGAAAACCCCAATTTAAAAAAAAATGCTCTGTATTCAAAACGTGTGTTAGATTCTTCAAACTGCGAATTCGTTGGCGGCAAGTGTACGAAAAAGGCAATTTATTACTTCCGTCATAGCGGTTTGGGCTGTAATTATAGTGGGATAATTCAATTCTTGACAGCATGAATAAACCATGCATCCAGTACTGTAATTATAGTGGTATAATTCAATTCTTGACAGCATGAATAAACCATGCATCCAGTACTGTAATTATAGTGGGATAATTCAATTCTTGACAGCATGAATAAACCATGCATCCAGTACTGTAATTATAGTGGGATAATTCAATTCTTGACAGCATGAATAAACCATGCATCCAGTACTGTAATTATAGTGGGATAATTCAATTCTTGACAGCATGAATAAACCATGCATCCAGTACTGTAATTATAGTGGGATAATTCAATTCTTGACAGGATGAATAAACCATGCATCCAGTACTGTAATTATAGTGGGATAATTTAATTCTTGACAGCATGAATAAACCATGCATCCAGTACTGTAATTATAGTGGGATAATTTAATTCTTGACAGCATGAATAAACCATGCATCCAGTACTACTGACAAAGTTACAGTTAAGCAAGGTAACAGGAAAGCATATACAAACAGGCAACAACAAAAAAAAGGCGTTTTAAAGAAAACTAATCTTGCCGGATTTCTGTAGGTTGTCATTACATTAAAATCATAAATTAGTCGTAATTTTTTTTTTTTGGTTAAAATAATGGTTTGTTGTTTTACGGCATAGCAACACATGTAGGCTATTTAGGGATGAGGCAATGAGTGTAACCAGCCTTGCCCAAAGACACATCTCGGCAGACGACACATGCTGATCCGACTGTATGATTCGAACCGGCATCCTTTCAGTAAAATTCAGTAAAACTATATCCACTGAGTCACCGCAGATCTTACCCGATTGGTCCCCTCGTGTAACATACAGGAGAGTTTCTCAAACTTATTCTACATCGCCGAGGCCTCAAGAAGAAAGAAGGAAAGAAGGAAGGAAAAAAAGTGATGCAACGAAAGGCTACTTTTTCCAATTGTTTTTGGCACTCCTTCATTTGTCGCATCATTTTCTCAGCTACCTAATAGGTAATTACACACAGCTAATGCACAGCATAAATTAATTTTAGTCGTGCTAAAGTCCCTTCTTCGGTCTAAAACCCATCTATAAACCACATGGGGCAGTCATTGAAGTACTAGCAAACAACGGATGTGTCAGTGAGAAAGATTTTCAGCTACTCCAAAGGATATCAATGTACCTCTTTTGCTATATTTTGCAAACTCCAAACATAAGTTCAAACTTTTGTCATGATTAAATGATCTATAAGATATTATCACTACTGTTAGAATTCGTGTTATAAATCAGTTGACGAATTAGTATTTACATTACACTTGGAGAGGGCTTCAAAGGGAGATATTTGGGATGATATCGCTTTCTCTCTCATTTTTAGAACTTTTTTCAGATTTAATGCTGGTTTATCATTAAGAAGAGATTTTGAAAAAAATATATATAGTGTGGCTCTTAATAGAAAATAACATGTGCGCAAAATAATTTAAAATTTAAATTTATAAAAATAAAGACAATGTGGAGGAAAAAAAGGATGAGTCATGGAGTAAGGCTGTTTCACGCGCTTAACACCTTTAGGATCCTCTCGAGTGCTCGAAGCTAACAATTTAAGGTACTTCACGGATACCTCGAAACTTGGATAATAAAATTGGTTTTACAAATAAATAATCTAATTTTGCTCACATTTTTGCGTATAAATCAATGAAGGAAGGCAAAGCAAAAGGAATGTTTTAAATGTGGCTGTTCAATGTCCTTCATTCGGTGTGAACAAAGAAAATAGCACACTCATCATACAGGTATTATACAAGTAACAGTTAAGTATAACGATTGACCGATATTGGTGCATGGTTTACCTCAGAATTTATCCTGCTCTTTCTATACATTTTCACCGTTTCGGTTCTTTCTTCCATTCGTTATTAAATTCTTAGAATTTTCTTTTTCTTCTTTCTTCATTTCTTTAGCCTTTGCATATTTCCTACATATCATTCATCCGTCCTTCCATTACCATCTTCCTTTCTTCCGTTTTCCTGGTGTTTTGTCTGTTTGTTGGAGGGGGGGGGTGTCTTCAAAATAAAGCATGCACTATGCAGGTGATTGACATTTAATTCACTCAAATAAAGTGAATGTTCACTCGTGTTACTGATCGCCTAGACTTACAAACTCGGAAGTTCATCAATTTTTTCTCATGATAATAGAGTAAATCTGTGCTAATAAGCTATTATTTAGATAATAGTTCCATAGGATAAACGTAGCCACACTGTAAATAGGCAGTACGATATGTCACGAATATTTCGCGCACATGCGAGACATAATACCGCATAAATGTCGAGGTCGGTGGGTCGGGCACAGCGCTGGTAAAACAAAAACAAAGTCCAAGTGCATTAATGTCATGAATCGACAAATGGACTACTACTACTACTACTACTACTACTACTACTACTAATAATAATAATAATAATAATAATAATAATAATAATAATAATAATAATAATGTGTATGTGATTGCGATTTCTTTCATGTTGCTTTAACAATTTTGGTCACATCACTACGACGTCTGCAGTATGGCAGTTTATAGCGATGTCTAGCACTGGGAAGGCGTGCCGCAGACATGTAGCATCAAGCGAATCATTATTTTCATTCATTGGATTCAAGTTATTTATCGTCCAGATGCATGCAAGACTAATACATGATAAGTAGATGTTAGTACCATTTTTATAATTCTTTGATACGACTCAGACGGGGTTCTAATCCGTGAACTCTCGCATTCGAGGCGGACGCTCTACCCACTTACGACGCCGGAGCGGTCAATACTACTACTACTACTACTACTACTACTACTAATAATAATAATAATAATAATACAGTAATAACAATAATTTTCACTGAGACTCTTTTATGGATGATTGATAACCTATATTCATTATTAACACCAACATTCGTCCACAAGCCAAGCTATCATTATAACGATGGTGGTATAACAAATCTGATTTACAAGTTTTGTTTTAATTTACAACGGTACTTTTCAAACATTATTCGTTTAACATGTCTAGAAATTAGGAGCAAAGTGAATATCTCAATGAAACGCAATGTAACCGATCTTGGCTTGCCTGAGCGAGTATGAAACCCGTGACTCTTGAACTGCGAGGCTGGCGTTTTAAGAACTGATCTACTACAGCTTCCGGTCATTTAATAAGATATACTGATTGATAGTAAATACAATTTTAAAAAAAAATAGTTTATGAAGTCAGCTTTAAATGTTCAAATAAATTTAGGCATCATGAAATCAAAGAACACAGCTCTAAACTTAAGATAAAATGTTCTAGGAATCGTAAATTACAAATCACAGCAACATGTATTTATTCTTACTATCATGGCATTTGAAACATTATTGCTATTACTGAGTTATGAAATATATATTTTGAATGGCATCATTCGAGTATTCTTATATAAGATTAAAAAACAAACTTTCTTAACATGGAAGTGCAGGTGCCCCAAGATAATGCCGTGAATATAAGCTTATAAACAAAGCTGGTGTCTCTCATCACCACGGCAGAAACAATGGTTAGAGCAGATGGTGTAGAAAATTTCAAATGTTTCTAACTTTAAGGCAGGTGTCTGACAGTATATGAAGGTTGAAAAGATCTACGTGTGTCACTGTAAAGGGTGTATAACCAATCTGTTTAAAACATGTAAAGAGCAATAAGAATAATTGTTTATAGTTCGGTAAAGGAATTTTTTTTTTTGACAACGGAGAAAAAAATGGCTTTGGTGAAAATCAAGCGCGTAAAATACGCGCAGATTATCCCTTTACAGTCGGTAGTGAAATTTACTTCACAAAAGAATTATAAACTGCGCAAAAATTATAGCAACCTGAACACTTTAAAAGTTTACAAGTGTGAATTAATAAATTTTAAATCCTTATGCCGGATAGTGTTTAAGTACACACATAACATTGTTTAGCATCTAAGGGAACTTATACAATTTGCATTGTATTTTTTACATGTTGCCTCATGTTTCCACAAGCTAAGAAAATATTACAGATCAGATGACTCCACAAAATACATACTATTCTCTGGTTGAAAAATACAGCATACATACCGATAATAAAGACGCGTAGCAGCAGAGGGGGCGAATCGGACAACTTTTTAGAAGCGTCAATTTGGCAAACCAAGGCTTTCTCGAAATCATAAAAAAAAAATAGACTCCAAAGTCTTTGTCGCACCTTCTCTGCTGCTATGGGGTTAACAATCCTTGTTGAAATCGTAAAAAATTTAGATTTCAACCGAATATTTATCAAGTCCGACACGATGTCTTGATCTAGGATCATGTAAATTTATCGTTACAAATCCATGTGGGATTGACTGAGCGTGACTAAAGAAATTTGTAAAGAGATTATAATCCATATCACCATCGCATCAAGTCTGGTGAACATTTCGTAACGTATGTGTATCAACTCCGTTGAATACAGCAAGAATATTGCAATTATCTCTGATCACTTTTGGTTTTTGAGTGTATCGTTGAGTGACATATATCACGTCAGTTCAACAAGGATATATTCTATATTCGTTTGCACCAACAGCTCCTCCAGGGTTTCTAATTATTGAGGATCCAATTAATCCAGTCTATATGCGATGTCATAGTGATTCATTAAAGAGAATTAATTTTAAACTCACTGACCAGTCCAATAATCTAATTGATCTACGAGGTGAGGTTTTACAAGTTAGTCTGTTTGTGAAATCGTAAAGAATTTTCGTCTCAAGACTTTCATCGTAAATTGTTAGTGTTAACCCCATAGCAGCAGAGGGTGTGCGACATACACTTTGGCGTCTTTTTTTTCACGATTTCGACAAAGCATTGGTTTGCCAAATTGACGCTTCTAATACGTTGTCCGATTCGCCCCCTCTGCTGCTCGCGTAACTGGGTCTAGGAGGATATTGTGGACTTAATTTTTGGTACTGAAAACATTCGTCTTCTTTCGGTCAATGGCCCTGACTGTTGACCTTTGACCCAAAGTCGACAGGCTTCTTCTTCACCCAAGGCCACACTATCCACTTGTTGCAGAACTCACAGTATTGTGGGGAAACCATTTGTCTTCTTTCAGTCATATTGACCTTAACCCTCGACCTTTGACCCTAAATATATATGTTCTTCTGTACCCCGCATGCAAGCCATACACAAAGTGTGGCAACTGTCGAAAGTGAAGAACTGTAGTTATTGTGCAAAAACCAGTTTACTTCATTAAGTCACAATGATACTGACTTTGACCTCTTGATATATATATATATATATATATATATATATATATATATATATATATATATATATATATATATATATATATATATATATATGTGTGTGTGTGTGTGTGTGTGTATAAACAGAGAGAGAGAGAGAGAGAGAGAGAGAGAGAGAGAGAGAGATGCAAATAGTCCTAGACTTAAGCCGAATTCCTAATTGCTTTCTTCTGTCTGTCACTTCTGCATGTTTAATATTTTTGGCATATAAGTAAACATTTCATAATCTAGAGGATGACAACAAATTCTATGATACCCAAAACTGAGATTTTTAATCATATATTATCTGCTAAATAAATACTCATCTTTCCAATCCCAACCAAATAGTGACAATCTTTTTCTGATGTAACACGATTCAGATAATATGATTTCCACATTAGATACATGCTCATCACAAAATACTAAACACATTAGGCAGTGAAGTTTTTGCCATTCATATATATATATATATATATATATATATATATATATATATATATATATATATATATATATATAGTGTTGTTTGTGTGATTTGTATTTTTAACATAGTTCAAAACAATTTTTCAGTCATATCAATATGATGTCTGCAATGTGGTAGTTCATTGTGATGTCTAGCAATGAGACATCATGCTGCCGACATGTGTCATCATGTCACCAAGTCACATTATCCTGACATGAGGCAGACCAGTCCAAATGCACACCTCCTTATGCTGAGCACAAAGCAAGGCAGCTGCAAGTACCATTTTTTATAAGTCTTTGGTGTGACTCGGCCAGGTTTCAAACCCACAACCTACAATATCAATTGCAGATGCTCCAACCACATAGGCCACCAGAATGTATATATTGTGATAATTATCTATTATAATATTCTTGGACATTCTCTTCAAGATATATTGACTAGAAATATAGCCACAATCAATACAAAATATTCTCAGAAAAAGTAAACAATATTAACACAATATTTAATTTACATTATTTTCATGATGAATAATCCTATTCCTGCTGTAGGGTCTTGGTCTCACACATTTGGAATCTCACAAAAATATATGCAGTATAGTCACCATAAATAATTTTGACCTTTACAATAACTTCACATATGGGGTTCATGTGGATTACAGTAGTATAGGGCTCCAATTTAACACAGATTTCTTTGTAGCCAGAAGGACTAATATACTGAGAAATTTACTTTACTAGTCCTGTACACAAAACAATGTCACACACTTGTATTGAGATTAACAATAATTTTATTTCATAAATAGCAATATCATATGAACTGTAGAAGTATAGAATTATGAATCCTGTGTCAAATCATCAATTAGTCAATTCACATTTCTTGTTTCTCATGATAATATGGATCTAATTCCAGAAAGATATCCATGTGTCCTTTTCGTCCTCCACTTGCACTCAGGGTCCATATGTGGTTTGTTTTGGTTTCCTTACCCATCTCCCTAAAAGATTGCAGTACAGTAGTTATCACCATCAGGATCCCTACAGCGTCTACCCTCTCTGCGCTATCAGTTTCTAGGAATGATGATTTAATCTCTCCTCCTTTGCAAATTTTATTAATTACAATTCCTCTTCCTAAATTGAACTGTCAGTACAACCATCACAAACTACTGCAAGAAACCTTGCTTCATTCACACCTTTGAAAAATTTTTGCCTTTCAGTTTCAGCCATGTAGTGAGTAAATGTAACAACCAGTTTATCATTCCTGTAAGTCTCTCCAACATCAACTCCTTTCATCTTATCTAGCTGACACATCCATACAAAATGAGTGAAGGGTCTTCTGTTCTTTATGATAGCATGTGCATTTTAAAACAAATTAACACACTGGTCAAACACATTCTGATTTAAACTTTCCAAGATCTTAGCAGCCGTCAATTTTTCTGGTGGTATCTGCATAGCTGCTTTTCTCTTGAAACTCTTTTTGCGTTGCCCATAGCTTTCATGTACCTTTACTGATTCAGTTTTCAAGTTCGAACAACCCACAACAAAAAACTGGATGTTTTTTCTCTGTTTTTGCGAATTCCATACACCAGTTACACCATATAACATTTTTTCCTCATCATAATTCAGCCATTCTGTCTTTTGTCCATGTCTTCTGAAAAACTATTCTTATCATCATAGAAAAAGTAGTTGTATGGAAAGGATGTGTCAATAACATAATCATAATAAATTGACCTTATTCTTACAGTTTTTTCGATGCAAATGTAAAATATACAGTTTCCTGTTTGTGACTGTTGGAACATTTGGCTAGCAAGCAAAAAAATATTAAACAAACAAGCAAACTAATTTCTTTCAATAGTTTTTGCTATTTTCTTTTATGTGGTATACCGCTTTGTAGTTTGTTACTGTGATCGAGGGAATAAAGCATGCAACCACACTATTTTTTATTTAATTTATTATCAAATTAATTAGGATCAATTACCAAACTTCTATTGCTAATAATGGGACCATAATAAGTGCTGTTAAGTGAAATGCAAATAAATCGGATGGCTTCTTGTTATAGAAATGCACTGTTCGAAGACATAAATTGACTTCATCTTCTCATGCTAATATTTTATGACTGTTTTTAATGGTCACTGCTTTAAATCTACAGCTCATCTGCTGAAGTCAAGTCTTTATTAGACAATGGGGCAAACAAATGCTGACTGTTGATAACCGAAACTTACTAGCCCATCGGACTATTAACATTATGTATGGATGTAAGATGGACATGTGCATGGATGCCAAAAGGTGGTTACCTTAGACTATGCTGTGGATGTATGTAAGATGGACATGTGCATGGATGCCAAAGATTGGTTACCTTAGACTATGATGTGGATGTATGTAAGATGGACATGTGCATGGATGCCAAAAGGTGGTTACCTTAGACTATGCTGTGGATAAATGCATGTAAGATGGACATGTGCATGGATGCCAAAAGGTGGTTACCTTAGACAATGATGTGGATGTATGTATGTAAGATGGACATGTGCATGGATGACAAAAAGTGGTTACTTTAGACTATGTTGTGGATGTATGTATATAAGATGGACATGTGCATGGATGCCAAAGAGTGGTTACTTTAGACAATGCTGTGGATGTATGCATGTAAGATGGACATGTGCATGGATGCCAAGAAGTGGTTACCTTAGACTATGCTGTGGATGTATGTATATAAGATGGACATGTTGATGGATGCCAAAGAGTGGTTACTTTAGACAATGCTGTGGATGTATGTATACAAGATGGACATGTGCATGGATGCCAAAGAGTGGTTACTTTAGACAATGCTGTGGATGTATGCATGTAAGATGAACATGAGCATGGATGCCAAAAAGTGGTTACCTTAGACTGCTGTGGATGTATGTATACAAGATGGACATGTGCATGGATGCCAAAGAGTGGTTACCTTTGACTATGCTGTGGATGTATGTATACAAGATGGACATGTGCATGGATGCCAAAGAGTGGTTACCTTAGACTATGATGTGGATATATGCATGTAAGATGGACATGTTGATGGATGCCAAAAGTGGTTATCATAGTTTAGGGTGTTGATGTATGCATGTGAGGATGGAAAATTACACAGATGCCAAAGTGATTGTTATATTCACCATCTGCTGACTGGCAGTTTGGAAGCAGTTTGTTTTTCAAAGTTCTGTTATATTGTATCCTAATTTTCTAAAGGCTTCTGTTTGTTTAAGAATGGAAAGAGCATAATATGTCTTTGAAAGGACTCATCAACTAATCTTATTATTTTCATCAAGCAATCTGTTCATCTAAAAAAAGTCACATCATATATTGGTTCATAAGTCTGGAATATGTTTGTTTCCATTTCATTGATGATACTTCTTTTTAAATTGATTGAAATATCTGAGTTTGTCAAACTACCAGAAATAGGTATTGTCAATTATTTCTTTGATAGGAAACTTAACCACTGCCTCACCTTTATTTCTTTTTATATGAAAATTATCCCCAGTCTCACCCTTATTTCTTTTAAGGAGGAAAATTATTTCATGTCTTGCCTTAATTTTGTTTTTATAGGAAATTACCCTGTCAGGTCTTTATTACTTTTAAATAGGAAAATTATCCTAAGTCTCATCTTTCATGTAAAAATGAAAAAAGCTTTTTACCACATAGTTTACATTACTGCAACTCTCCTCTGATAGTCCCCTTCCACAAACATTACAACACATAATTATACAAGAAATACTGTATTAGACCCATAGTATAATGTCATGAAGAGTACATGTCACCATGTGATATAATATCATGTGATAAGAAATACATGTCACCCTGTGACATGAGATCCTGTCATAAATATATGCCACAGTGTGACAACAAAACAGTTCATAAAGAATAATGTCACAATGTGATTTAACATTCACCTTTGTTAACATAAAATGTCATAAAGAATGCATGCAGTGTGATATAACACATAGCTATTCCAATATAGCATGTCATAAAGAATATATGTCACAGAGTGATTTAACACCAAGCTGTCACACAGTATTCTCAATGAATAATGAAAAACATATCATTATAAAATATTTTTAAAAAAGAATGAACAAGAGGCTTGAGTGGGTCTGTGATCACTCACATTGTTGATATATGCTTATCTGCCAATACTATAGCATCTTCATGTATATTTAATTGTACATCAGGATCATTTGTCGAAAACTTACAATTCTTTATTTGCCATGTTGCCTTCTATCAAAACTGATCAACTTTATTTAAAATGTTTTCTTGAAACAAAATAGCTTAAAATATTTTTCTAGTTTTAGTAATGGCAGCCATATATGATGGTAGATTGGTATCACTTGTAAAAGTAAATCATTACATAGCGCTGTCTGTAAAATCTGGTAAAACTAGGTTCAGTAGAAAAAGTCATTTCAAGACTTTTATTTTTAGTAACAGTTGCCAGATTTCATGTTCACCTGAACTAAAGTAAAAGCTGTTAACACCAGTATGATTCTTGTCAAATTTTGTGGGGATTTTTTTTATTATTGAAAAAGAACATTTAAAGGTCATTCTATTTTATTAAAGACTATACTGCATTATGGCAGATGATTTCTGTCAAATTTCAGTCAAATTCTGTCAAGCAGCATTTAAGATCATCTTGTTTAAGGATTTGTATTTTTAGTGATGGTAAATGTATTTAATACTAGATCTGCATCATTTGTAGGATTTCTATATTTCATTATGGTATTTATTTGGGAAGAAGTCCTTTAAAGGTTTTATTATACTAGTAACAATGACCACATGTGATGGTAAATCAATATCATTTAAACAAATATATCAGTATGCTTTCTGTAGGTTTGGTTAAATTCTGTTGAGCTGTTTATAAGAGCTTGTTCTAGTTTTAGCGATGACTACCAAAATGGACGATGAATCAGTAGAAATATAAAGGGGCTTTGATGACAGAATTCTCACTGCAAATTTATAAGCAAATCTATCAAACATATTTCTGGGAAAATTTTTTAAAAAACAACTGTAATCAGAAGATGCTCAACAGATTATAAACAATGGATGAAATATCATACCATAAGATCACAATGTGTTTATGATCAGGGGAGATAACAATTTATGTTCATTAAAAATATAAAATAATTTGGAATACACTTAAATGTAATAGCTGCTTGTATAACAATATTAAACTCATTTGATAAATTAATATCTAATTAATGGCTAATTAAAATTTTCCATTTATTGATAAAGGGAAGTTTTTCAATGTGCAATTGTTTTACAGCTTTGTCCAGCACAGTTGGAAAGGTAGACAAGTTTCTTGTCTAAATCAGAAATCACCCGTGGATCCACTTTAGATCTGATGTTTACCAGCTCATCTGGATCCTTTCTCAAGTCATAAAGCTCTATAAAGTCCTGACAAAAGATAAAAAGGCAAATTTTTATTTAAAAACAACAAAATCAACACTTTTTTGAGTGTAAATAAATTCATATCCTTGCAAAGGAAACTTAAACTAAATACAGTTACACTTATGTCATGGTGAACTTATCTTTTTCAATTACTATACAAACATTAGAACCATTAGAATAATAATGCTATATCTGAATTCCCAGTTCCTATCAGAAAAAAGCAACTGATGCGATTTTTGGGTATGGCTGGATACTACTGGAAATTTTGTTCAATTTTTTTTTCATAAATGTTGCACCCCTGATCAACTTTTTGAGCAAGAAAATAGAGCTTCATTAGTCTCAACAATGTCAGGAGGATTTTGATAAGTATGGGCCATGTTTAAGTGAGAATCAGCTTTTTCAGCTCCAAATTTTAGTCAATCATTTAACTTTCTGTTGATGCAAGTGTTGTTGTGTTGATGCAGTATTGATTCAACAAGACAAAATGGTGGAGATCATCCAGTGTGGTATTTTTCTAAGAAACTAATTAAACATGACAAAAATTATTCCACAATTGAGAAGGAATGTTTGGCTTTGATATTGGCATTGCAAAACTTTGAAGTGTATATTATTAGTGCATCTCAGATTGTTGTGTTTGGTGATCACAACCAGCTTACTTTTGTAGGGAAGATGAAAATAAAGTTTCTTGTTTCAGAAATATAATATTGAGAATAGTCATGTTAAGGGTAAAGACAATTTTTTATCTGCAGATGAACTTTCACATCTATGGTAACATTATAATCATTCATGTATGCATTGTCATTCATAATATTTCATCAAATCTATTTATTTATTACATGTATATTTGACTAACAGTAACAAAAAAAGCTTTCTTACATAAATCTATTTCTTTAATTTGCACTGTCTGTTAATATTTTTATTTTTATTGTTTTTATTTTATTATATGTTGTGGGTAATCAACATTGTTTCTAGTGGGTGACAATGTCCAAAATCACTGACAGTTGTGTAAACAACTTTTTTTTTCTCTGGGTGAGGATCAGTGGATAATCAACATTGTATCTAGTGACTGACCTTGTCCAAAATCAGTGACAGTTGTGTAAACAACTTTTTTTCTCTGGGTGAGGATCAGTGGTAATAAAAACAACATTGTATCTAGTGACTGACCTTGTCTAAATTCTTTCCATGTGTTGCTTTATATAATGACATCATCACTGTACACATCAAAACCATCTATACCAGATGTTACCCTGTTCATTAAATGCTTATGTTGCAGGAGAATTTTTCATACATACTAAATGGCATTACTTTAAATTGTTCCATCAGGAGTTGCAAAAGCCAGGATTTCGTTTTTGTAAGTATAATCTGTCAGGAACCCTTGTGCATGTCGAAAATGGTAACATATTTGGCATTTCCAATCTGTTCATACAGACATCAAATCTTGGTATTGAAAATGATCTTGTTTTGGTGACACTGTTCAATTTTATGTGGTCAGTGTACATATGGAAATTATTATCTTGTTCCGGGCACTAGAATTCACGGTGAGCTGTAGTCTCTTTTGCTTGGTTCAATAACATTATTCTTCAACAAATATTCAACTTTCTTTCTCAAACATTCTTGTTTTAGAGAATTCATCCTCTAATGATGTTGCTTTACTGTAGTAGAATCTACAATTTCAGCATCATGGTAGATTTGTTTATTCAGATTGAAATGTCTGGAAACAAATGCTCATATTCTACTATTACCTGCTTTAATTTGTTTCTTGAGGGTGTAGATGTTAAAGTTTCTGGTCCAGATTATTTAATATTTTTAAATTCTTAAGACTGGTGAAACCAAAGGCACTACAATCTGGTTGCACACCATCATATATATCCTCACTGTGTGGGACAGGTACTACTAAAATGACTGAATGATTCACAGGCTATCTATATCAATATATTCCTTTAACATATATGTTTAGCAGATCTGTTTGTTTTTGTCTCCACCCAGGAGTATTAATGATATAATTTAAATCACTTTTCTTTTTAACTTTAAAAGGATTATAATACGTAGAGGACTTTGAGGTATGAGTAAGAGAGCCAGAACTTTATCACCATGCTGAAAAGTTCTTTGCTTTGTAGTTTTGTCATATCTCAATTTCATATTTTATTGAGCAGAGTGAAGGTTGTTTCTGACTTTTTACAAACCTGTGACACTTTATTTTTGAAGTCAGAGACATGATCAATTAATTACTTGATCCTATGTGGAAAGAAAATTCTCTTTCAACAACTTCAATGGTCCATGAACAGTATATCCTTAAACAAATTCAAAAGAACAAAACCTTAAGGACTTTTTAACCAATTACCTAACAGCAAACACAGTAAAATAACAATCTCATCCCAACTGTTTCTGGTATTAATGCAATATGATCAAATCACATTCTTTTCATTCTGATGGAACCTTTCCCCAACGTTCAGGATGATATGCAGAGTACTTACTTTTGTTGGATACCCAATTTAAACATAATTTGTTGGAAGATTCCTGACAGGAAATTAGAGTGTTGATCAGACTAGATCGATTTTGGAAGGCCAAAAAGTGTTTTAAAAAATTGTATTAAGGGTTTTACATGTTTTAATTATTAGTTTTAATGTTTTAGTCTTCATATTCCTTAAATAATTGCCTCTGTATATCCTGTTGGTGCATACATCATGGTCAACAAATATTGGTTGCCTGACTTGGCTTTAGGTAAAGGAACTAATGCAGTCTAAAATTATTCTGCCAAATGGTTCATCAAATGCAGTCTAAAATTATTCTGTCAAATTGTTCATCAAATGCAGTCTAAAATTATTCTATCAAATGGTTCATCAAATGCAGTCTAAAATTATCCTGTCAAATGGTTCATCAAATGCAGTCTAAAATTATTCTGCCAAATGGTTCATCAAATGCAGTCTAAAATTATTCTGCCAAATGGTTCATCAAATGCAGGAATATGTTTTAAATGAGCCCAAGGTATTTTCTGATCAGATTTTCCTAGTATATGACAAGTGTGACAAGATCTATAATATTTTTTTCATGATGTAAGATTGTTTGATAAGCCTCACTGACTCCTAAATGACCAGCTAAGGATGTTTCATGGACTAAAGTAAGAATTTCCTGTCTATACAACTTAGAAACAACAATTTGAAAGCTTGCTGAACATTCATCAGCAGTGAGTATGTCAGGTGGTCTTCATTTTCTCATTATGACCACATTTTTCACACAATAGCAAGTTGATTCCTCTGCTGCTATAGTTTCACTAACAGTCCTCTTAAACAAACAGGAGACCTCAGGAACTTTGTCATGTTCAATAAGAAGTGATTATCATTCCTCACCCTCATTAGAAATGAAAGAATGAGAAGAGGATCACAATAATCAATACTTTTGATTCATCAAAACCAGAAGCAAAAATGACCTCATCAATAGCCTGCCCAGAACATGTGTCAACCAAAGGAATAATGTCCTGATCAACTCAGTTCTCAAAAGCTTTCTTTGCATAGCTCTAGTAACTGCACAAGCAGTGTATAAATCAGGGGTTTCATTCTCAACAGGTCTAATATTTTGATTCAAACATAGCTTGTCCATTATAAGTGGATTAACCACAACCTTGTATCTAGCCAAGTCATTGCTCTGCAATAAATAAACACCCTCAATATGCAAAGAAATCAATGCTCCAACAGTTACTAGTCCAGAAACTAAATTTATTGACAAATTAACATGATGGAGCGGAATTTGAATAAAGCCACGCTCTGAAGACTTCTCAGAAATAAGCAAAGTACCCGATAATAAAAGACTGAGAAGTTCTTGTCCTTAAAATTTTAATAGGGATAGTATTGACCGAATCACTCATTTGTCATATAGGACCTTTCAACATGAATGGTTCATAATTCTCATTAATAAAATTACACTGGGATTTGTTTGACCCAACAAATGCTTTTTTTCCAATACATGACCATGACCTTGACCTTTCAGAACAAGAGCATTGGGAACAGCTCAAAGTCCTAATGTATGAAAATGGCACTGTCCAAAAATACTTTGAATAAATTCCCAATAGTCCCAGAATAATATTTTAAATTAATAATCCAAACAAACGTATCTTCTCAAATAATATCTACATAAAATATCTTCAAACCTTATATTACAACAAGAACACAAGAAATCAGAAAATTCGCCAAGTTCAGCTATTTACATACAACAGTAAGAGGTAAAATATGCATTTTGCACCTACTCATACATGAAAATTTGCAAATATCCAACACTGTAATAGAACCCAAATAATATAACCCATTCAAGGGGAAACAACTTAATTCTTTGAAGAATCAGCCTGACTGACCTGTCCATTTCTTTGATCTATTTATAGATCTCATACAGTCTTACACTCTTAATATCTTAAAATAAAATCTCCACATGTACACAAAATTTATATAGAGATATATACTATAATTTACAGTCATGAATAAAATTTACAAAAATAACATAACACAGAGACATTGGACTAAGATGGTCTCTGATTCAGAAACTGGTCTCAATTGTTGGACTGACATGGTCTTAAGACTCAATGTCATAAATTATGTATGTAAATCCAGCAATTATAGTAAATCAATAAGATATTTTTATACAAAAAAAGTTAAAATTTAAGAACAATTTGCAGGATTGTGAATTAATTTCCAAATAATCCTAAATGTCTTCACATGTCCAAAACTACGGAATGTTCCAAATGAATTTTAATAGTCTTGATGCACAACAATGATGTAATCCAAAATGACTTAATGAATTCAGAATAATCCAATACAATGTGTTAGTGCCAAACTATAGAATGTTCCAAATGAATTTCAATAGTTTTGACTGTTTTGATACTCAACAATGATGCAATCCAAAATGAATTAATGAATTCATAATAATCTAACACAATATGTTAGTCCAAAACTAAAGAATGTTCCAAATGAATTTCAATAGTCTTGATGCACAACAATGATGCAATCCAAAATAACTTTAATGAATTCAGAATAATCCAATACAAAGTGTTAGTCTAAAACTACTGAATGTTCCAAATGAATTTCGATAGTTTTGATTGTTATGATGTACAACAATGATGCAATCCAAAATGACTTAATGAATTCAGAATAATCCAATACAATGTGTTAGTCCAAAGCTAAATTATTACTTTAGTAATTCCAATGAATATTGTAAATATATAATTTTGTTCAAATTATATCTGAACACAAGCACAAATACTGGTTATGAATTCTGACATATAACAGAAATGAATAATTTGCTTATCGAATCAAGTAATACACATTTTAAATTGACATATGAAGTATTAGACTGTTATGAGTTTAAACAGAAAAATCTAGCCTAACTGTAAACAAGACTGACCTTGAACTTTTGCTACATAAACATGTTGTTTTGCAATCACTGACAAAAGGTAGCTATGTAAACATGTTGTTTTGCAATCACTGACAAAAGGTAGCTATGTAAACATGTTGTTTAAAATTTAAACAATGGACAAAGATAATCACACAATATAAATCAAATATAAATAATGGTCTCAAATGGAGGTGTTAGAAACCAATGATATGAGATCAGGCTAAAAAAACTGGTCTCTTAACATGAATAATGATTGCATTATATACAAAAAAAAATGCTCACTTACTTCTAAATCTTCCATCTTACAGTATTTAAAACTGGACACATCTGTGACCTGGATCACACAGCCATATGTATTATTCCTTGAGTCTTCACACACACAGTGGCCATTGCAGTTCTGAAACACAAGAGATAAATTACCACACACTCTTGAATCTTTACACACTTAGAAGTCATTAGAGGTGATTGTACTTTTGAAATGCAAGAGGACAAACTACCAAACATTTCTGAATTTCTACACACATTGTGGTCATTACAGCTTTGTGAAGGATAAATTACCAAAGAGCCTTGAATCTTCAGACAGTGGTCAATGCCAATCTGAAGAAACAACATAACACACATTTTTGAGCTGAATGAAGCCAATAAATATCGTATAATTTCATTTGCATTTGATTTCTAAAATCTAAGCCCCCAGAAAAACAATTGTGTAATTCCAGCACATATATTTAAGCATTCAGAGAGTTGGCAAGATTGTTTAAACTTACCTCCTTAGTTAGTATTTTTGATTGGTGCATGTTTTAGTAGGAATGTTTTAAAGCTATGCTGGACATACATGACCATTATGTGATACATCCTGCATAGATGACTGCATGGATTATTTGATACACAGAGTTAAATAATGTTCAGCTTTTGTGAGCCTTAGCAAAAGCTTAACATTATTCAAAAAGTTTCATATATTCAATATTAAATCGTTACCCATTTGAGATTCTTTTTATCACATTGTGGAAAGAAAGAAAATAAATAATTTTCAGCATTTCATTCTAGCTCAATTGAAGCACCTTTGAATTAGTGCGTGTGAAAAATAGTTCCAGACAAGAATTGTAGCTGTGTTCAACAATTTTACAAACAAATAACATTTAAAAGTGTACCTTTTATAAAAATAACAACTAAAAGAGCAACTGTCCTTCTGATCAATAGACCATTTGTCACAGACAAATTACACAGTTTACTTGATTATGTCTGCTGGGTTAGTGGAAGTGCCACATACATGAATTTGTATGTGGCTGTTCATAAAGTTTTCTCTGAAAAATGTTTATTTCACCACAATGCTGTATTGGATCTGGCAGAAGAAAAAGAATTCCAGTTATTTGATATTTCCCTGAAGGGAGTATTACTGGTTGCAGAAACTGTGCTGGATGTAGACATATGCTGAAAATTGAGGAGATTTGCCAGTGCTGATGTGCATTCATTTGGTTGTAGTTATTCACTGATTGGATGTTTTTGTAACCAAGTATTGGCATGATATTTGATTTGGAGGAATGCAGTGGTCATTCAGGTTTTTTGGATTAAATGTTTTCAGGCACTGTGGTTGGATACCTTCTTGTCAACAGGGAGACCAGCATTTGCTGACATTTTCTTCATGACATTTAAGTTTATTTATTCCGATTAGTTGACATTTAAACCATGTTTGCCATTTTGTGTTACTCGCAAAGTAGAACGATGAGTCTGCATCACGGTAGGCCATATGTCGTTTCTTTGCATAAAAACCATAGTGTGCTGGATTTTCTGGGTTTTGCCACTTTTTCGTTTAAACACTCGAGCATCTCAAGGGTTTAAACCAGTTCTTGCATTAGTTTGTCTTTCTGAAAATTCCAGTTATCTGAGACTATTTGAATCATGTTTTTCCTGTACATCCCCCCAACACATATCTCTATGTTCTGCAGCCCCTCTCAGACCGAAGTGTATTGTATTAAAAAACCATATTGTCTTGATGAGGCTTCCAGGTGTTGCATCACCTGGCTGGCTTGATGCTCATAATGTTCAAATTTCATCATCAAAAATTGGCTCTGCTTATTTAGGCAAATTGCCTTTTCTTCACAATTCAGTTGCAATTGTTTACTTTTGACAACCTGCTGCAATTTAGAAAATTCTAGTCTAGAGTACAAATTGGTGGGATAATTGTATTTGTGAAGTTGCCTTTCAAAACTAGACAAAAAGCTCCTGATTGAAATTGACTCATAGTTCAACCCATCGCTCTTTTTTACACTGATAAAGAACTTGCACAGGATATTACATAGTTCACCTGAGGGGATTTGATGAATCTCCCTATTTTCGTTTATATTGGGTTCTTTGAAGATGGCCCTTAGCAGCTTTAGATCATAAAAGGTTTTGCTTAAAATATTCTTGTTAGACTGTTTTCTGATAATGTCATCTATGTCTGAATCACCCACTGGCGTAAATCTTGGTCTATTCTTGCCTGCATTAATTTTTCATACTTCGCTTTCTAGACACTGGCTGGTTGTGTTGTCCTGTATAGATAACTATTATGTGATACAAATACATCTTGTATGGATGACTATTATGTGATACAAACACATCTTGTATGGATGACTATTATGTGATACAAATACATCTTGTATGGTTGACTATTATGTGATACAAATACATCTTGTATGGATGACTATTATGTGATTCAAATACATCTTGTATGGATGACTATTATGTGATTCAAATACATCTTGTATGGATGACTATTATGTGATACAGATACATCTTGTATGGATGACTATTATGTGATACAAATACATCTTGTATGGATGACTATTATGTGACACAGATACATCTTGTATGGATGACTATTATGTGATACAGATACATCTTGTATGGATGACTATTATGTGATACAGATACATCTTGTATGGATGACTATTATGTGATACAGATACATCTTGTATGGATGACTATTATGTGATACAAATACATCTTGTATAGATAACTATTATGTGATACAGATACATCTTGTATGGATGACTATTATGTGATACAAACACATCTTGTATGGATGACTATTATGTGATACAAACACATCTTGTATGGATGACTATTATGTGATACAGATACATCTTGTATGGATGACTATTATCTGATACAAACACATCTTGTATGGATGACTATTATGTGATACAAATACATCTTGTATGGATGACTATTATGTGATACAGATACATCTTGTATGGATGACTATTATGTGATACAAATACATCTTGTATGGATGACTATTATGTGATACAAATACATCTTGTATGGATGACTATAATAATAATAATAATAATAATAATAATAATAATAATAATAATAATAATGAGGACTATGCATTGCGGATAATCTTTAGAAGTTCTAAGCGCTTTACAACATCTATAATGATATGAATACAACAACAAAAAAACACCATGAAATTAGAAAACATAAAAAGTGCTGAAAATATTTAAGGTAAGAAACATTATTAGGTCTTTAAGTCTATTCATGCAGTATAAAAAGGGAAATTTTAAGAGCACTCTTGAAAGGGATCACTGTGTCTTTGTGTCTAATTTCAAGAGGCAATGCATTCCATGTTGCTGGGCCCTGGTATACAAAAGAACATTGTCCATATGACTTCGTTTTCAAAGTAGAAATAATGAGTATATGATTGTCAGAAGAGGATTGT
Organism: Unio pictorum; assembly: GCA_030141615.1. Taxonomy (NCBI): domain Eukaryota; kingdom Metazoa; phylum Mollusca; class Bivalvia; order Unionida; family Unionidae; genus Unio; species Unio pictorum. Next base: position 2,656,519 of record JARLTB010000139.1, read on the forward strand.
ATGTATCTTGCTGGTGTGTACACATGGGTGATGCCAGATAGGCATGATGGACTGAAGTCTGTCATTGAGACGTAGCACAGAGAACAAATTTTGTGTTTGATTCTGGATCAAATGGATAGCTAGTGTAGGGTACAAGGCAGCGTGGAAGTGTGCTTTGATCGTGGTATTCTAAGGATGATCTCAGCAGCTGTGTTTTGAACGTTTTGAAGTTTCTGGAGTAGATATTGAGCCAAACCAGCCAGAATTGAGTTACAGGAGTCCAGTCTTGAAAATACTAATGAACACACAAGTGTTTTAGCAGCATCAACTGAAAGACATTTGCAAATGGAGCTGATGCATCTCAGCTCAAGATATGCAGCCTTGCATATGTTTATGACATGTTGCTTCAAAGTGAGAGTACTGTCCAGAGTAACACCTAGCTTTCGTGCTATGTGATTTTTAATGTTGGTGTTGCTAATATTTATTGTTTGAGGTAAAGATTGTGAATGAAAAAATCTTTGTGTTGTGATCAGAAAGGCCTGCTTTATCATCATTCATCTTCAGTTTGTTACTTGTCATCCATGAGTTCACATCAGAAATGCACCTCTCTACTCCTTGCATGGTAGCATCAATTCAGTTGGGTGGCTAGATTTTTATATTTGGGTGTCATCAGCATACAATTGGTGAGACACTGGATGATTATCTATGACACTTAAGAGCATATGAGTGTCTAGAACGAAGGGAACAGGTCCAAGAACAGACTCCTGTAAAACACCACAAGACAGATCAACTGGGCTGGAGTGTATTCCATTGGCAGATACAATGTGTCCTGTTGACAAAGTAGGAATTTAACCATAATATGGCTGTATTGTGAATGCCAAATACATGCTAGAGATGGTTAAGTAATATATCATGGTCTCAAATGCTGCAGACAAATCAAGGAGGGTGAGGACTGTAACCTTGCAGCTATCCAAAGCAGAGAGAATGTCATTAACTATTTTCATAACAGTAGTTTCAGTACTGTGGCATGGGCAAAATGCAGACTGTACATTGCTAAAAAGACTGTTTGAATTCAGATGAGATACAAGGTAGGTTAGAACATCTTTTTCTAAGATTTTTTTATATGAATGGGAGATTAGAAACTGGGCAGTAGTTCTTTATATCGTTATGGTCAAGTGTTGGTTTCTTCAGCAGAGGCTTTATGATGGCAGTTTTAAAAATGATGGCAATTACCTGGATGAGAGAGAGAGATATTAATAACTGTTACATCAGTTAGTGAAGGCAATATTGGGTCAAAGCATTCAAGCAGCAGTGATGTTGAAATTGATACCGATACATCCTGTATGGTTAAATACTATGTAATCCTGATACATCTTGTATGGATGACCATAATGTGATACTTATACATCTTGCATGTGTGACTATTATGTGATACTAATACTTTTAGTATTGATGACTATCATGTGATTTGATACATCCTGCATGGATGACTATTATGTAATACAGATACATCCTGCATAGATGACTATTATGTGAGACTAATACATCCTGCATGGATGACTATTATGTGAGACTAATACATCCTGCATGGATGACTATTATGTTAGACTAATACATCCTGCATGGATGACTACTATGTGATACTAATACATCCTGCATGGATGACTACTATGTGATACTAATACATCCTGCATGGATGACTACTATGTGATACTAATACATCCTGCATGGATGACTACTATGTGATACTAATACATCCTGCATGGATGACTACTATGTGATACTAATACATCCTGCATGGATGACTATTATGTTAGACTAATACATCCTGCATGGATGACTATTATGTTAGACTAATACATCCTGTATCAATGACTGTGATTTGTATCTTGATGGGTCTGACTGGTGATACCTTATGAGAGAAACAGGTACTGCAATATAACTGATTGACAATTGGCCAACTGCATAATCAAGATCTGATATGTAAAAATAGTAGTTGCCATGGTCAATTTTACTTTACAAATGTGAAATAATTGGAAGACATGAGATAAGGTTTACTGTGTGTCATAGGATATAAATGACTGAAAGATAAGTGATGACAGCTTGCTGAGTGTCACCTGGATTTAAATCCTTATAAGACGATGGGTTGGACTTCCTGAATGTTGGTCGGATAAGAGGATAGAGCTTGCAAAGTGTTGCTTGGATTTAAATGACTGAAAGACAAGGGATGTGACTAAATGGGTGTCATTTGTATGTAAATGACTTAAAGACAAGGGGTGTGACTAAATGGGTGTCATTTGTATGTAAATGACTGAAAGACAAGAGTGTGGCTAGATGACTGTCATTTGGATTTAAATGACTTAAAGACAAGAGGGTTGGCAAGGTGGGTGTTATTTGTATTCAAATGACTTAAAGACAATGGGTGTTATTTGTATGTAAATGACTTAAAGACAAGGGTGTGTGGCTAGATGACTGTCATTTGGACTTAAATGACTTAAAGACAAGGGTGTGTGGCTAGATGACTGTCATTTGGACTTAAATGACTTAAAGACAAGGGGGTATGTCTAGTAATTTGTATATAAATTACTTAAAGACAAGGGGTGTTATTTGTATGTAAATTACTTACAGACAAGGGTGTGTGGCTAGATCAGTATCATTTGAATTTAAATGACCAAAAGACAAGGGGTGTGGCTAGATCAGTGTCACTTGGATTTAAATTACTGAACGACATGAAGGTGTGGCTTGATAGGTGTCACTTGGATTAAAATGCCTAAAATACAAGGGGTGGTACTGACTGAGTGCTGCTTGAAATTTAAACTTTTACCTTTACAATTACAGAACTTACTGCCATATATTGATCTTTGTATTGTGGACATCCAGAAATAGCCATCTCATATTCCCCATAATGCTCAACAAGGAAAATATTCTGCAGTGGGGTACTTGTATTCTTTGTCAGGACTGGCACCATGGATATTCCATCAATGTCTTTTGGAATCTGACCTCCACTTAGTTCAATAAATGTTGGAGAAAAGTCAATATTCAGTATGATTTGCTGTAACAAATAAAATAGTACAAATAAGAATGAAATTAAGACAACCTTGCTGATGGCCACCGATCTCAAAAAAGCATTTGTCAATAATGACCATTGGTTTCAGTATCTCAAACACATTCTTTTTAAACATATCAACATTTCAAATGAATACAAATGCAAAACATGATCAAGATTAAATATCAAAGCAACAAGATAATATCATAAAAATATGATCAGGTGCAGGCACTACAAAACAATGACATTGCCAATGTGATGTATTTACTGACCACTGGTCAATACCTATTAATACCCAATATTTATTGATGTGTCTGCAACAAGGAAGAAATATAAAGCTCTCAATTGAGATCTCATCAATAGCAATATATATTTTTCTGAGCTGCAAATTTGGATTTATGTGGCTGTTCGCTCACTCTCTGAGCTAAATATTTAGATGTACACCACTTAGCAACATGTATTTATTTTAAGTATTTATCAGTAGGCAGCATACGTAAAATAAAATATCATACAGGAATTTTGTTTGAAGTTACTCGTCCCTGTCTGTCAGTATGCTTCTTCATTACAGTGCTAACACAACACTCCTCTACAGTGCTAACACTACACTCTACTACACTGCTAACACTACTCCACTGCACTGCTAACACTACACTGCTAACACATTCAGAACAGAAAATGTAGAATGCAAGCTTAATACTAAAATGTAAAAAAATTATGAACTTATTGCATCTAATACATGTCCTTTAAAAACATTTATTAAGTGACAATATTTGTAACTAGAGAAATTGCAGTTACACACATATCTCTTGACTTGTAAGTGCTATTTACATTTACAGTGAAATATTTCAGTAATATTGGTGCAGATATGGGAGAAAGTAAGAGATGGAAATTCCACATTTTCTGATTTTTGTCTCATCAGATTGTTATGCTTCCTCCATATCTCCTGTATGGTCAAGGAAGTGCATTTTTATTAATATAAGACAGAAAAAAGATCTAAGCAGATATTTTATCAGTATGTAATTGCTTTTCACACAAAAAATATCAGTAAGTTCCTTCCCATTTTCCACTAACTTTAATTTATGATCCATTTTAGTGAAACCTCCTTTCAAAAGCGTCACTCCAGAGTGCCATATAAGAGAATATTTCTGATTGACTAAAAGTACTAGAAAATTTCTAGGTTATAACAATCTGATTCGCTAAAAGTACTAGAAATTTTCTGATTTCTGACTGGCTAAAAGTACTAGAAAATTTCTGATTTCTGATTGGCTAAAAGTACTTGAAAATTTCTAGGTTATAACATCAATTAAAATTTCAATCAATTAATACTGTTTCATAATTGTGTGCTTTGTATATAGATTACAATCACTGTGATAAAGTTGGCCCAAGTAATTTGAGAGACTTAACATATTTATTCTTCGCCAAGGGATGTTGGCAATGTTTCCAGTGTAAATAATTGTTAGACAAGTTACATTGGAGTGTATGGTACCACTGGATAGCAATAAGTAATAGTTAGACAAGTTACATTGGAGGAGTGTAGGGTACTACTAGATAGCAATAAATAATTGTTAGACAAGTTACATTGGAGTGTAGGGTACTACTAGATAGCAATAAGTAATTGTTAGACAAGTTACATTGGAGTGTAGGGTACTACTAGATAGTAATACGTAATTGTTAGACAAGTTACATTAGACTGGGTACTACTAGATAGCAATAAATAATTGTTAGACAAGTTACATTGGACTGTGGGTACTACTAGATAGCAATAAATAATTGTTAGACAAGTTATATTGGACTGGGTACTACTAGATAGCAATAAGTAATTGTTAGACAAGTTACATTGGACTGTGGGTACTACTAGATAGCAATAAGTAATTGTTAGACAAGTTATATTGGACTGTGGGTACTACTATATAGCAATAAGTAATTGTTAGACAAGTTATATTGGACTGTGGGTACTACTAGATAGCAATAAGTAATTGTTAGACAAGTTACATTGGAGTGTGAGATAATACTGAATAGCAGTAAATGACTGTTTAGATAACTTGTATCAGCCTGGGTACATTACGAAGATACAGTATCACTTTATAGTTGTTATATCAACAACTTATGAACTAATACTGTAGTGGGACCAACAGTTTCTTGGCCTGTGAGGAACAGACCAAATGAATAGATACCATAATGAATATCACTGTGAGGAAGACACCAAATGAATAGATACCATAATAAATATCACTGTGAGGAACAGACCAAATGAATAGATACCATAATGAATATCACTGTGAGGAACACACCAAATGAATAGATACCATAATGAATATCACTGCACAATTACAATGTGAATGTCTGTGAATCTTGATAACTTAAAGGAAGAATAATTCTAAGTTGTGTAACATGTCATCAAGCCAGTTACTTTGACTGGAAATGCTTTACCTAAAGTTTTCCCTACAAGGAGTGGCATATATTCCCATATGGAGTGACTAATGGTTGCTTTTATGCCATTTTAGCACAACAATGAGATTGTTTTATCTCTAAAACTCTTTCTACAGATTCTGATCAAAATATAATACAAACCAAAGTTATACAAGACATTGAAGATTTTCATTCCATTTATAAATATATATATATATATATATATATATATATATATATATATATATATATATATATATATATATATACATATATTTGGAATTTGAGGCAACATATAAAAAATTACATTGACCTAAGACTAACTCACCTCTGATACTTGACCTGGGGTGATTCCTGGTCCTCGTACCATCAAAGGAACCCTTATATCAAAATTATACAGCTGTCTCTTGTCACTTGGTAAACCAAACTGTCCTGGAATTCAACTAGAGAATATTAGTTAACATCAAATCTAACTTATAATGCATTGGGCTGTTATTCTATGACACACTTATAACACACTTTGCAATGTTATTCAATGTCTAACACACTTTAGCAAATTTTGTCCAAAAGCGTGAAAATAATTACCTATGCCTCTAGATCAAACATTAATGTGATCTCTCACAATGAGTCTGTGAGATCTCTGTCATACGAGGATCTGACAACACATCATTACATCCAACATTAATGTGATGTCTCTCAAATAGGTCTGTGAGATTTCTGCTATAAGAGGATCTGGCAACATGCTACAACATCCAATATTAATGTGTTGTCTCTCATGCATGATCTCTGACATAGGAGTCAGACAACATACTTCAATGATAGCTCTTTTGACTTTATGCAAACAAAACTACAGAGACATTTCTTGCAGTTCAAAAGTTTTCTAAAATTACTTTCTGTGATCAATGAAGCAACAATTGTATGTCAAGCTCATAAACACCATCATTAAACAACAATTTTTCAAACAAATGCCAATGATGAATGTGTACCTCAATCTGCCAATTAAATGTCATTATCATAGTGTTGTATTATGTCACCTCATCTCATTTACCAATCAAACCACTTTTCCTAATTTTTGGACAGTCTTATTCTAGTGGTACAAAGAGAACTCATTTTTTTTACTAGCCTATCATTTGACAGATATCTTGTGGAGTCGTGTTTGGTATGATTTTACGAGGAAACTATATTTTTACCAGCCTCTTATTCAACAGTTGTTGTTGTTGTAATAGGGTTAATGTCATTGTTCAGCATAAGGTGAAGGAAGAACCTGTGAAAACCCAAGAAAGAACCACTGACCCACAACTCATTTTTTGCCAGCCTCTCATTTGACAGAGATCTCCTTGAACTGTATAACTGGTCTGGTGTTACAATGATATGTATTTTTAACAGCCTCCCATTTCAGAGAGATTTCATGGAGTCAAATGATAGTCATGGTGTTACAAGAAAAACTCTGTGTTCCTTCTACCAGTCCCTCATTTGACAGAAATCTCATGGAGAACATAATTGGTCTGGTTAAATAAGACTTATAATGTGGAAACTGATAAGATCTTAAGTAAACCAATCATCATCAAATTAATAATTTCAATTATGGAATACACTAATAAAGATCTAGAATCATATTGCATGGAAAACTCAATTGTTTTTTTTTTTACCCGTCTCTCATTTTGAAAGATCTCATTGAACTGCATGACTGGTCTGGTGTTACAAGAAAATCTATATTTGTTACCAGCCTCCCATTTGACAGAGATTTTGTGAAGTGAAGTCACATGACTGGTCTGGTGTTACAAGGAAAGCTCAGTGTTTTTTGTACCATTCCCTCATTGACAGAGTTCTAATGGAAAACATGATTGGTCTGGTTGAATGAGACTAGTAAGTTGGAAACATATGAGATCTTACACACATAAATTGTTATCAAATAATTAATTTCAATTGTGGAAAACACTGATAAAATGATATGTATTATGAGTGAAATATTTAGAGGTATATGCAACAGGGTAGAAATGAAAAGTAGATGACACGGATAATGCAAAATCTAATAAACATTGTTTAGTTGTAACAGCCCAATTTAAAAAAATTAATATTATCTGTCTAATGTCATAATACTAGAAATTCAAAAAACAAACCTAAATGGAAGCCATTGTCAGAGGAAAAGAAGATATAAGTGTTGTCAAGAAGTCCCTTATCCTGTAACTGCATTAACACGCCTTCCACCATATCATCCACTGACAGGAGTGTTCTCCATCTGAAAATGTAACATACACTCATAATAAATCTCATTTATTGATCAGACAGTCCTCCATCTAAAAATGTAACATACACTCATAATAAATCTCATTTAATGATCAGACAGTTCTCCATCTGAAAATGTAACATACACTCATAATAAATCTCATTTATTGATCAGACAGTCCTCCATCTAAAAATGTAACCTACACTCATAATAAATCTCATTTAATGATCAGACAGTTCTCCATCTGAAAATGTAACATACACTCATAATAAATCTCATTTATTGATCAGACAGTTCTCCATCTGAAAATGTAACATACACTCATAATAAATCTCATTTAATGATCAGACAGTCCTCCATCTAAAAATGTAACATACACTCATAATAAATCTCATTTAATGATCAGACAGTTCTCCATCTAAAAATGTAACATACACTCATAATAAATCTCATTTATTGATCAGACAGTTCTCCATCTGAAAGTGTAACATACACTCATAATAAATCTCATTTATTGATCAGACAGTTCTCCATCTAAAAATGTAACATACACTCATAATAAATCTCATTTATTGATCAGACAGTTCTCCATCTGAAAATGTAACATACACTCATAATAAATCTCATTTATTGATCAGACAGTCCTCCATCTGAAAATGTAACATACACTCATAATAAATCTCATTTATTGATCAGACAGTTCTCCATCTAAAAATGTAACATACACTCATAATAAATCTCATTTATTGATCAGACAGTTCTCCATCTGAAAATGTAACATACACTCATAATAAATCTCATTTATTGATCAGACAGTCCTCCATCTGAAAATGTAACATACACTCATAATAAATCTCATTTATTGATCAGACAGTTCTCCATCTGAAAATGTAACATACACTCATAATAAATCTCATTTATTGATCAGACAGTTCTCCATCTAAAAATGTAACATACACTCATAATAAATCTCATTTATTGATCAGACAGTCCTCCATCTAAAAATGTAACATACACTCATAATAAATCTCATTTAATGATCAGACAGTCCTCCATCTAAAAATGTAACATACACTCATAATAAATCTCATTTATTGATCAGACAGTCCTCCATCTGAAAATGTACCCTACACCCATAATAAATTTTAGTCAATGATCAGACCGTCCTGCATCTGAAAATGACCTTGTTTTATGCAGCCCAACTTTTGTTTGTTTCAATGAGAACTTTGCCATAGATATATCTGGTAAATATAAATAAGGTTTGCTTGTAAGGCCAAAACAAGGCTTTCCTAAAAAAATTTAAAGTTATTTGATTGACTGATGAAAAAAGGTGATGAAAACATCCTTTTTATGATGAAATGATTTTGCATTTTGCTAAACATTGATAGTTTCATGGCTAACCAAGAAATGCATACTGTACAATAATCTGTTTAAATGATTTACTTTTAAGCTTCCAATAAAATGTGGCTTGAATGATTGCTAAAAGTATGTCTAGATAAATATGAGATAACAAAAAATGTCTTTGTATTTTATCTTTTTAAAGTTTGAGTGAATAGTAACCTATCAGTAACAGTTATAAATGAAATATAAGACCATCCTATAAATTTGGGTAAATATGGTGAAATGTATAAATTCATGCCATGTTGAAGGTTGTGCTGTCATTAACTTGTTCTGGTGGTTGATTTGCCTGCAGCCACTTGATTCAGTAGGTTTAATTATTTTCTGTTATTTAAGATCTCGACAACAGATACTAGCAAAAGCAGACTGTTAATGCCAACCAACTGTTTCATTAATGTCTTGGGTCAGAAGACTCTATTTAAATGCAAGGCTTGCAGAGATCACTAAGACTTTTCTGAGCTGAAATTTTATTTTTCTATTTATAAAAAATCTTCTGAGTACACAGAGTGTATCACCCACTTAAATCAGGATGTCAAGGCTCAAAAGATTATTGTTCCTGGTTTTTACTGGAAGAAAGAAGCATTTTCAGGTCCCAGTTATTTTCTGTGCATTCTACAGTAGAATCCAAAAGTATGGACCAGATCTTGCACAATCTAATCTCTTGATATATCAACAAAGGAAACAAAAAATATACCATCCAGCTGGTGCACTGTCTGTCATCTCTTCTAACATACCAAACAAGGAAAGCAAGCAATGTGTCATCCAGTTCAAGCACTGTCATCTCATCTGACATATCAAACAAGGAAAGCAAGCAATGTGTCATCAAGCTGTAGCACTGTCATCTCGTCTGACATATCAAACAAGGAAAGCAAGCAATGTGTCATCAAGCAGTAGCACTGTCATCTCGTCTGACATATCAAACAAGGAAAGCAAGCAATGTGTCATCAAGCTGTGGCACTGTCATCTCGTCTGATATATCAAACAAGTAAAGCAAGCAAATGACCAGATCACCTACATTGGGACCAAAAAAATCCTCTATGTCAGTCCATTTAAAGGTCATACAGTTGTAAGATCTGAACTGTAGGTAGCTTGGGCCAGTCCATTTAAAGGTCATATAACTGTAAGATCTGAACTGTAGGTAGCTTGGGTCAGTCCATTTGAAGTTTTCATGATATAATTAATGCTTGAAAGAAGCTTCAAAATTTGTTTTCCTATGTAAAAATGATATTAAAGATCAAGTAATACATTTAGATTTCAACCTGTTTCTGAAGATATCATCTGAGGACTTAACCGTATCATTTGGCATGGGAACAATGGCTTGTCTTATCAACCAATGTTTATCCTGCAAAGAAATGAAACAGCAAGTTTAACAACACAATGTTTACACAGTCAGCATTTTGGGGTTTCTAACACTTTTGATCTCTGACAATGTAGTATTAAAGAACATATTTTCAACTGACTGATGTATATGAAAAAATGTTTAAATCAAGCTTAAGCATAGAGAAAAGCACCAATCAAATTCGAATCATTTTGTAAAAGCACCAATCAAATTCGAATCATTTTGTAAAAGCACCAATCAAATTCGAATCATTTTGTAAACTAATCTTCAGAATTTTAGTCTCTCAATTTTAGAAAATAAGTGTAAAAAGACTGATAATCAGTAAAACAAATTATGAGAAATTTTTAAAATAAAAATTACAATATATCATCACATTAATCTTTACCATAATAAAAAAAAAGTCCCTTGAAAGCAATAATGCTATGCTGGGTGAAAACGAATTTACATGAATTAAAGATAGAACCATTTCTTCTCTTTAACTGTCAAGTATTGAAACCATCTCTTATATTATGTAGCAATAACAAGATTTTCAAATTTAGCTGCTGTGGTACACATATTTAATGTCACCTTGACATCATTTTCATGTAGGACAGAGTCAACATCATTTAAAATCTTTTAGTGAAAAACACCATGTCATAATGATCATCATTCTGAGACTGTAGTGAAAACAAGAAAACCATCATGGCAGCAATATTGGATTATTACTGGCACCAAGAAGGTAACATAAAATATGTTGACCAGTAAAAGTCCCATGTATATAAAGCCATCCATTTGGAATGGAGTAGAGAAAAGAACATTATCAACATATGACTTTCCATTCAGGATAAATAGCAATAACATTACCAGGTATTTTAAGACAGCAGCTAAGGCAGCCAAATTGGACATCAGATCGGTATCATTTTCATTGAGGACTAACTAGACATTACAAGGAATCTTCTGGTGAAAACTCCACATCAACATGAATTTCTGTTCAAGCAGAGTTGTGATAACAAGATTTTTAGCATGTCTGCCATGGTAGCCATACTGGGTGTGAGATCAGTACCATTTTTATTTAGAACCAACAAGAAAAAAAATTTTAAATAAAAACTCCATGTTGACAGAACCATCCATTCAGGACTGTAGTAGCAATAACAATATTTTCAAGGTGGCTGCCACGTGGAACTATTGGAAGTCAGATCAACATTTTCATAGGGTCTAACTATACATCATATTAAAGTGCCATACCAGTGTAGATAAAGTAAATCAAATTTAGTATTATTTGAATAGAAAATAAAGTGGAAGCGGTATAAACAAACCCGATGGAAAAATTCTCCATAATAAGTGAGAAATACGCTCAGGTGTGTTTTCGAAATATTACACATCGGACCGATTTTATCGCTCGGTAATTTCCGGAGTGTATAGATCGTCTGACGTCACATTATGAACACACGCCTTACTTCCGTTTCTATCGAAACATAAACAAAGCACGTTTTCTGTTACATATTAGTTATTTTATCATTCCAATCATGCCAAAAGAACATCGTGGAGGTACAAGCAAGGGCAGCGGGGTCAGGTGTGTTGCAGCAAATTGTGGGAATACAAATGCTGATGGGTTTTCCATGCATTCCTTCCCAAAGGACCAATCACTTCATCGTAGGTGGACAGACTTTGTAAAAATCAAAAGAGCAAACTGGGATAGTCCAACTGAGTTTTCTGCCCTCTGCTCCTTTCATTTCACACCCGAATGCTTCCCTTTTACGTATAGATTTGAGGTTGAGCATATGTGTAGGGCACCAAAGAAAGTCAAACTCAATGATGATAATGTCCCGTCTATCCACTGTGTAGACGAAACTGACAACCAAAATAATGCAGTAAACATCCAATCAATCAAGAACTGAGATATAAACATTTGATAAATATAATATAAACATTGTCACAATTTTCATGATGCCTTCAATTTTGACCATTTGAATAGAGAAATCTTTCTGCTGGTTGATTTAGAAGGCCTACATATATATTTAATTGTCAGACTAATGTGTACATCAGATTAAATATAGATATTTACAAACATGATGAAGTTTATTCCCATCCCCAATTAATAAAAATCTACAAAACAAAATGGAATGTCGTTGGTTCTTCCCAAGGTTTTCCAGGGTTCTTCCTCCAACAGTTATACTGGCTGCCATGTATCGCCTATATTGTGCTGAAAAATGGCGTTAAACACATTAACAACAACAACAACCAAATGGAGTCAAAATTTTACAATATTGTATACCTCAAAATTATCTTTGTAATGGAAACACAATATTTAAACTCCCAATGTAGATGACAGTACATTTAAAAAAAAAAAAATGATATTTGGTATGCAAAAGCACATTGGGGTCTTATGGAGTACATGTCATATAGGCATGTGACTCACTAACTTTATTGGTCTAGTAATTTATTGAATTTAGATATATTTTTGTTAGTGCACATTTTAATTTTCATATAAGATAGCTTAAAACCAAGCTAAGATGAATATATTTTATAACTTATAGGATCTAAAGTATTTTAAAAGCTTGAAGAGATTGTGACCAGCAGGCAAATGAGAAAAGTTGTGTCAATGCTGTCATCTGGACAACAAACTTCAGCACTAGAGGGATACCACTCTGTAATCAATCATTGTGCACCAAAGATGATTGGTTTCTCTTATCATGGAGTGCTTTCAAGGTAAACTTATATTATTGCACACACAAAAATACTGTTTCAGGTTTTGCAGTGTTTTATATATGGTCCAATATATTCATCTTCAAATTAAATAATAGATATCAAGATCTGATTTTTTGATATATTGCAATGTAACATTGTATAACAGTTTTTAGTGTTTTGGAATGTTTGCAAATAAAGTTTTTGGGTTTTGATAGAATTATGTATTGTATTTTGCATCTTAATTTACTTTGAAATAGGCTTTGGCTAGCTGCATTACATTTGAATGAAAATAGCCAAAGAGAGCAAGCGAGCACTAAGAATAGGAGGGTCAGATATAAAATAGTGTATTCAAAGTACAAGAATGGAGAATACACTGTCAGGAAAATCCTAGTTGACTCAACATATAGTAAAAATATGCATTAATAATTAATGAACAGAAAGGAATATATCACTTAGAGATATAAATACTGTTGTACCAAGTGTAAGTGCCTATATTAATTTTTCATATATTAAATTCAAACAGTAAAGGCAAAATATTTGTTAAAGTTGACACTCCTTTTATTTTAAAGATCATGATTTCGCCCTGTGATAAAATAATAAAAATATGCAAACAATTGTAAAGACAAATACTTTTAATTCATGTATTAACTTCAACACAAAGTTACAGTTTTTGGTTTGTACAATACAATGCATATTAAATTTTCTTTAATTTACAGATTATGTTGAAAGTCTGATGAAAACAGCATTCAGAATTTGACAGGTGAATGATGAAGGAGTCAAACTTCGGGTAGATGTACCACCACCTATGTGTAGTCTGTATGAGAATTCTGATAAGGATATTGCTACTCAAAATCTTCTTAGAAGGTTTAATCGCTGTCAACCTCATGAAAGCATGTGTAGTTCAGGTTTTGATCAGGAAAGGCAGTGCGGATCCTCTGAACAGCACATGATGGAATGATGACCCTCACTTCCTTGCCCAAGAAGTGCCAACATCACCGAACAAATTGTCTATATGCTGTATACAGATGTCTTCTGAAATAATAATTTGAAAACTAAGTTGAGATCAATTATGCTTTGTGCATTAGATCAAATTAAGAAATCAAAAGTTTTAGTAGATATTGTTATTGGTCCAGTGTGATTTATCGTTATTTTTTTATACCAATAAAGTTATGATTCCATAATAATCTGTGCATATATATATATATATATATATATATATATATATAACCATTTTATTTTGTGACACAAAAACTGAAATAAAACAATATTTGAACATGTACCGGTATATGTGGTTGTTTTTTCTTTGAGCATGACTGTGGTATAAAGGTTAGACGGTGTAGGCCTCAAAAAGAGGGGTTCAATCAATGAAGGTGGCATAAAATGACTGGAAAAAGTGGTTTATTTATTTTCTGTAATAATAATCCCAATACCATGCTGTCATGCATAGATCATGAAAATAAAAGAACATGAAAAATTACTCAGACATTTTACTTACTCATTTCCTTGTTCTGGACATTCTCCAAATTGTTGTCTATACTGGTAGTATACAACAATTAAAGCATGGATGTCGAGACAAACTAGACTGAACAGTGGATGGTGTTATACATTGTATCCCTGGTATTGATTGCAGACACTTTTGACCTCTATGTCACAACAATATACACATTCCCTTGCTGTGGGCATTACCAAACAATGTCCACAATTACACCTAAAATAAGAGTTTTCTTTAATGCATTGTGCTTTGCTTATCAAATTTATTCCTATATTTATGAACACATCAACATCACAATACAATGACACAAACTGACCAATGTCAGGAACAGGTAAAACATTTAGTACAGCCCTGTAAAATTAAATTACAAATGAAAGAAAATAGAAGTTGCAAGTAGATGACTACCACATAAAAAAGGGTTTATTTCATAGTTTATAATATACACTATTTGCATACATAAAAGAAATTAGAAATTTTAACTTATAATACAGTGTACAAAATATGAATTAAATTTTGCTATCATGTATCAGTAAATATCATGCCTATTTCAACAGTTGTGCAAAAGAGGACGTCCTCTCCTAGGAATCTTAAGTATTTCTAAATCGCATCAATTTTTTCACAGGTTTTCGAAGCTTACAACTGTTATCCAATGTACCTTTTACTTATCAACATATAAATACATTTCTACCCATGAAATGCAATACAATTTTACATCCTTTATTACAGGTGAGAAACATTCATTTGTAAACAAATATGATACTGTGGAACACTACTGCAAATATCGTCGGATACATATATTTATCGTAACTTAGGCCGTAGACATATTCAGAAAACAATTTCCATGAACTGTCCATCAATCTATCTCATCTTTCTTCTTTGTAATCTTCATCTGCAGCTTCGGATTCATCGGTATTGGAAACATAGGGTTCAAACTGGTTCGGATTAATTTGGGTGCCGGCAGCCACTTGTACACCATTATCATAATATTCTGAGCTTACTAAATTATCATCTTTGAATGTCTAAGACCCACAGGACAGTGACAATTCACTTTCTTCAAAATTGCAACTTTCGTGTTGAGTTTCTTTAGACTTTTTCATAATGTGACAATACCGACTCTGCCATTGTTTACAACAAGTGTTCATAATGTGACGTCATGCTTTGTTTTCACTAAATACTGGAAGTGGTCAGCAGTTGCATTCGGTTATTATCATAACCAGGTGCAAATGCGATATTAGATCGGGTCCCATCCAATTACTTAAAATTTTTCAATCGGATTTTTTACATTCTTATTTTGAATATATATTCTCATTAACCAAGAAATAAACTGAATAAGTGTGGATACACTGTTATGGCATTTTAAGTCATTTACTTTTAGTCAAAACCAGGTGTTATTATGATTTTCCATGCAGCAAGAGTAGCAATAACAAGATTTTCAAGATGGCTGCCATGCGGCAATACTGGATATCAGATTTGTACCATTTTCATGTCGGCCCAACTAAACATAAAAAGATAAATATTTGTACCATTTTCATGTCGGCCCAACTAAACATAAAAAGATAAATATTTGTACCATTTTCATGTCGGCCCAACTAAACATAAAAAGATAAATATTTTAGTGAAAACCCCAGCCTAATGTGACCATACATACAGGACAAGCAACAATAACAAGATTTTCAAGATGGCTGACAAACAGCTGACAGATAATGAATGGATAGTCAACAGAGACTTTCCCATTCTGGTCTATGACTAGCAGATTTAAAAGTTTTCAACTGAGAAATGTCAAACTTTGAAAATAAACATGGCAGGGGAAAAGACCTCAGATTCCATCACTTCAAGGTTTATCATTATTTTAACAATTTAATGGAATTTGTAGTTACATGTACCACAAACCATACCACATTCTGTTGTTTTTGTTATAGGGTACAATGCCATTGTTTAGTACAAGATAGGCTATGCATGGCAGCCAGTATAAATGGTGAAGAACCGACTTAAGTGAAGGTATGACAAGAAAACTAGTTATTGGTTATAACAGTCTTTTATTCTATTAAGCATTCCAGGAATGAACAGTGCTTCTAACATCTTTGTCAACTATGATGTATTTAGTTTTGAGGAAGTAGTGAGGACGTGTTCTCAATAATGCCAAGTACACCGCTCCCTCGATAACTTGTGAACCCGCTTATAACACAGTTCTGGCGGGATCCCGATTTTTCCCCAAAGAAAAAATATAGTTTGAAAATCTTTCAAAATATGCTGAATGTGAAAAAATTATGATAAGAATTGATAATTAACACATTTATAATTTCTCATTTTATCATCAAAAATGGTGGTTAATGCCCATAAAGATCGATTCCATATTGTGAAATTTGCAAATTCTAAATAAGATATCACATATTATGTTCGGGTTTATTTGTTGATACACCGTCATCAATACGCCATGAATAAACAGTCTGGTGAAACAGCAATCAATGAAAACGTCCGGTAAATGCTAAAAGGTTGCAACAGATAATGAAATAAACAGCAATTAAATATCTTGCTGTGTGAAAACCACATTCTAATCCTTTAATTCTGTTTCAATGTAAACATTATAATTGCAACATATTCTTTTCTACAAAAACATGAAAAGAGTCAATCAGCCGTCACATTAAAACCCGTGAGTACTTCCGTGAGAACATAATTACCTGCTGGCTTTGTTTTGATCAACAAACATGGTGCAATGTTTGTTGCCCTAAAGTAATCCATTAAAAGAGACCTGTGTTGTTTTATCACTTATGTCTCATGCATCAAATCAAGCCAGTGATGATTTTGCTCGACGGCAGCGAAATCAGGGAGTAACACAAAAACTTAACTGATTTTTTTCAAAAAGTCTAGTCATTTGTCCGGCGTATCATCAGTATTATCGTATTCTAATTTACATTGTTTCAAATTTTTCATTTTACTTCTATCGCAATCAAATATATACACTGTATATCAATCGATCGATCGACATTGTTTTTCGAAAAGAGAGTCGATCTTTTGTATTAAACAAATACGTCTAATTTGGATCAAACAATAAAACAAGAATGTATCCAATTCAGCACAAAAATTAGTGACGTGATGCTCAATGTTTAAATCTGTACATGTGTTAATCAAACGGAAACCAGTTGAAATAATGTTTTCGATTAACTCCTCAATATATAGTAATTTATCCTCAAATTAATGTTACTCTATGAGGAAAAAATAAACTACATCGTTATGAAGAGATATTTATTCACAGTTAATCACAGCACAATTATAAAGTGAGTATTAAAAAGTAAAACATCTACCACTCACCCACCCTTTTGCCTTTTTATTGATCCTTTTGTTATTATAGGTCCCTCAATAACTCGCGCCTCACTTATAGTGCGGTCGATGTTTTTGGACCCCAATGTGCAAGAGTTATTGAGGGAGTGGTGTATATCTAATAGTAAGAACTGTATATTGAAATCTCTGTGAATCTATGCCATTCATTTGAATTCTAATATTTTAAAGAGAAGGAATACTCTAAAATTAATTTCGTCCAAATATGGAAACTTTTGTTTAAAAAAATTTATGACTTCATATCCAAATCAAGAAAGTATAGAACGATGTGTCATATAAATATGAGATCAAATTGAGATGGAACATTGAATCACCATCAATAATTACCTTATCCCTGATTTTATATATCATATATCAATAATTACCTTATCCTTGATTTTATATATCATATATCAATAATTACCTTATCCCAGATTTTATATATCATATATCAATACATTATCCCTGATTTTATAAAATATTAATAATTACCTTTATCCCAATTTTATAATGTATCAATCATTATCTTATCCCTGATTTTATGATATAATTAACTTATCCCTGATTTTATAATATATCAATAATTACCTTACCCCTGATTTTATAATGTATCAATAATTACCTTATCCCTGATTTTATCATGTATCAATAATTACCTTATCCCTGATTTTATAATATATGAATAATTAACTTACTCCTGATTTTATAATGTATCAAGTATAGATGGAACATTGAATCACCATCAATAATTACCTTATCCCTGATTTTATATATCATATATCAATAATTACCTTATCCCTGATTTTATAATATATCAATAATTACCTTACCCCTGATTTTATAATGTATCAATAATTACCTTATCCCTGATTTTATCATGTATCAATAATTACCTTATCCCTGATTTTATCATGTATCAATAATTACCTTATCCCTGATTTTATAATATATGAATAATTAACTTACTCCTGATTTTATAATGTATCAATAATTACCTTACCCCGATTTTATAATGTATCAATAATTACCTTACCCCGATTTTATAATGTATCAACAATTACCTTACTTTTGCTTTTACATTGTTTCAATATAGTCCTTACCTCTGCTTTTATGTTGTATGATGCTGTCCTAGGAGCACTCAAGTTTGCATAATTATTTTCATACTGTGGTGCAGGTGTAAAGGGGGCATGGCAGGCTGGTGTTGACAACATCATAAAGAATGGATGATCCTTTGTCTGAAACCTCAAAAATTCTGTCGCATGTCTGTACTGGAGTATAAAAGAATTATTGCTCTTGAACTGTCAATGAATGAATGATTGTAAAATCATAAAAAGTTTGTCATTAAATTTCTGTAAATTCAGTAAATGTTGCAAATCAATGCTGATGTCCACATGAATTAGGTTCTCATCAATTTGACTGTCTCACTGAATTTTCAAAACTTTTATGTGTGTGGACAGAAATAAAATAAAATACCCTAACAATTCAAGAAATAGCTGGTTTTCTCCACACAAAAATGGGATACTAGTCAAGGAAAATCTATCTACCATTTCCAGCAACAAAATCACATAATAACTAAAAAACAATACAACATCAACATTATATGAAGCATGCCTACAATAACAATACAATATCAACATGACATGAAGCATGCCTACAATACATCAAAATTACATGAAGCATGCCTACAATAACAATACAACATCAACATTACATGAAGCATGCCTACAATAACAATACAACATCAACATTACATGAAGCATGCCTACAATAACAATACAACATCAACATTACATGAAGCATGCCTACAATAACAATACAACATCAACATTACATGAAGCATGCCTACAATAACAATACAACATCAACATTACATGAAGCATGCCTACAAAAAAATACAACATCAAATGTTACATGCATACTTATATGAAAACAATACAACATCAACATTACATAATGCTTGTTTACAATGACACAACAACATAGATATTGCATGCAAAAAGAAAGAGAAAGGAAGGAGTATATATTGTAAAAATTACTGTGCTGCACAATGTATCACAAAATGTGCTGTATCACAAAATGTACTGTATCACAAAATGTACTGTATCACAATATGTATTGTATTACTCTCTAAAATAATGATGTAAATCATTATCTGCACTGTATCAGGACCCATGTATCATGATATGCACTGTATCATGACCCATGTATCATGATATGCACTGTATCAGGACCCATGTATCGTGATATGCACTGTATCATAACCCATGTATCGTGATATGCACTGTATCAGGACCCATATATCGTGATATGCACTGTATCATGACCCATGTATCATGATATGCACTGTATCAGGACCCATATATCATGATATGCACTGTATCAGAACCCATGTATCATGATATGCACTGTATCAGGACCCATGTATCGTGATATGCACTGTATCAGGACCCATGTATCATGATATGCACTGTATCAGGACCCATGTATCATGATATGCACTGTATCAGGACCCATGTATCATGATATGCACTGTATCAGGACCCATGTATCGTGATATGCACTGTATCAGGACCCATGTATCATGATATGCACTGTATCAGGACCCATGTATCATGATATGCACTCTATCAGGACCCATGTATTGTGATATGCACTGTATCAGGACCCATGTATCGTGATATGCACTGTATCAGGACCCATGTATCATGATATGCACTGTATCAGGACCCATGTATCGTGATATGCACTCTATCAGGACCCATGTATCATGGTATGAATGATATGAAGACCAAAAAGATGATGCACAGTTCTCATATACACTGTACAGGTACTGACTTACAATGAGGTCAGTCAAATAGTCCTTTTCATAATTATTCCCATGTTTTTCCAAAGTACCATTCACAGAAAGACTGTATCCATAGTACACTGAGTTTCCAACCTGTAAAAAAAATTTACATCACAACTTTTGGATAGCAAATCATAAAAGATCTAGTAAGAATATAAACCTTTGCATTATTATTATTATTATTATTATTATTATTATTATTATTATTATTATTATTATTATTATTATTATATAGAGGATCTCAAATGGGTATTGATTTAATAATGAATTTATGAAATGAGTTGAATAATCTCCAGTTTTTGTAAGCCTTGGTGAGCAAAAGCTGGACAGTATTTAACGAGTTCCATAAATTTAATATTAAATCATTACCCATTTGAGATTCTTTTCATCATATAGTTTTTTTTCAGTATAAATTATTTAGATAGAAAGAAGAATGAATATTTTTGTTCATTCTGACAAATGCCGTACCTTTCATTTGAAGTGCATAAAAAATAGTCTCAAAGTTGAAATAGTAAAAGTATACATGCATTTTACAGAACATTTTACAAAAGACAATACATTTGTCAACACACAATGTTCAATTCATGTGATGTCACATTCTTTGATACGGTGCACAGTACCAGTTGAGTTGGCCTACACAAAACAGTGCCAGTGTTTATGTTGAAATTCCACATCACAACTAAACATTACATTGTTGCAATATTTTTGTGAAAAGAAGATTACTGGATGCAGAAATACACAAATTTACTGTATTTGTCACCGGATATGTGGAGTAATTGATTCGGAACATTAGATTGTAGAAAAGATGTAAACAAATGTCTTTTTGAATTGGACTTGCATCATATATTTAAACAGATGAGACTACTTTTCCCCAATTCCATTTCGCAAGTCGAATTAAAGAAGGGTAGACAAAAACTGTTCAATGAAAATAAAAAATTCCAGAAGGCAGGGTTAAATTTTTTTCCCACAATCACAGCCAATCAGTAAAGAAAATAAAGCACAATACTTTCATGGTCTTATTTGGACCAAGCAAAATCACTTAAAGTGATATGTTGACATATAATATCAAAAATACTAAACTATAGGCAAAAGTGTACCAACTATGTGATAATATTATTACCTACAACTGAAGCAGCATGTGTGAAAATGTCATTTAAATGTAACATCACTGCTAATTCAAAAACTTAATTAAATTCCAACATGATCATCAATATAATTGCTATCATAATTGTAACTGTTAGCATCATTTGTAATTGTTAAAGTCACTGTAATTGTAATTGTTATCATTACTGTACTTGTTAGGATCATTAAAACTAGCAGCAGAGGGGGTGAATCAGACAACATTTTTAAACAAGTTTTCAATGAAATCAGGCTTCTACGGCCAAGATGTGGTGAATCGGATACAAGTTTTCATGGATTAGGATGAAATCAGTCCCAAAAAAAAATCAATGATCAGGCAAAAAATAATAATGAAAAATCAATGAAATCAAAAAAATGACTAAGCCTCCATTCGTCTTCAACCGAATATTTGATCCAGTCCTTAGGATGAAAATCCTTAGGATTTCACAAACAGACTAATTTGTAAAACCTCATCTTGTAGATCAATTAGATTATTAGACTGGTCAGTGAGTTTGAAATTAATTCTGGTTAATGAATTATTATGACATCGCATATAGACTGGATTCACCGGGGACTCAATTATTAAAAATCCTGGAGGGGCTGTTGGTGCAAATGAATACAAAATATATCCTTGCTGAGCTTGGTTTGATCATTCGAGATTAATTTGATAGCTTCCTTCGATAACATCGCATACTAAATTGAGCGCAATCACCGATGAAATATTCACATTGAACGGAGCAATATGCCTGCCGCCACCATCTGGGTCATTATTGTGTTTGAGGATTTTTATTTCCGGTGATGCTGTTTTTTTCCACGTATCATGAATTATTTTAAAACCA
This sequence comes from Unio pictorum, assembly GCA_030141615.1. Lineage (NCBI taxonomy): Eukaryota > Metazoa > Mollusca > Bivalvia > Unionida > Unionidae > Unio > Unio pictorum. The sequence goes on from JARLTB010000139.1 coordinate 2,679,194, forward strand.
ACATCGATGGCATCATTGAGAAGTTTTTTTAGTTCTGGTACGTTATATCCTGGTAGTTTGAATGTCGGAATATCTTTGACGGAGATATTAAATCTTTTTGCAGTGTCGGCTCTCGATATGGGATCATTATCATCTAATACCTCTTGAATGATTTGCAAATTAAATGTTTCCATATCGTCGATAATTCTGTTGCATGTTTCTACGCCGCTGATAAATTCATCCCGGGTGAGATCGCCGGATTTAAGAGATATTAACAACAGTGAAAAATCATTTTTCATTGCTGTGAAGTTTTCAACGATTTTAGGTTCGTCAATAAAAAAATATCCCTCTAAACTCCCTTCCTCAGTTAGTTGGATTCGGTTACCAAAAAAATCTCTATCAAATCTGTATTTTCTATAACTCTTTATTGGATTATCAGATTTTATCCTGTCTGTGATATAATCGGTTTTTTGTGGTTCTGGTAAATCAACGGTTTTTCCCCCTGGTGGGATTTCAGGCCATCCTAGTACGGTTCTAATAGAACTCTGATATATATCTACAACATAACCCTCTGTGCTTATTTCAATGGCAGATGATAGTGTTGGCTCATGAACTGTTATAGCTATTTTTGACTCTTTTCCAGTAATCGATTTTATTCTACGCGCGAATTCATTATTGATTTGTTCAATTTGGTATGATCCGGTTGGTATGGAAACAACGTTCCAGTCTGGGGTACCGTCGTCTTTATTCTTATTTGCAAATACCAGGGAATTATTGGGTTGTTGACCACCAAATGATTTTGATCTGATATTAGGCCAACTGTGATACACTCGTAATTTTGCTAGCGCTATCTCCTTCACTGGGACCGGAGAGGGGAAATTCACACTGAATTCTGGATTCGTTGAGGTTATTGATATCATGCTGGTTTGTACTGGGTTTGTGCTCTCCACTATTTGTTGAAGTAATTCCATCTGTGTTGTCATTGTTATTATACTCATGATGTATTTCTAATTTTGATATTGCGGAATCATAGACACGTACCATCACTGAGAACTCACTATCTGATATCGTTGAGGTTATTGAGATCATTCTGGTTTTCGGGTTTGTGTTCTCCAATTCCATCGGTGTTGTCATTGTTATTATACTCATGTTTTTGTATTTCTAATTTTGACATCGCAGAATCATATATATCTACCATCGCTGAAAACTCACTCTCTGATATAATTGTATCATCGAGAGATGATGATATCAATGAGGATAATTGCGAGCATGCAGTGGACACAACATGAAATTGAATTATGTAGTCTTGTAGTTTCCATTGGCTGCATGATGATATTTTTTTTTTTGATTATTGAAATTATTCCCGCGATTGTTGTTGCCGCAGAAATGCAAATTGGAATAGCTATCGGGGCCATCATTGTCACTGAAGACAGTATAATACCAGCTCCGGTGATTACACCACTCACTGAATACACGGTAACATCAATTGCAGTAATTCTCCTGCGATATTTTTTAATTTTCATTGCATACTCCTCAGACAGGGTTTTGAGTCTAGTTTGATATTCTCTGACCTGATCATAGCGATATTGCGATGATGAAATCATTTTTTATTTTAAAAACGCTAGCGTTTTCAATTGTGAAATCCGAAGGATTTTCCTTTCAATTTTCAACTTAAATCCGCTACGAATTCCACATACCACGTTGTTGAAACCCTAACCAAATTTTTATCAGTAGCTGTGATTGTGAACTTTTCAGTTGTATTCTTGTCGATGATCGTTGAAATCGTATTATTGACCCCGGATGAACTGGACGATGAAATATTAAATTGAGTCAATGGTGTTACTAGTGTTAATCGATAAATATCCTTGACGGTTGCAGTGATATCTAATTTGTTATTTGTAGGTGTCCAGGCAAATGATCCGTGTTGGATAGTGTATACTACATTGTTGGTTTTCTCATGAGGAATTTTTGTTTTTTCAATAATTGTTATCATCCTCGAAAAATCATTTTTGATGGCCTCGGTGAAGATTTTTGTCTCATCGATGGATTTTTTAATATCAGGGAGTTTTATTTCAATTTTATCGAATGTAGTTCCAATAAATTTATCAATGATATTTCTACGAAATGAGGTAAACTGTTTTATGTGTTCTTCGGTTTTAGATTGAAGTGTTGCTAGTTCCAATGCAGAATCGTTGAGAGTTTTAAATCGATCTGTAATCGTCGAAAAAAGTACACCCGGTTTGAGTTTACCCTGATCCGAAAATAACGCGATAGTATCCTCGATTGCATGTCGTTGTTTAACTAAAATATCATCCAGAGAAATATTACTAGTTTTCAATTTACCCTGTTTGTCCTGAAATACAACTATTTCATTCGGGTCAACACTTGTTAAATTTAACGTCTCAGCGATTTCATCTTTAATTTTTTTTTTTATATCACCGGTTGCAGTGTCATCGGGTTTGGGTTTCAAAGATCTCCCCCAAATATCAATCATGATATTGTAAAACTCTTTCTCTCTTTAAAATCGTTTCGATTTCCAGTGACTACTAGTGTATTCATTTACGACAATGTGTGGTGGTTTTCTAGATGCTGAAATAGCGTCAAGGACATTTAATACTTCACTGCCGCATATTGGTGGGTCATTGATTTGTTGTGTTGGTAGCGTAGAATACCAAGTCTTCATTGAAATTTTTTTTATATAACGCATAAACTCTTTTGGCGGGGCTAATCCATATGAATCAAAATAGACAATCCCACGTGGATCAATAGCGTATGCAACCCAGTTAGTTCCAGGTCCGGTGCTGTTATCGAGATTAATAATACCTGTTTCAGTTTTGTTTGGTTGATGTGGTAATTGATCTTTCATAAAAACACCTCTGAAATTTTTAATCGCTAGTTTTTTAGCAGCATCCATTAAATCAAAATTGGACATTGGAACCATCAAAGATTCCTCAATTAATAAACCGTTCCTGGTAGTCTTAGACCCCTTCCGCTGTACCATGAATACGGGGTTCCTGGTAGTCTTAGACCTTTTCCGCTGTACCATGAATACGGGGTTCCTGGTAGTCTTAGACCCTTTCCCTTTTTTTTATATCCTTGTCCAGTTGCCTTTTTTAGTGCCATTCCTGCTGCAGTACCAACGGCTCCTAACGCCGCTGCTTTAGCCACTGCTGGGGCTGCTGCTGCAATCAATGCTGGTATTGCAGCTAACAATGGAAATATACTGCCTGTTTTCATCATATTTTTGATAGCAGCCGCAGAAAGAGTAATCTGAACACCTTTTTTTGATACAAGTGCATCATTGAAATGTTTTACTTGACGAGTTGTCAGCGATAATTTATTTGCACCACCAGTCATTTGATTAGGTTTCAACGTGATTGTGGTTCCACATTTTTTAGCCGATTCTGATTGCAATTTTTTTATTTGACCAGGAGTTAACGCAACACTAATAACACTATATGACATTATACATAATAGATTGATTCTAAATCGTTTACAATTTCAATGAAAAATCGAGAAAATCGTTCAAAGATTTTCTACTGGGGCATCTACCACTCTCATTCTTCCTCCAACTCCTTCTAACAACATTGATTTATCACTGAGAATGACAGCAACCGCTCTATAATCAGCAATAGCACCACGGCTCACATTAGCTCTAAAATGTATATCAACAACAGATTGTCTTGTTAAATCAAGATGTTCCAATGAAAAGTAATAGATTGGATACAGATTTTTAAAATCATATTGTGATATTTGTAGACCGGTATCGACATTTTGATCACGTGCCATAAATGACAACAATCTATGATAAACTCGTGCAATATGATTTTCTGTGTAATTAAGTTGTATATCTTCAGATGGTTCCTGTTGGCCGTTTATTCTCAGTGAGACGTCTTTCACACCTAACTGATCAAATATCATATGGCTGAAGAGTTGATTGTCAACTCGTGCGTTATCCTGTAACGCAATAAATATATGACATGGCGCAGCAACACCTTGTTTTGATGCTAGATTCCACGTGAATAACCCGTTGATATTTGATTGCTTCACATCTGTACTCACTGATAACCAACTCAACAACGACTTCCCCCCTTGGTCCATAAATGATAGTAATCGTTCTTCTGCGGTAATTGCTGGAGTCAACACTGGCATCCACAATGATATTTTTGTTAAATTGACTTTACCGGCATCAGCATTGGGATTTGCATTGTCTGCTGGAATCCTCCAAATTGCGTCATTATCATCACTCTTTCGTACAAGCGATACTGTATGCTTCGCTCCATAAATAACTTTTCGGACATTTCTACAGAATCCAAAAATATGATGCAGTGGAATCGCGCATGAAAATGATTTACGCCGCCCTTCCAACATTAAAATACGTGTTGCAGCTCCTAGATTGAAATTAACATCGTTGTTTATAATCATATCCTCGGCATCAATATTAGCGGTGCCAGCATTATTCTTTGGTCGTCTTATAATAAATGAATTTCCTCCAGCGGTATTTTTAACATCTTTTGCAAACATCATAGAAGGTCCTGCTGATCTTGTATAATCATCAGAATATCTCGCTAGTCCTATGATTGTTGTAGCCACATCAACATCACGATCTATCGACTCAATTTCTTTTCCATCAATGAGATATTTTGCACTCTCAAATAACGCCATAATACCATTATTGACAAACCCGACTTGAGTACCAGCTGGATACTCTGTATCATTTGTTCGTATAATTTCTCCTTCTACTTCAATAAATGCTTCAGCGGGTAGAAAGTATTTACTGGTATCATGGACTTGAAGATCAATTCTTGATCGACTCTTTGGGTCTATTGCATGATAGGCGTAATATTGATAATCGCGTACAGAATCATCCTTGCCAACTGGGGCGTCTATATCAAATGCTGGATCAGGTGACTTTTTGAACATTTTATTCTATTTATCAGAGTCTAAATCGTGAAATCCTACGGATTTTCATCGTGAAAAACGCTAGCGTTTTCTACTTAGTTTTTTAAAGCCACTTCCCGCTATCATATTTGGGTCGGGAGTTAAAGCCATCGACGCTAGTTTTTCATCTACTGCGTTATTTATTATTTTACTAACACTTGCAGGCATTTCTGCTGTAGATGGTAACGGTTTCTTTTTTCGCCTCACTAATGATGTTATTTTATTCTTCGCAGTTGAAAATGCCTTTCCGGCAAGATCTCCAACAGCACCAATACCCTTATCACGAATAACATCAATGGCTTTCATTGATAACTGTTTAGCTAACGGCATCACTTTTGGGGCCATTCTTGAAAAGAATCCTAAAATGGTATTGCCTAAACCATCTCCATAGTATGCTTTATAAACTGGAAACCGTGAATTAACTACATAGACGGGGATTGGTTTATCATGATTGTAATGTATGATCATTATTTGAAATCAGAAACAATTTTTCAATTGTAAAACAATTTGTCAATCGCTGTGATACCCATTTGCTAACTCGTCAATGAAATCTCGATATGTTTTGATATCCATGATACCGCCGGCAAATAACCGTCTACAGATATCAGCTGCTTCATTAATTATTTCCGGTGAATTATTTCCAGCTCGGAACCCTCCTACAAGAACATCTAATCGTGATATATCATTGATAACACTATCAGGACATGTCCCTAATCCACTTCCGCTATAACCAGCTGCTTCATCTAGTTTTTCTAAATCATCATCATCATCATCATCAGGTTCTTCTTGTTTTTTTTTGTCTTCTTGTTTGTCTACGTGTTGGTGTTTGACGTCGTTCTTCTAATTCTCGTTGTCGCTCTTCTATTTGTTCTCTTTTATAATTACTAATTCCCCTTTGAAATTCCTTGTACCCCATCTCATCCTTATTCAAACGACCAATCCCTTTATTTAGTTTATACAAATTATCGGACCAATCATTACTTGATATTCTATCATCCTTATACTCGTCCTTTAAAAAATCTTTTTTTGAATTATAGCTTTGAGCAGCAAAATCACCAAAAGCTCGATAATCCTTTGGTTTGAATAAATTAAATTGTTTTATTAATGTTTTAGCATTATCAGTAAATTTATTCAACAGAGAAACAGTCGTTTTTTTCGGATTAGTAGGTGGTTCAGTTTTTTCAGTTTGTTCAGTTTGTTCAGTTTTCGCTGCTAGTTTTTCAAGTACAGAAATAAGACCCTCTTTTTTTCTTTTACCGTCAGGATCATCTCCCAGTATAGCACGCTCTACCCCTTTCGTTGCTGTGGTTACTGGTTTAAACAACTCTTCAGACCCCGCAGCAAAATCAGTTTGTAAACTCTGTCGTTGTTGCAGTTTATTTCTTACAGAGTCACGAATTAGTACAAATCTCTTAATTGCATCTAATCGTTCACGAGCCAATCGGGTTGTTAATGCTTCATTGACCATTATTTGAAATCAGAAACAATTTTTCAATTGTAAAACACTTTTTCCCACTTTTTTGACATGTCGGATGATTTTTAACATGATCATGGAAGTGTTATTTCATCGTGAGACACCTTCTATCATTGATGTGGAAAGTGTCCAAATTGTATATAAAATAATTAATACTGACACTTTCCACATTTCTATTTTGACATGTCGGATGATTTTTGATACGGTCATGGAAGTCTTATTTTGATATTCTGAGGGTGTTATCAGGTATGAGGAATGTGTCCAAATTGTATATAAAATAATAATACTGTCACTTTCCTCACTTTTCCATTGATCATATCGACAGAACCATCCATCGATTTTTTATTCAGTGTATGTGAAATATTTTTTATTCACTGATTTTAACACCACCATGGAAGTGTTATTTCATCATAAAACACCTTCTATCATGTTTGAGGGAAGTGTCCAAATTGTATATAAAATAAATAATACTGTCACTTCCCTCATTCTATTTTTGATCATCTATCACTGATTTTTTGACATTTTCTCTTGAAGGTCGGCTAAAAAAAATGATAATGGTCGGGCAATCAATGGTCAGGCAATCAATTTTCTTGAATTAATGCCCGTAGGTTTCTAATTTTAGAGTTGACTTCTTTTTTCAATTCGTATTCGTTACCTAATTCTTTTCGTATTCGTTCTACGATAGTATACAACGGGACAAACACGTTATTGGTTATTCCCGATGCAACTTTTTGTACCGAGGCTCTACAAATATCGAAAAATTTACCGGCTTCATATATTGATTTCAATATTTTCTCTTCGTTAGTTGTTGTATTCAAAGATTTTACTGGTCTCGTTTTTTTTTAGCATTTTCCAGTCTTTCCTCGTTTGGTATTCTCACTTTGTGTGATAGCTTGCAGATTTGATAAAGAATTGTTCTTTCGATTAGAATCCTTGTGATCAATAACAAAACCATCTTTGATCAATCCATTAAAACATTCAAATACGAAACGATGATTGCGATATATCTTCTTTCCAACATTAAACACCAAATACCCCATACCATTGTCAGCACCAACTGGGTTCTTCAGTATACAGTGTCTTACAACACCATCACTGGATGCTTCATAATTTGTAATCACTGGGTGTGGTCTGAATTCTTGGGTCATTCGTATACTATACTATTTGTCTAATTCAATGACTGACCCATTTGCAGTGATTCATTATACATAAATCTTTCATTTAGACACTTGTTTTTAGTATAGCATGAGGGAGTTCAAGAGAGTGACTTCGAAAAATGCTAAATTCAATACTGATAGAGAGTTTAAGAGATTATTGAAAATTAATCCTAAATTTAATCTTGATAAACCCAAAAAAAGTCCAATAGACGGAAACATGAAGGAGTTTAAGAGATTATTGAAAATTAATCTCGATAGACCCAAACGTCCAAGAGAGGGAAACAAACGTCCAAGAGACGGAAACATGAAGGAGTTTAAGAGATTATTGAAAATTAATCCTAAATTTAATATCGATAAACCCAAAAAACGTAACAAACGTCCAAGAGACGGAAACATGAAAGAGTTTAAGAGATTATTGAAAATTAATCCTAGATTTAATCGCGATAGACCCAAAAAACGTGTAGTAGACAGAAACATGAGAGAGTTTAAGAGATTATTGAAAATTAATCCTAGATTTAATCGCGATAGACCTAAAAAACGTAACAAGAAATTACCATGGAAAGATGCTCAATTCAATCTTGATATAGTTTCTAATACACCCAAGAATAAAATTCTTGATAAAGCCATCAGAGACTGTTTTAATGAATTCAAGCGTGATGGAGCATCTTATTGTTGGTCAACATTTCGAATTGATGGTGTTGTTGACGCTACCATGAATGATGAAAAAGCAGCAGTGATCATTTCACGTCTTGGGGAAAAAAGTCATTTTTTCCGAATCAAATTCATTATCCGTGATGGTGGAAAATGGATTATTAGGGATAAATTTGAACCCATTCTCAAGGGCAAAAAAACTATCACCGTGAATCGGGATTCAAAACCAGGAATTTTGACCGGAATTGACAAACCCTACTACGAAAGATCTTACCCTGTAACAGCAGTTGTTTACGGGATCTATCCGCTCAATGAAAAACCTGATATCGCAAAACTAGCACCCATGAAATATTCGACAGGGTCAATTGTGTAGCAGAACGAATAATGGAACACTTCACAAATGCGTCCCGGGGAAATAAACTAACTGATCTAAGACGAAAAAAAATAACCGAGTGGGAATTAACGGTAAAAGAGAATGGGGCAACAATTCAGGATATAACCAAATTAGAAAAATCATTGAGATTTCCAATATCGGTAAGGACAATCACCGGAGAAGTATTATACGAATCGAAATATAAATCACAGGGAGTTCCAATTGAAATTATTGATCATAACGAACACGCGTGGTCATCTGCAGTAACAATATTTCCACGGGATAGAACCGTAAAATATATCCCCCAAACAGAAGAGTTTTTTTCAGAGCAGAAATTATTTGATGCTATTTACCATTTGAGTAAAAACGATCCCGTGTCAATGTGGCTATTTCATAGTACTTCAGACGAAGAATGTAGATTTGATCAGTTTGTAAGGCCCAACGGAGAATTATACCGTACTGAAGAACTGCATAATCAAATGAAACAACTAGCTAGTGAGTTTTCTGGGGACGGGGAAGACAACGATCAATTATTAGCAAACTGTTTTACAGTACCATCAATTGCAGCACATTTTGCTAGAAAGAAAAACGCATGGAAACCAACACGAAGTGAGTTTTTATCAGATGTCAAATTGTCCTGTCTTGAATACGGCCATGGAGGATTATGGAATACAAAATACGACCCTGATACCGTTATTTCAGTTGATATGATTGCATGTTATCCAGGAAGTTTTCTCGGGTATGGAGAATGCGAGAAATATTTCAAACGATTTGGACACCCCACACACGAAATGACCCGTGTTGCTATTAATGGACCACTGCCTGATTTTGATTTAACCGGATTCGCTTGTGTAGTATCATTTGAAATGGCTACAGGACTTCATCCGTGTAGTTATCTTTGGATTGGTAAACACATGTCTGAAAAACACTGGATGCCAATAGTGTTATTACGGTATATGCTTGATTGTAAGATGTTAAAATCATTAATTGTCAGTGAAGCAATTATATCCTATCGAGCACAGAAATCAGTGTGGTTACCCCAACCTGATCTAGAAAAAATAATTAGCGAAGAGCGAAAACTGTTTCCTGATTTTAATGAACAACAAATCATGGATTGGTCCAAACAGTTATTTGAAATCAGAAACAATGAAGCAAAAAATCTTGGACGAAGAATAATCGGTAAATTTACCCAAGGTGGCAAATACGACAATACGAGATATTCTTCACGGTTAATTATAGACAATGCTGAATACGATTTTGTAATCGCGGATTTAACGAATAAAGGCCTATATGTCAATCGTAAGGACGCATTTATGTCCGATGGAACCAAATTGGGTACAATTGTTACTTACAATGATGGATACAATCCGCAGTACACACATTTGAGAGCTTCTATGCTTGGTTATGCTTCTATTAATCTGTTTTCAATGATCAATAAATTTCCTAACACCGCAGTTAGAGTTGCCACTGATTCATTTTACATAAATAGCAAAATGGCTGATTTTAAGGCTACTGGCAACGAGAATTGGGGGTCATGGAGAATTAAGAAAGAAATGATTCATGATTATATTCAATCAGCTGATGTTACCATTGAAAATAATTATTTAGAAAGCAATCAGTGTTCAGAATTTTCTAATGCACCACCGATTTCTGATCCAATATGCCGGTATAAAACAGTTTATTTAAACGGCTGTGGTGGGTCAGGAAAAACAACCCGGGCAATTGAGTTATTTCGTGTTTCCAATCCAAACATGATTGTACTAACACCGACTCACAGACTTGCAAGAGAAATGATACAGAGAGGGGTAAATGCCTGCACTTATCACAGCTTTTTCCGATGGAAGGGAGATAAATGGACTCCTGAGCGTATGGGAGAGAAATTTATTCCTGAAATCATGATTTGGGATGAAATAGACACAGTGTCAGAAGATGTATTAAAAATATTTCTTGAGTGGTTGTTATTAAAAAATACAAAAATCGTCATGTGCGGTGATCACGGCCAACCACCACCATTTGTCGGTGCATCCCCACATGAATGGCTAAAGGGTTTTGTAGACTATTATGAAGAAATTGATACCGATCATAGATCACTTGATGAAAAATTAAAAGAATTTAAGAAACTAATTAGATTACAACCGGATAGAATCCAGTGTGAAATAGCCCGTGAAATAATTTCGGAAACTACAATGAATGATTTCTGGGAAATGTGGAGACCAAACGATTTGATCATTGCAAGTAGAAAAATAGTCAGGGATACACTTCAGATGAAGTTATTTGAATTGCATAAACAAAAATTTGCAACACTTCCAGTGCCTCTTTGTTATAGGCCATCGGATACACGAAAACAGAACATTGAAGTTGATATTCCAGGACAAAGTGAAAAACAAATTCTCGTATTAAATGATATTGTGCTGGTTGATATCAATGTCGTTGAAGATGCATTGCGTGCTAATAAATCCCCGTGGACGCTAGGATACGCAGCAACAATACACTCTTCACAGGGATTGACTATATCAGATACAATTGTTTGGATGGTGGATAATCGCATCGAATGGTCAAATTTAGTCTATCTTTCAGTATCCAGAGTACGAAAAATAAATCAACTTCGAAGAATTGTTTTCAATGATGAAATCATTGGTGATGATAATGACACCACAATAGATGATATTGATATTAAAATGATTGATAAAAAACTCTCCGGTTACAAACAACAAGACAAAAAAAAACAACGAGAATTTGATATTGATGCTGGATTAATAATCACTTTGAAGAAACAACAGAATAATCACTGCGCAAGTTGCAATTGTATAATGCGTTGGCAGTATTCGGATAAGGATCCTCGCCAATTTACCGTTGACAGAAAAAATAACAATCTCGGTCATGTCAGAAATAATGTGATGTTGACTTGTCTTGAGTGCAATAGACGCAAGGGTGCTAGTTAAGACCATGCGGTGGCAATTGAGTATCCTCGGGTATTATTTGTAATTGTTGTCTAGTAAAAACCCGCTGAGGGGCAGTTGAATCCAGTTTATAGACTGGAGGTCTACCCGTAGATCGTGTTATACTAGATATCTTGTGTGCAGTAACACTCCAAATAGGATCAGTAGCTCTTTTTCTGCCACCCTCAAGCTCTCCTGGTTCATATAAATACCTCACAATGACATTACTACCAAGAATTGGTTCTTTGAAATCTTTTTGTGGTTTTTCAGGTATTGACTTCTTTTTAATCGCATTGATGGGTTTCATGTTGATTGTTCTAGTAATCTCGTTATTCAGTGCAGTAATCACAGCTGGTAACCTTTTAACCCATTCACGGGATCTTTTTTCTTGGATGAATTCTTTTGCGTATTGATATCCAAACAACCGCTCAGCAAGGGTTTTATTAAACCGTTCTACAATTGCCTGATCACGATGCAGTGCAGTATGCCCCCGTCTGATAGTGACATTGTGATATTTCATTGTAGATAACACTGCACCCTGAAATTCCTTGCCAGGATCAATTTGTAATAGATTTGGCCAGTGCAGAGGACCCCTTCGATAAATCCTTTCAAATGCAGAAGCCACTTCAGGTGATGATTTTGTTTTTAACGGTTCTGCTTCTTTGTATCGACTTGCAATATCAACTACGGTTAATGCGTACTTGTAACCGTGGTCATGTGGCAAAAATAATAGATCAGCCTGATGAACTTCATTAGGAAAGGTCACATCAAAATGCGAGACATTAATTTGTTTAGGCGGTGGTAAGTAAATTTGCCATAGTGCCTGTTTGGATAACCAATGAGCCGCAGTGGTTTTTTTCACTTTTGCAGCGCTAGCGAGTTTATGGATTGCTGATTTACCCCTCCAGTATCCTCTTGGGGAATAGTAAATAGATTCCATGTTGTTATTAATTACCAGCACCTAACATCAATTTACTTTTCATTGCCGATTTGATCAAAAAGGAAGCCAATTTTTCTTTGAAGGATTTATCAGGAATAGCATTTAACGCATGAATTAATTTCACATCTGCTAGAAGCCTGTGTTGCAAATTGCTGCTTTTATAAGCAACATCATGAAGGTGGCAGGCCTTATCAATAGCGTTTATTGGTTCCTCACCGGGTCGGGGCTGATTTTGATCATTGAGTCTGATATCAAGTCTTGTTCCCGGTCCACAATAACTATACCCTGGAAGGTGTTTTTCTCCGGGGTATTTTGCCCATGGGGTTCCAGGGAGTTTTGCTAATTTGGCAGCGATATCACCTCCTCGTTTTTTTTTAAAGGTTCCTTGGGTTCCTTGGTTTCACCAAGGGAAACAAATCTAAATTTCTTTGTACTACATTGTACGCATTTACCAGAAAGCGCTGATCGGTTATTTTTTGTTGTAATCATCAAGTCATCTGTGCCAGTACGTTTTTTACACTTCACACAATATAGATCCATAATTTATGTATAGAGATATGAATATAATTGATTTTTCAGCAACTAAAACAAGAGAACCAGTTAAGCATCATGCAGCGCTACCAAACTCTATCCGCGCAATTATAATCGGACCATCTGGATCCGGTAAAACGCAATTGTTGCTCAATTTAATAATGAGATGGATGAAGTGGGATAAGTTGTATTTAATTGCCCCTAGCGTAGATGACCAACGATGCTATGAAGTGCTAAAAGATTTTAATGAAAACGCTTCAGAGATTGCCGGCGAGGATATTATTGAATTTATAACCGATATTGACGAGGCACCATCAGTAGAAGACCTCGATGGAAGTATCAACAATTTAGTTGTATACGACGATGTAATGTTAGATAAACAAAAAAACCCAGCTAGAATATTTTCCCGAGGCAGGCATAAAAACACGGACGTGATCTATGTCACTCAACGCTACACACAAATACCAAAAGTAATCAGAGATAACTGTAATATGCTTGCTGTATTCAACGGCGTTGATACACATACGCTACGAAATATTTGGCAGACATGGTGTTCTGATATGGACTTCAATCAATTTAGAAATTTCTTTAGTCATGCTCAGTCTGCCCCACACGGATTTATAACAATAAATTTACATGACCCTCGAACACGATATCGTATCGGACTGGATCAAATATTCGGTTGAAGACGAATGGAGGCTTAGTCATTTTTTTTATTTCATTGATTTTTCATTATTATTTTTTGCCTGATCATTGATTTTTTTTTTGGACTGATTTCATCCTAATCCATGAAAACTTGTATCCGATTCACCACATCTTGGCCGTAGAAGCCTGATTTCATTGAAAACTTGTTTAAAAATGTTGTCTGATTCACCCCCTCTGCTGCTAAACTTTTAAATCATTGTTATTTTTAGGATCAGTGTAATAGGATCATTGTATTTGTTAGGATCAATGTAAACAGGCATCGTCATCGTAATTGTCATCATTAATGTAGTTGTTAGAATCATTGTAATTGAAAGAAGCATTGTAATTGTTAGGGTCATTGTAATTGTTAGGACCATTGTAACTTTTAGGATCATTGTAATTGTTATCATTATAACTCTTAGAATCAGTGTAAATATTAGGACCACTGTAATTGTTAGGACCATTGTAACTTTTAGGATCATTGTAATTGTTATCATTATTGTAACTTTTAGGTTCGTTGTAAATGTTAGGATCAATGTAAACGTAATCATAATTGTAATTGTCATCATTAATGTAGTTGTTACAATGATTATAATTGTTAGAATCATTGTAATTGTTATCAACATTGTAACTTTGAGGATCATTGTAATTGTTTCATAATTGTAATTGTTAGGAACATTGTAATTGTTCGGATCAATAAAACAGGTATCAACATTGTAATTGTTATTATTAATGTAGTTGTTATAATCGTTATAATTGTCTGAATCAATGGAACTGTTAGAATCATTGTAATGGTTATCATTATTGAAATTGTTGTCGCTATAACTTTTAGAATCACTGTAATTGTTAGGATAACTGTAATTGTTAGGATCACTGTAATTTTTAGGATCATTGTAATTGTTGTATTATTGTAGCATCATTGAAATTGTTGTCATTATAACTCTTAGAATCATTGTAATTGCTAGAATCACTGTAATTGTTAGGACCATTGTAATTGTTAGGATCACTGTAATTGTTGTCAGTGTAATTGTAGCATCATTGAAATTGATGTCATTATAACTTTAGGATCTGGGTAGTTATTAGAATCATTGTAATTGTAAGGATCATTGTAATTGTTAAAATCATTGTAATTGTTAGGATCATTGTAATTGTTAGAATCATTGTAATTGTTAGGACCATTGTAATTGTTACCTTCATTGTAATTGTTAGAATCATTGTAATTGTTAGGACCATTGTAATTATTACCATCATTGTAATTGTTAGAATCACTGTAATTGTTAGGATCATTGTAATTGTTAGAATCATTGTAATTTTTAGGACCATTATAATTGTTACCATCATTATAATTGTTAGAATCATTGTAATTGTTAGAATCATTGTAATTGCTAGGATCATTGTAATTGTTAGAATCATTGTAATTGTAGCATCAATGAAATAATAATCATCATTGTAATTGTCATCATTAATGTAGTTGTTAAAATCATTGTAAATGTTGCCATTGTAATTGTAACATCAATGAAATAATAATCATCATTGTAATTGTTATCAATAATGTAGTTATCATCAATGAAATTTTTAAGATCACTGTAATGGTTATAATCATTGTAACTGTTAGCAATGATTAATGTCATCTAATAAACTATTTTTCTTTTCATGTTCACTCTCTTGCTACATTGTCATTGTTGCCAAAATCATCTTCATATTATTATCTTTATCTTATCATGATAATCATTATCTTCATCATGATAATCATTATCATCATCATTATAAACTTTATCTTATCATGATAATTATCTTCATCATCATAATCATTATCTTCATTGTATCTATATTCATCACAATCACAAACACACTAAACAACCACCACCACTGCTCTCCTCCATGTCACTGCCTACCTACCAATCCTGTCCACCAGTCCCACCCTGGGGGAATGTGCTCAACTCCACCAGACTTTGGAAAACCATACTGCAAAAATTACAATTTGTATGTAAGTAATCAGAATTATACTGCTATGATATTCTTTTTCTTAAAGAGAATATTATCTATATATTGTTTCCTTTTTATAAAACATATAACATGTTACATATAAAAAGGGAAAAGAGATTAAAAGAGAAAATTTTATGATTTTTCGTTGGTCAAAGTGAGGTATTGCTACTAACCACACTTATAAATATTTCTTCTATTTTCATTGGTCAAAGTGAGGTATAAGAAGACCTGATAGGAGCTTGTACCTGGTCAGTAATAAATATAACATTTTGACAATAGGATAGGAGCTTGTACCTGGTCAGTAATAAATATAACATTTTGACATAATGTCAATGAGTTGCTCAGTGCACATAAGCCATGATTGTTTGTTTGTTTGTTTGTTTAATTAGGATTTTTAACGTAGCTTTTAACAATTTGTCAGTCATATTGCTACGATGTTTGTAGTGAGGCTCTTTATAGTGATGTCTAGCACTGGGGCATCATGCCGCAGACATGTAGCATGATGTCCCACCCAGTCACATTATCTTAACACCAGGCCAACCAGTCCTAGCACTAACCTCTTAATGCTGAGCACCAAATGAGGCAGCTGTTAGTACCATTTTTGAAAGTCCTGTAGAGTTAAATGGGCGTATATATGGATGCACAATGTCTGACAGCATGCCTAGATATGTTTAATGCAATTTCATCATGTTCACATGTAAACATTCTTGTTGGTAAAGCTTTATGGATCTTGATGATCTTGGTCGATTAAGATATCTGTTGGCTTCTTTCTGCAATACATCATCCATGGGAAACATCCAAAGAGATGTCGGGGGAAGTATTCATGTACCCTCTGCTAAATTAGATAATAAGTCAGAGGGAAGGTGTAACCTTAAAATGTCTTGATCACTAAATTTAGACTGAGCGATTTTTTCTTGCTCTTTAGCTGTTTTTTAAAGAACATTGGACCATTTATCTGCTGTCCACAAGAAGCACACCTTGCGGGTTTCAGACAATGAGTACACCTTACGGATTTTGGACAATGTGCACACCTTACAGGTTTTAGACAATGTGCACACCTTACAGGTTTTAGACAATGTGCACACCTTACAGGTTTTAGACAAAGAGCACACCTTACAGGTTTTAGACAAAGAGCACACCTTACAGGTTTTAGACAATGTGCACACCTTACAGGTTTTAGACAGAGAGCACACCTTACAGGTTTTAGACAATGTGCACACCTTACAGGTTTAGACAAAGAGCACACCTTACAGGTTTTAGACAAATAGCACACCTTACGGGTTTTGGGCAATGAGCATTGAGTGCAAGCAATGAGTCATGATGTTTTCTATCATCTTAAAACATCTAGTTTTTTAATAATTAGCAGAAAATATAAGGAACAAAACACAACAGGTGAAAATACGATATGAGATAATGGCAATAAAAGATAAAAAAAATGAATGCAAAATTCATTAGACAATATAAATCTACAAAAAAATCACGATTTTAAAGAAACAATAGCTGCCAATCAAATTAAAACTTAAGACAATGAAATTATTGTTAAACATATACTGATAATATTGCAAACATTTCATAATATATATCATAATATGGTGACAATATGTACAAATTGGCAAACATATGAACAAGAACATCTATACTGTGTTAATACAGAGCTGCAATAAGGTATTACCAAAGTATGTCATTTGTCATATGAGGTGATATAAAATCCCCTCAAAATATCTCCAACTCACCAAAATACCGAAAATTGTAGGATACACTACACTACATGATTGTATCACTTGCTGTACCACCCAAAAAGAGGTTGTATGGTTAGCAAAAAAAGAAAAAAAATCCATGGGTTCTCAGAGGCCTGCTGACAGTTTGCAGCAAAGCTGAAGCTGATGATATCAAATATACTGTGTGCCACCTAGTGGGTAAGAGGAAGTAATATGTGAGAGTTAGTTCCCTTCATTTATTCAAGGTATAGTCAGATAAACGTTTTCAAGACATTGGGGGGTGGGGCTGGATTCAAGAGGCAGCACAAGTAATGTTAATGTGTAATTTATTTGCCATGGTAAAAACATGATAGTCCAGTTTGTAAAGGAACGTGAGCTTAATAGAAGCATCTTTACCTGTCCTTTTATTTCCTTAGTGCAAATCAGCTTTGTGTACTCAGTAAGGACTGCTCTGTAGGCCTATTATAGCAGTCCTTTAAATAAGAGTTTCTATGTATGTTCTATCCCTTCATATAATGCAGATACAGTCATGGATTTTATTAAATTGCTTCATTTACTTCAATCATGAATGCAGATAGTCATGGATTCTATTAAATTGCTTCATTTACTTCAATCATGAATGCAGATACAGTCATGGATTCTATTAAATTGCTTCATTTACTTCAATCATGGCCACTTAATTTATTTTACATCTTTTTCGCTCTCGACTGATGAGAATCAATAATACTGTTGCTTCACATCCAATATCAGTTATACACGAATTCTGTGCTTCAAATAAACTTCCATATATTTGCCTCATTAGTTACAATGAGGTATGCTTGTCTGGTTCCTTATAACTGCATTACAGTAATACTTTCATCGCCCGAATGTAAAACAATATATATGTATTCAGGTACACATGTATGGTTTCAATGAAATGCATTATAGTGAGGTATATATGTATGGTTCTAATGAAATGCATTATAGTGAGGTATACATGTATGGTTCTAAAGAAATGCATTATAGTGAGGAATATATGTATGGTTCCAATGAAATGCATTATAGTGCGATACATGTGTGTGGTTCCAATGAAATGCATTATATTGATATATACATGTATGGTTCCAATGAAATGCATTATAATGAAGTATAGATGTATGGTTCCAATGAAATGCATTAAAATGAAGTACAGATGTATGGTTCCAATGAAATGCATAATATTGATATATACATGTATGGTTCCAATGAAATGCATTATATTGATATATACATGTATGGTTCCAATGAAATGCATTATATTGATATATACATGTATGGTTCCAAAGAAATGCATTATAATGATGTATAGATGTACGGTTCCAATGAAATGCATTAAATTGAAGTATAGATGTATGGTTCCAATGGAATGCATTATAATGATATATACATGTATGGTTACAATGAAATGCATTATAATGAAGTATGGATGTATGGTTCCAATGAAATGCATTATATTGAGGTATACATGTATGGTTCCAATGAAATACATAATAGTGAGGTACATGTGTATGGTCCTAAAGAAATGCATTATAGTGAGGTATATATGTATGGTTCTAATGAAATGCATTACAGTGAGGTACACATGTATGGGTTGAATGAAATGCATTATAGTGAGGTATATATGTATGGTTCTAATGAAATGCATTATAGTGAGGTATATATGTATGGTTCCAATGAAATGCACTATAGTGAGGTACACATGTATGGTTCTAATGAAATGCATTATATTGAAGTATACATGCATGCTTCAGGGATGGTCCTGGCTTTTAAAAAGCTGTCGCCAAAAAAATCGCCAACATCAATATTTTGTCGCCAATTTTCAAAAAGTGTCACCAGAACAAGTAGTGTACATTTTTCCAAGTGTTAATTTAGTCTATTAATGTAAAAGGCAATGAAAATAACAAAAGATGGATTAAATAAATGATTACTTTAATTACAACAAGCATTAACAAAATGTTACAAAGTGTTACATGAAGATCCGTCGCGATTTTATGGCTGCCCACTTGCTGAATGCAGTTTCAAAGTCAAAATTTTCATATCGGTACATGCTGATTCTCATTAAATTCTCGAGAGATGAGATGCCGAGTTTATTTCTGATGTCAGTTTTTATGAGGTTCATCTTACTGAATCCTCGTTCACAGTCAACAGTGCTGACAGGTGACACCAGTAGTCTCTCAGCAGCCGCAGATGCACAAGGGTATATTGTCCTGGATCTCACAGCCAACTGAATCAAACCCTTAACACCTCTATACACCTTACCATTCCTGAGAACTTGAACCCTAGCATAAGCCACAAAGCCAGCCAAGTCCTGACTAACCTCCGACTGATTACCTAACCCACAAGTAGACAAGTAATCGGAAACAATGCCTGAAACCTCTGAAAGAATGGAACTGATAGCCTGTGAACCATACAAATAGGGATCAAACAACTTGGTTAGAGCACTCAAAACTATCGAATCACCCTCCTCCGTGAACCTTGCTTTTAGATTATCTATAACAATATCTATAAATTTGGCACAAGACAATGCAGCCTCTAACCTTTGCTTAGCATTATCACCAATTGTATGGCCTTTGTACTCAAAATTACATAAACCTGATGAATCTAAACTTGGTTCTGCTGGAATCTCAGAAAGAAAACTAGAAATGTTACTACCAGACTCTAACCTCAGATTTTCAAGAAGCTCAACAGTGGAGTAGAGAAGGGGATTAACCTCGGTAAAGTCAATATCAGATCTCTGATAAGCTTGACACAGAACTGCCAAAGGCCTGAGAATGTCAGCCATATAGTGTGCTGTATAAACAAATTTGAAACAAGCAATGGGCTTATACATTGCAAGAGCCTTTGCAGAGTTGTCTTCCAAGAAGACACTAACTAGAGCTTGAAACTTATCAACAACTGCCTGTACACTGCCTTCAAAACTCAGCCACATTGTGTGGAATACCTGATGCAAGCGAGTGTGAGAAGACTCTAACACTGACTGAATTGCCTCAAGTCTACACATATTACGAGGGGTATAGGCAAAATACTTGTACATATTATTCAGTATATCTTGAAACTTAACCAAGTATCTAACCTCGTCAGCTGCAGCGCCTGTACCCAGAGCTAACCGATGTGCAATGCAATGAGTTGCAAGCAAACCTTTAGTAGCCTCCTTCAACCTAGTAACAACACCACTCTTGCAACCCAACATGACTGCAGCACCATCCGTTGATACACCAATCAGATTGTCCAGACTAAAACCAAATGACTGAATTAAACCTAACAACTCTGAATATATAGATTCTGCATTTGCAGTTTGAAGCTGATGAATACCTAGAAATTGAGTCACTGGTTGAACACTGCCATTCTGATGTACTGAAACATCTGTGCTCTCGTCAAGCATGACGCTGTAAACACGAGATTCCTTGACCTCGGTAGCCATCTCATCAACTATTACATCAGCCAACGACTGCTGAAACTCACTGGTGCTTCCGTGACCATCATACGATGTGTGCTTATCTACTTTAGAGGTCTGAGAGTTGGGTGGCGCCCTGAAATAGAAATAATCATTAATTTTGTATGCCATAAATATTTCATTTATTATTATACATGTTCTGACCGTGTGTGTGTGTGTGTGTGTGTGTGTATATATATATATATATATATATATATATATATTATAATATTCTCAATACCTGTGTGATACACAACTGGTGCAGCTTTGGGACAATTGTATTAGCCAGGTTGTAGTAAGCCGCAAAGAAAGTGTTCCGCATAGCACTAATAATAGCATTTTTGCTTTTACTAATGGCAGTGATCTTCGCTGCTTCCATGGTGCTGGCATCCCGCATCACCGTTTGTGCACATGTATGACTGTTGTTACCTGAAGAAGAAAAAAAATGCATTATCAACTTTAGTTGACATTTTAATAACAATAAAACCCTATGATCATACATTGCAATATAAGATAATTGACTTATAATGCGGCCGTAGATTGCACGCATTCCATAATTAAATGCACACACACCCCCCGCCTGCACCCCCCCCCCGCCCCGGCCCTTTCTTTATGGCTAGCTTCCCAAAGCTTGTAGTAAATGTAGTAAATTGCTTCCTAAATCCCAAGAATGATCACTGAATGCTGTATAAATTTTCTCGACAAGCAAAATAGGATCTCCATTCCCACGAATGAAACTTACACGAGTCAACACCTGGCAATATTGGACCGTATATATAAGCATAAATTCACACCCAATTTGTGGATTCTTTCACTCCTGTATTTTGAGAAATAAATAATTATTTTTAATTATGCAAACTTGATTTTTTTTTTGTTGCTATTTCTTGTTGTGTAGTTTAAGTCTCTGTGGGATTGATGGCAAAAGGAAAAGATCAATGAGTAAAATGCATAAATATTACTTACCCCGCCTGGATTCATGTTTGGTGACACACTCCTTCTTCAAAATATCACAGCCAGTTGTAAATGAATTTACAAACTTTGCCTTGATACATACATCACAGAACATCTGTTTTAACTTTGGATCATATCTGAGCCACGGACGCCCAAGTTTCCAACTGTCTTGAAATTTTCGGGACTTGTTGCCCCGTTCATCGTAATGTGGTGTTGCACTTGAAGCGCTACATGTAGATGATGTTGGACTGCAAGGTTTATCATCGGGTTCAGTGATTGTTTTGTCTGATGAATTTGCACTAAATCCAAACGCTGTTAATTTTTTGTAACTTACGATGAGATGATGAAATCGCAACGTTTAACTTACGTTTGCTCATGATTAATGTTGCACTGGCGACAGATATAATTATATAATTATAATTTAGATTTTTTTTCCATTTGCTTTCTATTTATACACCGTAGTCGGTACTTCAAAGGTTATCAGTTTTCTATGAAGGTTCAGAAAAACTATTGTATTGATATATGTAAAAAAAAAAACAACAACAGAAGGATTAGCCATTCAATTAAATTGTTTCTGTTCTATTCGTGTCTTCAGAAGTCTGTTAGTTGTAGGTATAGTACGGTAGCCTGATTGACTGTATCACAGCATATAGTACTCAGCCCAGATGTCAGCATAAGCAGATTATGATGTAACAATGCACTGTAAAGATGGGATGATCAATACGAACAAAGGATCGTTTGTGTAACAAATTAATTCCAATACATTACTTAGTCAAGTTTGTGGCTTCCTTTCGTTCTCCTATTTAATTTATTCAGTCCAAATCCATGATTGTATGTACAAATTAAATAACCAAAAAGTCTGTCGCCAAAAGAATCGCCAGATGGGATATTTTTGTCGCCAATAAGGGAAAAAAATCGCAATTTGCGACATTGGCGAAGCCCAGCGTGGTCCCTGATGCTTACAATAAAATGAGGGGCCCCGAGTGGGCGAGTGGTCTAAAGCGCTGTCCGTTACGGATCACTGCCATCTCACCTCTGTCTGCATGGGTTCGAGTCTAAGATTCGGCTAATGTAGTTATGTGAGAAAGCTTGCCAGTAGCTTCTCGTGGGTCAGTGGTTCTTTCTGGGGGTTTTCCTATATTGTATAGCATATTGTGCTGAAAAATGGCGTCAAACCATAAAAACAAACAAAACAAACAATAAAATGCATTATAGTGAGTTATACATTTATGGTTCTAATGAAATGCATTATATTGAAGTATACATGTATGGTTCCAATGAAATGCATTATACTGAAGCATAGATGTATGATTCCAATGAAATGAACTGGAGTAAATTACATTTTTTTCAGGAACCTAATGTAAAACATGAGATTTACTTGTATGGTTCCAATAATCTGCATTATATGTGAGCATTCATGTATTGTTCTAATCATCTGCATTATGATGAGGTGCACTTTTATGGTTTCAGTGACTGGCATGACAGCATGGTACAGTATTTCTCAAAAGATAAGAAAAGATAAGGGCAGCTGGCTGGTAAATGTGATGAAAATGGGGCGAATTTCGCCTTTCTAGAAAAAATTAGATTTACCTGTGTAAAATAAACATTTGATCAATATGTGGAAAATAAAAATTAGACTTCTCTCTGTAAAAGTTATGCTGAAACTTATGGTTGTGCATTAGCTTGAGAAAATTACTGAATATAAAAAATACTGTATGATAAAATAAAAAATAAAAAAAAAGCAACCTGATTAAGATATTTCCCAGCATAGAAAGTAGTGTATCTCTGTGCCTTCAGGATGGTGGGAAAGGCGGTGGGCTCCTGTGTTTGCTGCCAGTGGCTGTCACTACAGCCACCCTCCAGACTATTGTTAAACCCCTTGTGATTATGCACATAGCGGCCACTCAGGATACTGGAACGGCTAGGACAGCAAAGTGGACTGGTCACAAACTAAATATTAAAATGTAACCAGGGCTAAAGTAATCATTTGTCCATCAGCTTGTGACATGTTAACATTTTACTGGACAAGTAAAACCTGAAGCTGCTAAAGAAGTATTTCAACACAATAGGAAGAAAACAATGTACATTACTGTGACTTTTTATTTCATTTGTGAAGCATACATTCCAATCAAGTTGAACTGTTTTTTGATTTTATAGTCTTATTTAGAATAATTTCAACTCCTTGGAGCAAAAGATTCTCATATTTTTTTAAAGAGCAATGGTTCTGCTTAGAGCAATCTCATCCGCTACTGTAACAATATTGATTGTATGTAACTTAAAAAGGACAAGATGACACAATGATATATACCATATCTGAAACATTCATGTAGAAACGCAAGCAACTGGAATTATACATACAATGAAACTCCTCAAAATAGAAAACCGCTGGGACCAAAATATTAATTTTGAATTACAAGAAAACGTTACTGTCAATGTATTTAAACATGCATAAAATCATGAAAGCTGCTAGTCTTAAAATATTGAATTAAAAATTACCCGAACAACATGGTCATTTTGAAAATCACATCTGGTCTCAGGAATAAGTACACTTGTTCCACACAGAAATAAAGTCTTTGTCACAGGAAGTAGCTTGATGAATGAGATGCTTTTAAAACTTGATTACATTTTCATTGGAATGCTGTATCTACTGCTTAATTTTATCCTATGAGAGTAGTTCAATCCTACAATGCTTAGTTGCTTGTTCTTGACATGTGAGTGAAGACTTTTCTAACATCTTGACACATGACAGAAGACAAATGACAGTCATAGTTACTTAAATGCAATGCATGTAATGATTTTTCTCAACTGAATATTGGTTGAGTGAATGTGACTTTTAGAATAGTTTTCTCAGTCATTTGCAAAGCATCAAAATTGAGGCCACATGCTTGGTTAACATATCCCAGATAATTAATTATAGAAACAAACAAGGTTTGATTGATCATGTGTATAAATGAATAGCATCAATAACAATTGGATAATAAGGACATAAACTTAACATTTTTGAAGTAAATTAACTACAAGCATTTAGTTACAAAACTGGCTTACCTTATCATGCAAAGACATTAGCCTACTGTCAGCAGTTTCTGTACTCAATTGTTGATGCATGTGTCAAGTATAATTAAAACCTCACCGGCCCTTTAGGCATTTTGCATCTTAGTGGTAAGCTTACTACAGAATTTGCTAGTCACTGTAATTTATTTGTTCCACTGAGTGTCTGGAATTTCATAACTGAAATACATTCTTAAGTCTAAAGTTCCTTTCATTTGGGGGTGGAGTAGGGTTCAAGAGTAAAATTGAAATTTGGGGAAAAAATTTGTTTTTGTATTTAAACTTAAAGGGATCAACTACACTGGGAAAAAAATGATGATATTGAAGAAAGAAAAATTTACGACCAAATAGTCACCTTCAGTTTTGACTGGATTCAGCTGTAATAGGGGTTTAGTTTTCTGGGTGTTATCTACAATATAGACTGTAAATAGTACATATATCTAAATACATGGATGTAAAGATAAGCATTTTCTGAAACTGACATGTTTTTAGAAAATTCTAAGATAAAGAAATAAATGAAAGTGTTTTACATTAAATACTGACCCCATTGTTGAAAATGATTCCTTTATCTCCCACAAGTGACTTTGTCTTTGTCATTGGTGTCTGAAATAAAACATAACATTTTTTAGATGAAACCACATGGTCACCAACACCATGCCAATTTTGCTCTCAGCAAAACTTAAATTCTCATATACATATTTTAGCATCAACACCTTGCTTTAAACAACAAAACACAAAACAATCAACCTAATTAATTAATCATTTCTTCTAATTATATATTCTATCATCAGATATTAAGAAGAAAAAAATCTGAAATTATGTACTAACATTTATGTAATACCACACAATTTTAGACCATTATTTCCTTTGAGACAAACTTGTCTTTCAATGAAAGAATAAGGTACATGTAGTTATACTTAGCTTTGACTTTTTTCACAGCAATTTTCAGTAACACATTAAGCACTGCAGTTTAACACATGATGATTGCCAAAGGGATATAAACCATTTTTTTTACATCCATTCTCTTTTGTAATTAGAAATGCATGGTAAGGTATTAGAAACTTATTTTTATTCCCTAATTAACTGTTGAGACACTATGAACTCTTAGCTGAAATGAACTCATCCATATACTCAAACAAATTGTCACATGATTGGTCATTTGGAAACTTACATGGATGGCTACATAGCAGAGATATATTAAAATAACATGGTCACATGATTGGTCATTTGGAAACTGACACAGAAGGCAACATAACATATACTCCTCTAGATACCACATAACATGGTCACATGATTGGTCATTTGGAAACTGACACAGAAGGCAACATAACATATACTCCTCTAGATACCACATAACATGATCATATGATTGGTCATTTGGAAACTTACACGGATGGCAGCAGCATAGACTCTTCTACATACTAAATAACATAGCCACATGTTTGGTCATTTGGAAATTTACATGGATGGCAGCAGCATAGACTCTTCTACATACTAAATAACAAGGTCACATGATTGGGTTTTTGGAAAGCAACATCGAAGGCAATATATCATAGAATACTACAAACACAGTACTACATAACATGGTCACATGATTGGTCATTTTGCAACTTACTTGCATTGCAATGCGAAGCATGGAGTCAATTCAGAAATGATAGATATGTACCATAAAATGTAATAGTTTTAAATTTTTGTAACGACAAAAAACAAGGCTTAAACTTTGTTATTATAAATTATGATAACTAAGTAAAACTTCATTGAACTGTATCATTTTTAAAATTTCATTCATCAAAACCCTTTATAGCTTTCACATCAACTGAGATCACTTTGTGATCTAATCCTTGCCAATTAACCTTTCCTATCTACTGAGGCAGCATTGTGATATAATCCTGCCTATCACCTATTGCCATCTAATGATGTAGCATTGTGGTGTAATCCCTGCCTATCACCTATTGCCATCTAATGATGTAGCATTGTGATTTAATCCCTGTGATTTACTGAGGTAGCATGGTGATATAATCCCTGTCTTATACTGAGGTAGCATTGTGATTTAATTCCTGTCCTGTACTGAGGTAGCATGGTGATATAATCCCTGTCCTATACTGAGGTAGCATTGTGATTTAATCCCTGCCATTTACTGAGGTAGCATGGTGATATAATCCCTGCCATCTACTGAGGTAGCAAATGTGATGTAGTCCCTGCTATCTACTGAGATAGCATTTTCATGTAATCCCTGCCAATCACAAGAACTCATAGATTCTACTGAAATCAGATACATCTATTGTGCAGAGATTGGCAATCAGTCGCCAGATCAAACACTTATGCTGAAATTCATCATTCATGCATATCTTCATGAAATGAGACAAATCATAAACTGGGATAATCATAATGCAAGTCTGCTGTAAGAACATGGTGTATTATGTGATTTCATATATCATCAATATGTAACATAGAAATAAAATGAATTTCATTATGCAAGTACAGTATCAAGTAATTGAGGTAGATTTGACATCAACAGTTAAATTGGTGTGTAATATCTCTGCTTAATTTGTTTTAATGGATTTCTTCATTTTCCATTAAATTAAGTCACATTTGTTATAAATTAAAAGCTAAATAAATTATTAGAAAACTGCACAAGTTCTTATAAGTCAAATTTTAATTATACGGGTCGAATCCACGGTCTAATCATGAGCATAAAATTCTACTGCTGAAATAATTTACGTGTTTCCAGTCATGGCTGTCAAACATGAATTGCTCTATTGTATGTCTTTTTGACATGTTCCAATACGCAAGATCATATTCCATGTCATTTAAAAGCTTAATAAAGTTTCTGAAAACTTGTACAACATTTGATAAAGCTGGAAGTAAATTTGTGGGCCGTATACAGGGTCCTAACATTGGCGTAAAATTCAATCTTTGAAATAATCTGAACAGCTTTTATTTTGCAATTGTCAATAACATACCAATTACAATATGTCATTAAACATTAAATAAATTTTCAACAAACTGCAGAACATTTTTAAAAAATATCATTTCAAATGTAAGGACTACATAAAGAGTCAATATATACAGAAATTGCTATCTTTAAAATTGCCCCAATCTCTTTTCGGATTTGACTGCCGACTATAAATCACACATATATCTTTGCTATTCATGCATATCTTTGTTATTCATGCATATCATCATTTTTGCATATCATCATTCATGCATGAATCGGCATTCTTGCATATCATCATCATTCATTCATGCCATCATCATTCATGCATTTATTCATTATTCATGTAAATCATTATCAACCATGCACATCATCATTCATGCATTTATTCATTATTCATGTAAATCATTATCAACCATGCACATCATCATTCATGCATTTATTCATTATTCATGTAAATCATTATCAACCATGCACATCATCATTCATGCATTACATCAGCATTCATGCATGACATCATCATTCATACGTCACCATCATTCATGCATGACCTCATCATTCATGCATTTATTCATCTTTCATGTATTACATCAGCATTCATGCATGACATCATTCATGCATGACCTCATCATTCATGCATTTATTCATCATTCATGCATGTCATCATCAATCATGCATATCGTTATCAATAGTGTATATCATCATCATTTATTCGTCATATTTGATCTGGTTTATTTAAAAGATTAATGCCTGTTTTTCAAACTAATGGGTTTTTCTATATTATTATTCAATGTAAGAAATTTCTGAATGGTAAAAAAATGCATAAAATTTTAAAGAAACAATCCCAAAACACTTTTTTTCAATCCTTGTTTTACTCCCTTTTAAGTCACTGATGATTCTTTATGTTGAACTTCATGGGTTTAATCAAGTTTAACTCACGTATAAATTTACTGTCATCCATTACTTCTTCTAGACCAACATTATAAAAACAAAAACAATATACCCTTCATTATGATACTAACCTCATCCCCCCTTCTCTCTCTCTCTCTCTCTCTCTCTCTCTCTCTCAATCAATCAATAACTGACAGCTCTTCTTTCAGGTTACTGTTTTACAACTGTTCTAATCAGCATCCAAAATTTGATGTTTTTTTTTTATTGCCTTCTGATCATCAAGTGTTAATAATGACTATGTTATTGACCAATTTATAAATAAAAAAACTGACAAAAATTTCAGTGGTCCCACTTTATAGTGATAACTATGTGTACATCTATTTCATATATTTGTGCAGATGATGTTGCCTAATTGTTTATATGATTTTGGATACTACGGGCATAAAATAGTATTGCTAAGTCATTCTCAAATAAAGTGCTGACTCATGCTGTGCAAATTGTAGCTTTTCATTACGAAGCCCATTAATGAAGACCAGAAGCAAACACTGGAAAAATGTATTAATTTTCTGCTGGTCAACACTGCATTCAGATAAATGTTTAATACATTCCTTGCGGAGAATTTAATTTTATTTTTCCAGAGGTATATTATGAAACAGTTTTCTGTCATATGATTATAAATATTTGATAAAGATGAGTGGAACAGTTCTGCACTGCATCTTCCAGTCCTAAAACAAGTATCTTGACATTATTGTTGAAATGCCATCGTCATGAATTTTAGTTCATAAAACCTCCTGACTGTGACAATTATCACTTTTAAATCAACTGGCTTAAGTGGCATCAGGAGTTTACTACCATACATACATGATGCTTAGGGACTACCTAGCTAATTCGGTAGGAGTGGCATATGAGATTTTCTTTGGAGGATAATCTTTTTTTTCTTTCCTCAACATAATTTTTTTCAGCTAATATAATGGATATGATGGGTGGGGGGGGTTGTCATGTAAATCACAGCTAAAACATCTTTCAAACTATTTGCGACTTTGAACATCTTTCAAACTATTTGCGACTTTGATTTTATTTCCTTCAGATATATCCTTAGCCTCCCTCTGAAAATTAAATGGTTATTCCCTTATATCCATGACTTGTTCATCAATGTGCTTTGGGCAGTTACATGAACACTAAACTTGTTAGCACCATAATTTGTAGATGAAAATGAAGCCTTATAAAAGCTAATCAGTGTTGGAAAAAAATATCTGATCTATAGATGTAACTGGTGAAATGGATGACCATCTCCCCCTAACAATGCATTAAAGACCAATTTTTTTTTCTTCAATGAACAACTTGATACCAGTTCTACATTAAAGTTATGTAATGTTAATAATAATATTAACAAAATAGTTTACACAAAAAAGGACCCACTTCGTCTTAAAGTATCCCTGCCAGAGCCCCTTAACCGAAATTGTCATGTGATAATCATGTGACAAATCCAACTAGTTGAGTACATATTAAGAAGAAAGACACCTTTCCTTTGGCTCAGCATTTTCTGTTGTTGCAATGATCACAGTTACAAATGTATACAATCGATTATTCAAGAATTTCTGATATTCAATCCTTTAAACTGTTAAATCTGCATCTAAAATATTCCGATTAAGAAAACCATGGAACAATCACCTGTCCACCCAAGGCTACGTCTTGGTCGTCAGTTAAGAAAAAGACAATATTTGGTCTTTGGGCATTTGCACTGGACCCATTTATAATGATGCCAAGAAGTATCAACAACAACTCCAGATGATGTACTACTTGAAGTTTTGGTTCTCGCTCAAGACTCATCATCAAAAATGGAGCGGAACTGTTAGGAGAGTTTCGTTTAACTCCGCAGACTGGAAGTCAATACTGAGTTAACTCCCGTAGCCAAACCTTCCGACAATATACTGAATAAAACTATTACTCCCTAATATATATATATATATAAAACCTAAATGGAGATATACTGTAATTGATTGATATTGAATTTATTTAAACAGGTGATAACCATGTTTTTTCTAATTAATGAAACAATTATTGGATATCATAAGCAAGAGTATTTATAGTTATTCAGTACGAGTTATTGCTAAATTATATAGTACTCATTTAGAACTGCCTACTGAGAAATTAGAATTCCGAGTTAAACTTTTTTTTTTTAGAGTTGCGTCCTTCCGTGAAAGAGCAAGTTTTAACACCAGTCATAAGCAAAAGATATGACTTACCGATATAGTTATTTTATATAAATGGTGCTAAGTTGTTGTTGCTGGGGGGGGGGGGGGAGGTCTTCTTATAAATAGTAATTTGTAAAAGAGAAACATCTTAAACATTCATGGTACGAGTGTTTGTAAACTCTACCATCGAATTTGGACGTAAATGTTGAATCTGAAAATAATTTTATGACTTTCACTACGCGCAGTGTATACTGTATATTTGTTTTACCCGTCCAAAGAATATTTAGCCAGTTATTGGATCTGGCAACAGTATTATCCTTTTTAGCACACGCATTGTATATTTTTACCATACCAACAGAGTTGTGTTTTTCGCACATGCATTCTCTATTTTGTTTGTAATGTTACGTATATTTGATTTAATGCATAGTTAATTTTTCGTCATGTTTTTTTTTAAATCTTCATTACTCGCTATTTTAATGTAAATGTGTTCACTGGAGACGTTTTTTTTTTCTTCAGAAAATCGATTAGCCTAAATTATTCTTGGGTAAAAAAAAAGTAATGTTGACCTAAATCCTCACCTTGATTCGAGGTTAGTGGCGGCCTCATAAACAGGTTTAATTTTAATTTTAGAATGATTGTTTTTTGTTGCCAAGGTCAAGATGGGACTAGTGAATTAATAAGTAAACAACTTTTTATTCTAAAATTTAAAATGATTGGTTTTCTCGTCAGGCTCATGTTAGAAGTACGCGATATAAACGATCACGTGAACCACCTTTTTTGATTGCGCAATTTGTGGATTTTCTTTTGAAACTTCGTATTAGAATACGAAATAATCTTTGTTTTAGTGCAATATAGTTAGCTCTGGTCTTTTACAAATGACGTTAAGTCATTTTCTTTTGTTTTAGCCAGTTTTTAAATCCATTTTAACTTTTCTTCAGACCAGTTGGATTTTACAGGAATAATTCGTATATCTGGAAATATTAGATGTACTCACACATAATTCTTTGACAAAGAGAGTTTATCAAAATTTTATTCGAATGTGCAACATCGGAGTGTTAAATATTGTGTTTCTACAAGGAACTGTAGATGCGTACAAACAACTTAGCATATGTCATCGTCTTCCATCTTGAATGTTCCGACAGGACTCGAACTTAAATATATTAGAAGATTTCGTTGCTAGGACTTGTAGAATTTAATTCAATTATTTAATAAATTTTACAAAGCTTGTTGTCTTCACTTTTTGTCTGTTAGTGTTTATTAGAGGCTAAACACGTAACAATGAATTTGGTCTCGTCCGGGATTCGATATTGGGCTAAAATATTTCAGAAAACTTTGTGATTTTCGAAATTTAAATTCCGCTAGTTTTTAAAAAAATTCTCAGGTGACAAACTTTTTCCTTAAATGTCATCAAAAGTCGATATCTTTCTTTCAAATCATATCCATGAACATTTAGGCTTTTTCACAAAAGATGAATTAATTCAGCTTGCCAGAATACAATCTTTCCAAAGCGAAAGCCTCCTTATCGAAACAAGAAAAATAAATATTCTGATTCGGTAATTGGTAGAAAAAAATGTTTTGGATAAAAGTGCTTTGGTTTCGATGACTAAGTCTGTATCAAACTCTGATATAAAAGTAAAAGAATTAAAATTCAAATACAAGATGGAATCAGAGTTGAGAAAGCTCGAACTTCAGGAAACAGAGAAAGAAAGACAAACGTAAATAAAGTTAGATAGCGACGAAACACAAATGCAAATGCAGTTAGATAACGAAGAAAAACAAATGCAATTTGAGAGAGAGAGAGAGAGAGAGAGAGAGAGAGAGAGAGAGAGAGAGAGAGAGAGAGAGAGAGAGAGAGAGAGAGAGAGAGATGCGGATGAAAAGTGAGAAGGAAGAATGGGAATATCAATGTAGAAAATAAAGAAATAGAGCTGGCAAGTGAAAAGCACATTCATACTTCAAATCCAAATTTGTTTTGATCTGCAGAGAACATTAGATTATTGCTCACTTTCAGAGAAAGAGAAGTAGACAAATATTTATTCGTTTTGAAAAAGTTGCTGAAAATTGTAAATGGCCAAGGGAGCATTCGACTTAATGAATACAGCGTGTACTCACTGTTAAGCCTAGTGATGTTTATTCGACTTAATGAATACAACGTGTACTCACTGTTAAGCCTAGTGATATTTTACGATTCACTGTCAATTCACCAAAGTGGTGACTATGATGCGGTAAAGGATGCATCTTTAAAGGGTTATGAGTTAGTCCCTGAACTGGAAATCTTTCTTTCAAATCCTACCCAGGAGCAGTTGGATCTTTTAAAGAAAGATGAATTGATTCAGCTTGCCAGAAAATACGGCCTTTCTGAAGCAAAAGCTTCCTTAATGAAGAAAGAAATAAAAGATATTTTGGTCCAATATTTGGTGGAAAACAATGTTTTTGATAAAAGTGTGTTTCAATAAATAAGTCTGTATCAGACTCTGATATAAAAGGTAAGGAATTTAACTTTTTAAAAAAGGATGATATTGGAGCTAATTAAGATCCAACCTTAGAAAGAGAAGGAAGGAAAAACATGCATTTCAAGCAGAAGAAAAAGAGGAAGACAAATGAAGTTACAAGAAACACAAATCAGGTACAATTTGAGAAAGAGGAAAGACAGGAAAGAGAAAATAAAGCAGGTGCCAATGCAGTTACAAGAGACAAAAAATGCAAATAGATAAGGAAGAAAGAGACGGAATATCAATGTAGAATGACAGAATTAGAGCTGGCAAGTGAAAAGCACATTCATATTTCAAATCGAAATTAAAGTTTTGATCTGGCAAATATTAGGGGAGTGCCCACTTTAAGAGAAAGAGAAGTAGACAAATCTTTTATTGGTTTTGAAAAAGGTGCTGAAACTTTGAAATGGTCATAGGAACATTGGACTCAATTATTATAATGTGTATTCACTGGTAAGGCTAGTGATATTTACCATTCTCACCAAAGTGGTAACTATGATGCGGTCAAACAATACATAATTAAGGGGTTATGAGTTAGTCCATGAGGCTTATTGACAAAAATTCAGAAACTATAAAAAAAAAGAAGCTGGACAAACTCGTGTCGAATTTGCTACAGACAAAAGCAATTATCTGAACGATGGTACTTGGCCAAGAAAGTTGAAAACGATTATGGAAGTCTCAAACAATTTGTATTACTTAAAAAGTTAAAGAACTGTGTCCATAGTGACATTAAGACTTATCTTGCTGAGCACAAGATCGAAACCTTGGAAAATTCTGCTCGAGCCGCTGATGAGTACTCTTTAACTCATGAAGTTACTTTTGTAAATATGACTTCTATTCAGCAGTCTTTTGGCAGAAAAGTATTTCAGCCTAATACAAATCTTTCTTAAACAATCTGGTACAACTTTCAGAAAAGCTTGCTTATAGATCCTTGTCTCTTCCTACGTGTACTTATTGCACAAAAAAAGAACACGTTATTTCTAATTACTTCAAATTGTAAAATAGGTATCAGAATCAAGACAGACATGTTCCAAACGCTCTTATGTCTAAGAGGTCAAGGTCACAGTCATGTATTGAAAGCAATACATTTGTTTGGCCTAATAAACTGCAGTCTGATTTTATTATGACGAATTATGAACCATTCATATCGAAGAGTTCTATATCATTCTTAGATGATTCGGTCAATCCCACCCATATTAAAATGTTAAGGGATACGGGAGCTTCGCAGAGACTTTTATTGTCAGGTATTTCGCCTTTTTCTGAGAAGACTTCATCTCTAATGGAGTGGGGTTTTTTCAATGAGTAGAGTGCGGCTTTGTTAATGTTCCTCTCCATTGTGTAAATTTGTCATCAGACTTAGTCTCAGGACCCGTGATAGTCGGAACAGTCTCTGTTTCACTCGTAAAGGGCATTCATTTATTTCTAAGCAACTGCCTAGCTAGAGACCAGGTTATGGTTAATGCAATTGTAACTGACAAATCTTGTTTTGGATCAGAAAGTCGATCCAATTGAAAAAGAACCCCTTGATTTATTTCCAGCTTGAGCAGTGCCGGCGCTATGGCAAAGAAAGCTTTGGAGAATGAGTGTGATGAGGAGGTATTCCTTTAGCTGACATATGTATTGGTCAGGCTTTTGATGAAGTCACTTTCACCTCTTGTTTGGATGAACTAGAAGGTTTGATCACAGTAAACTTTTTGAACTACTCATTCTCTTTATTCTAATCAAGGTGATAAACGACAATCACTTGTCGTCGAACAGGAAAAAATATCACGAAATTTTCTATTTGTTTCAAAGAGCCATTAATGAAACAAATCTCTTAAGTACCTGTCTGTTATTTCTTTAAAAATCGAATTCTTATGAGAAAATGGAAACCTCCAGAGGTACCTGATGTGATGAGTGGTTAGTGAACTATCAAACTGTAGTTCAAAAATCTTTCTGACAGGAAATACTTAATATGGCCTATGAAACTTCTTTGGCTGGTCATTTAGGTATTAAGGCTTATCACAAGATCATGACTCACTTGTATAGGCCAAAAATCAAAAGTGATGTTGCCAAACACTACAGATCTTGTCATAATTGTCAAATGGTAAGAAAACCCGATCAGAAGATACCAAATTCTCATCGGCAACCTATTCCTGCATTTGACGGACTATTTAGTAGAATTCTGGTAGATTGTGCTAGTCCATTGTTTAACAGCAAGTCAGTCAACAAGGTTTCCAGAGGCAATTCCTTTGATCTAAATCTGTCCAATCAGTTCAATGGTCAAAGTTTATGTCCTATTATGCTCGAATTTGGCATTCAAGTTAAAAATTAAAGTATCGTTTGACAGAAACTACAATAGATAGACCTTTGAGTCATACATGTTGTTCTGTCTCTCTTGCTCACTGTTCAAAATTTTCTTCAGATTAGATTTAACGGCCCTTACAAAGTTAAGAAGAAATGAATGAGTTAAAAACTTAATATTAGTGCTTCTGTGATATAAATAAATTATAAGAGTACGAGTGTATTGAGATAGATAGCCATGTTAAACATGCAATTAAGTTAGTTGTCACGCTTAGTAAAGAGTTAAGTGAAGGAATAGCATCGAATTATATTGATATTGGAGTGATAAAGCTTCGGAATTCAAAAATCACGAATGATCTGGATCAAAAACTTTCGTATTTGCAAGAGCAAGAACGAGATCGACTCAAACAGTTATTATTTGAATATGAGCACTGGTTTCCAGACCTTCCAACAAGGACAAACAAAATTTTCCATGAAGTTCAATTTGTAGATTCCAAACCTGTAAAACAACACCCGTACATAAATTACCCTCTGAGAAAGAAAAATTTGAAGAAAAAAGTTCAGTATTTGCTGGAGAATGATTTGGTAGAGCCCAGTGTTGACAAAAGGTGAAATTCAAATGAATAACAATTTAATGCAGTTTAAAAGTCAAATGATAATAATTCCCCAATCACTCTTCTTCCTCTCGACCAAGTAATAGTCTATTGCCTCATTTGATTTATAGTGTGAGATAGCCTTTCCACCTGTCTTTGTTTTCTACTCAGCAGTATCTGTACTATCCCACCAAAATCCTATTTTTCTTCTGACTTCCCTCCTAATACCTTCTCCTCCTTGACTCCTCCTTCTCCAATTTCTCCTCCTCGACTCCTTTCCCGAATAGCTTTCGATTCAAAATCGACTTCTCTACTAGTCGTTATTCCGTCTGCCTCCTAGAGTCTCGGGTCTAAATTATACTGGAAATCTGTCCCCTACAAGATTTATTTCCGAAGTTTTTTCTTTCTTAGAATTTCTTAAGTTTCTCCGCCAAATTATGAGTGGCATTCCTGGAGTATTGCTTTATAACCTTCAAGAACGATGTTTGAGCAATTAGTAAGCTTCCCGCTGTAAAATACTAAATTAAATTCGGATTCAAATGGTGAACACACCCTCTTTCAATTTCGATTCGACGTCAATTCTATCCTGTTCTATTCTACTTAGCAGACAATCTCCAATCACGGCCGTCTGTCAATGTGGTGAGATTTACAACGCCAATAAGTGTCCTTTGTTCTTGAACAAATCTTTCAACGCCCACGTGGGACTTTTCACATCTAACAAACCTAGGTTCCTACACCCTTACCAAGAAGACCTGCTATAGCCGTGGTGTCTAACATATACACATGACTTCTACGCATTTCTTTGTTCCCCTGACTTGTGCAATCGTGGGCTGGGCAACGTAACATGCAGTAAAAGTTACTGGAGTCACATCGCATACTTGTTCCAAAACAAGATAAACTTTCTGTATATGCACTGATTATAGGAAGGCGAATAGTGTGACAAAGACAGATTCATTTCCATTACCAAGAATCTATGACTGTATTGAGAATGCCACTGTTTGTAATTCATAAGAGTACTTCTTATGTTTTTCTTAAACCTCATGTTAACTTAATCTCTGTTTAAAAAGCTATCGTATATTGCTATGGGGCAAGTGTTACGTATATCTGATTTAAGATATATTTAATTGTTTGTTTGGTCAGTTTAAATTTTTTATTTTTCATTACATGCTAATGTATTGTAAATTTAGTCGATATAGATGATGTTTATTTTCAGAAAATCGATTAGCCTGAATTATTGTTTTGGTAAACAAGTAATGTTGACCTAGATCCTGACCTTGATTCAAACGTAAACAGGTTTTAAAAAATATTTTTAATGATTCTTTGTTGTCATGGTCGAGATGGGACTAGTGAATTAAGAAGCAAGCAACGTTTTATTATTTTTCAAAAAAAATTATTCGTTCTCGTCAGGGTTATGTTTAGTGCATGTGATATAAACGATCACGTGACCCCCCTTTTTTAAATTTGCAATGTAACATGATCATTGTGTGGGATTTTTGGATTCACAACAGAACACTTTTAACGATGTTATAAATACAATGTTTAATAATGAATGACTTTAATGAGAAATTAAATTATGAATACGTGCGTGTATATTTAATCTAAATATTGGATTTTTAACATAAAAACGCACAAATGTAATAAAGAAAAATACAAACAAATTACTCTACAAAAGACAAACACAGGGCGTGAATGACGCACAGTGACTAAACAATGGAAAGATGGATGTAGTTTACTCCGCTAGCAAGCAATGTAAGAGTTTAATTCATGTAGTAAAATGAATTCCCTCATAGTGAAATTATGCAAATTAAAAACAACTGAAATATAATTTATCTTTAGTCCAAAAAGATACAATGGGTTTTACGAACCCAAAAATTAGCCCACGGCTACAATATTACATGCAAGGAGATACACTGCATTTTCAGAACGCTTTATTTCACATCCACGGCTGCTAAAGTTCGGCTTTATAGCTGCTACAATTCCTGTTGTTAGACTTACAGCTTGCACCACGTAGACATCGATTCTTCCTATACTTGTAACGCTCGGGTCCCTCTAGCCACTCTGGACAAAACCGGACACTCCATATACTGGACAGCTGAAAACATATCCAATACCGTGTACTATATATATATATATATATATATATATATATATATATATATATATATATATATATATATATATATATATATATATATATATATATATATTACACGGGTACAAAAACGTAATAACGTTATACACAGTAAGTTATACAGATACTATTAACCGGCACAATAATTACAAAACAACAAGTTCAGAAATAATTATAACATTGCTTGATAAGAATCCTACTGTATTAAACATTTCTTGAAAATGTAGCCTCATAATACTAATATAAATCCTTCGCTAAGTCGTAAACAATAATATAAACGTGTGCATTATTATGTGCAAACCAAAGTTACAAATCATGCAAAAATTGGACGTGGTAGTACAATAGTGTTATCGCATATACGAGAAATTATTTCAAATTGCAAACCTCTATAGCTCGAGATGTTCGAATCCTTATAGTAGATCGCCGACTGACAAGAATATCCGTAATGTAAAGAGATTTACACGCGGTGAGGTATTTATTCTGATATTTTCTGTGCATTGAAGGCATTCGGTTCGACTCACCATAAGCACTTCGCATGTGCTGGATAGGATGAACCGAACTCATTATTTTGAAATACGACACAATGTACATTATTTACCCTTAGGTATTGTTGTACGCCAAGAGAGAAACTCTAGTACATGAATTTAATAAATAAATAAAAAGGGTTTACACAATTCCGTGACAAGCAATTTGTGGATTTTTTTTCCGAAACCGCATATTTGTATACGATATAATCTTTGTTTTAGTGAAATATAGTTATCCTTTTTGTACACTCACTTGTGTACCCATAGTCAGCATCTTAATAAAATAGTCCAATGTCAATAATGTGGTATAAATATCTCGAGTTTTTAAGTGCTCACACTTGATTTTGACTGTTTTTGTTTGATTTTCTCGTTACTAGTATTTAATAGTATTTAACGACTGACTATCATGTTTGTGTAATAAAATTTTCTAGCACACTTTAGGAATTCAAAATATTTGTCTAAAACAATGATATAGCGATTGCGCTAGAATTAACTACACCTATACTACTTATCGCGTCTATATATTTCCATGGGAAGAAGATTTGTTCTTTTCTGCAGGTTTTCGAGACCAAGACGATGTGGTGCGCTGGAATGACTTTAATTCTGGTCTTTTTCTGCGTAACGTCATTCATTCAGGATGCACGCGCATGTTCTTGTGCTCCATTAAAAAAACGTCCATTTTACTGCAAGGCCGAATTTGGTAAGTGTTATTAATAGTTAATGAGTTAAATACATGCATATTTATTTCATTGTCCCTTAAATGTATTGTGCGCCCGGTAACCCGCCAACCTGAGCAAGGCGAGTGGAGGGTCTGGAATTGAGCGCGTTACCGAGTTTGTGTTGCAAAATCTTGACACCAGAGCTTCTGTCTACATTTTTCTCTCAAATATTAGGAGGAAATCCATCAGGTGGAAGTACACATAAAAGCTGATCAATCTGAGTTCAATGCTTATTGGAATTTCCCTTAAAAATCAGTTTTCCTGAATATTCTATTGCGACGCAGGTCATATGAAATCTGACGAGAGATTATGTAAACATTTGTTCCACTCCTGTTTTTACATCAGGTTATGAAAATGTTCAAAGTAAATTTGCTAAGATTTATTTAAATGCATTTGAATTACAGTGTTCGTTGAAGTTTTGAACTAAAACTACTTTGGATGTATTA
Organism: Unio pictorum; assembly: GCA_030141615.1. Lineage (NCBI taxonomy): Eukaryota > Metazoa > Mollusca > Bivalvia > Unionida > Unionidae > Unio > Unio pictorum. The sequence goes on from JARLTB010000139.1 coordinate 2,719,226, forward strand.
AAACCTCGACAACATGCTGGATTTACCATTATGGTACATATGACATTCAATACTACTGGATTTCATGTGGAACAATATATACTTTTGGTCTTGTGATAAAACATTTAGGATTTTTCGGGTTTTAATCCACAATAATATTTGATTTTCACTTTGTAACTTAAGAGAACGACATAATTAGTGGAGTTGACTAAACTTGTTGGTTTCACTTCTCTCAATATCATAAATTAAGATTTCGATTTCTGATCAGTTTGCAACTGTATTAAAATCTTTTCTTAATTTGAATCATTTTTAGTTTTCGCGAAGTGCCATTTCGCACACTAGTGAAAACACGAACCACAACTACAATATTTCTCATACTTACAAGGAAATTAAATATATATCCCATATATGCGTACATTATATTTATTTAGGATAACTATTTAATGTCATGTACTTATTATCTTTAAATGCGTATAAGGAATGATAGACTGATAATATCCGAAGGTAAATACGTCGGCAGATTCATTTTATACGACTGCACACATTAAAAATAGCGAAGAAAAGAAATAGAAATGCAAACAAATAAATACGTAATTTCCTAGTATTTATTTCAGGACTTTTTAGGAATATTCTACGCTATTATCAGTGCAGACCAAAGCTGTACTTTCAATATAGAAAGTTGGATAGCCATCAGGTTATAGGCACGTGTGTAATGTGAAGGTCAGTCATAGCACGGGTCAACTGGAAATAAGACTTACATAGCAGCTGCTATTACACGGCGTGTGGTGTTTGCTATATGCCCAATGTATACATAGAAAGCACGCTTGTTGCATCTTTGTTAGTCTCGATTTAACACGATTATTGCAATGCAACTAACTCTTTTCCGTCTCGAGCGTTTGTCTATCTATTTGCGTCCATTTGCGTAAAATGCAATATATCAAATTGTCTATTTTAACTGTTATAAATACGTTTTCGCAAAACATTGTACCTGCATATTACACACACACACACACATGGCCGTAGAATTATTACGTGCCCTAAGGTAAAAAAAACCCGGGTCTCTCCTAGTTTTTGTTGAAACAAAATTGTTTTTATTTTATAAAATTAAAGTGTTGTTCGGCCCGGGCTTTGGGGATATATCCAAGGTTACCTATCCCTTCTTGTCGACCCTGAACACATACACTATGAAGCATGACCATTGTACTAATAATGGTCGTTACTAACTATAGATTGTATAGTCGCTAATGATTCCTTCCAACAGGTATTTGATATTGTACATGTTTTGAGTGTATACATTATAGGACTGGGCTGCATGCAACAGGTATTTGATATTGTACATGTGTTGAGTGTATACATTATAGGACTGGACTGCATGCAGCCTGCTTTGCATGCGAGGCCTAATCTGTGATAGCTTGTGAGTATGGATAATGCGGTCTTCTCAGGCAGCCTTTGAGGACAATTATTTTACGATTTACAAAAACCTCTTTAACTTCGGGGTTTTATTAGCGCGTTATAGTACAGCTTCTTTGATGTGTTTTTCTTTTTGTTTTTTATTATGCTTGTCAGAGTGGGTGCGTTGGAAGGGAAGTAATACTGTGTATTTACTGCGGATCAAAATATTAAATTATAAAGATTATCACTAAAAAATTTAAATTTAAATTTAAAACAATTGAAAACTAAGTTTTAAAAAAGTGTCCAAGATCACCTTGGTATCGATTTATTTTAGGAATGATTTACCATGGCTACTTTAGATCGGTAAACAATGAGATGAGCATTGTCATTGTTGATTACCCTTTGTATTTGCCTTTTTGGTTGTGGCGGAGAACACTCATGCAAGAAGTGGGTCAATGGTGGACTATCCATCCATGACCTATAACAGATTACGGATATCTCGCTACTAATGAATTGTATTACTTGGGCTCGCCTTTTTACCGAATTCCTCATTTTTCAATCCATTGTCTTTCTAATCACTTTTCATTAGTAGTGATCTATCTACCAACTATATAATTACACTAATTGAGCCAATATGTTATTGTATCCTACAATGGCCCCTAAGAAAACAGTCATCAGTGTTGTCCCTGATATCCCAATCATGAGATTTCCAATCAACAAAGAACGATAATTTGCATTTAATGGAAAGTAGCATGTAACCGTAAACACAATATACAATGTTCCACCAGTAGGCCTACCTTGAATAGTGAAACATGCAAGTGTATTCCGCTGGTTCCAGAAAAGGCACCGCTCCGGTGGCCTAGTGGTTAGAGCGTCCGCCGCGGAAGCGGGAGGTCGTGGGTTCGATCCCCGGCCGAGTCATACCAAAGACTTACAAAAATGGTACTAACAGCTGCCTCGCTTGACGTTCAGCATTAAGAGGTTAGTGTTAGGACTGGTCGGCCTGGTGTCAGGATAATGTGACTGGGCGGGACATCATGCTACATGTCTGCGGCATGATGCCCCAGTGGTAGACATCACTATAAACTGCCTCACTGCAGACATCGTAGCGATATGACTGAAAAATTGTTAAAGCTACGTTAAAAATCCTAAACAAACAAACAAACAAACCAGAAAAGGCACATGCACAAAATATTCCATGTAACAGCAGCCAATGCTGATTTTTGTAAGTTTTTGCAGAGGCGTAGCTAGTGTTTATAGTCCGGGGACAAGATTCACTGTTACGCTCCCCACCCCCCAACCTCAACTCTGAAATCAATTATTTTAATCAATAAAATCACCACCTAATGTAACGCGAACGGCTATTAAAGAGAAGAAAAAAACTAATGCATAGTTGTATATTTGCAGCAACAATTCCACATACAACCTATTTCAAAGCCCATGTTGGCACCCCCACTAGTCTGGCGCCCGGGAACATCTGTCCCCCTCTGCCCACCCCCCTCCAGCTACGCCTGAGTTTTTGTCCTCGTTAGCGCCAAGCATAAGCAAGCCAGTCTCAATGCATCAGATATTGTAACTAATGTTCTCGATTTTTAGAAAAATGCAGAAGAATCCAGGAAATTTCCAAGGGAACTAAATTTAATACAGCACAACAGTGGTGAAATATCTACATCAAACAAATCTTTTTGTTTGATAATCAAGCATCTTAGATGTAGCCATTAGAGGCCGACCGAAATCGCTTTTGGTTTCGGTTTCGGCGCCGAAAGTTGGCAAATGGCCTCTTTCGGCGTAGTTTCTGTTTCGGCCGAAGCCAAAAAGCTAGCTTTCGGTTTGCTTTTGGTTTCGGCCGAAACTGATATTGACTTTCGGTCATCAGCCGAATATCTAGTTTAACTTTCAGAATGCAACGCAAGTGCTGCGTTCAACGTTCCCTCCAAACTGCGCGCTCGCAGCTGCTCAGGCATCCCCGCGCAGCTGAATTGTCAATTTTTGCTCAATCCAACGTTAAATTTTGCTCGTCTCCGTAATGCTTGCGCAGTGCAGCGAGCACATCTACCATTCGCTTAGAGGGAACGTTGGCTGCGTCTGTTAATCTGCTTGTCGGCTGGTCAGTCGGCGCAAGGCAATTTGACATTTAGCGAAGTCTTACTGCAGGCTCTGAATAACTACTTCTAGATTCGTTTTTAATTAGTGTAACATTGCATCATGATCCAGGCCGATTTAATAAATCTTGTTTTCGGTAACTTCGGATTATCTTTCGGTTTCGGTTTTGGCTTCGGTTTCGTCCGAAAGTCAATTTATAACTTTTGGTCTGGTTTCCTTTTCAACAGCAGGGGCTAGGGGACGCCAATGGGGCCCAAAGTATCAACATAACTGAGCAAAAGGGGTAGCTGGGGGCGCAAATTTGGTTGTTTTGCCCTGGGCGCCGCAAATTTGGGTGTTTTGCCCTGGTCGCCAAATATCCTCGCTACGAAACTGGCCTCTAGTAGCCATATATATATATATATATATATATATATATATATATATATATATATATATATATATATATGTATATATATATATATATATATATATATATATATAGAGAGAGAGAGAGAGAGATATATAGATATAGATAGATAGATAGATATAGATAGATAGATATATATAGATATATATATAGATATCTAGATATAGATATCTATATATATTTTATGATAGAATTTTTAGTAAAATTAAAAAGACTGCCATTTTCTTTAAATTATATTAAAGTAATGTTTTATTTATTTATATTCTAAAATATATTAAAGGTAATATCATTTGTTTTTGTAGCACAACTATATAGACTAGAAATGGTTGCTGAGCAAGTGAAAAAAAGGCAATGTATATAGCCATACTGCATAAGACCGATAAAAATAACTAAAAGCTTGCCAATGTACATAGTGTTGTGTGGAAAAATATAACGAAAAAACATAATACATGCCATTTTGCAGACTCGGCTACAATCTCTAGGTTCCATTAGTAAAAATATATATTCTGTAACCTAGACACTGGCGGAAGTCCAATTCGGTTAATAAAAGTGGAGTAACCTTTCTCTAAGAAAATTGCTAAATGATACAAAACAAAATGGCTTCCAACTAACGGATATCCATATTTGGTGTGACGTCGCCAAACGAATATAAATAAACCACAAGACTTAAGTCTTATGACGTAAAACCAATTAGTTACTACCTGTTGAAACTGGTTCTTACCGGTTGAAGAACAGCATCTTTTTCTGACTGTACATGGAGGGTATGACCTTGTCTAACCCTGAATCTGGCCGAATCTGTATAAATACAGATGCGCAGTCGGGTCAGATCAGTTCTCCATATCAGCAGAGAATAGATGTTTGACTCTTCATTCCAGGTAAGGAAACTGTAATGTCGTAACTTCTTTTAGAAATAGGTATTTTTAATGTTTGAGATTTTTATGGTAAAATTGTTTTGTTTGCAACATTGCTACTGAATTCTTTTATTTACAATATATTGTAATAGAATGTTTAATGTTTCAAAGAATTCATATTTAATTATATTTATGTAATTTTTATTGTAAAAGTTAAATTCGCACCAACTTCATGTTTAGATTTAATGTTGAAATAAAGTATTCTTTAAGCAAGAAAGAATAATATCTTGCAATATATTCTAAATCAATATTCGATTTTAAAATAAGTAAAATGCATTTCTTTAAATTAATTGTTGCATTAATTAGTTATTACATTTTAAGCTTTGGCTATCTTGAAATTGATTGAGAATTAACTATTTGTATAATATTCTAATATGCAGAAGTTATACGAATAAATGAAGTTGGAAAGCTTAATAAGGAAAATGTAATATGTATTTCATGAATTTTTATTATAAAGTTTTTAGATGTGTTTTTAGAATGTAGTGATATATGTGTGTTGATTATTTAATAAAGTTCTCCATATCAGCAGAGAATAGATGTTTGACTCTTCATTCCAGATGTAGCTGTGACTTTTCATCGTGGCGACACCTCCTCCTTTCTTCTCTCTCTCTCTCTCTCTCTCTCTCTCTCTCTCTCTCTCTCTCTCTCTCTCTCTCACCATGGACGTTGACGTTACTTAACTTACGAGTAATTCCATCTCATAACAAGAAATATCAAGAAACAACTTTTTTTTACATAACATATATATAGATATCTATATCTATATATACATCTATATCTTCTATATATCTATATATACATCTATATCTGTCTATATATACATCTATATGTCTATATATCTATATATACATCTATATCTGTCTATATATCTATATATACATATATATATATATATATATATATATATATATATATATATATATATATATATATATATATATATATATATATGCAGTTTTATACTTTCTAGTTATAGTCCTTTCATAAAATACGTTCCACAATCATAGATGCTACTACTACTACTACTACGGTACTACTACTACTACTACTAATAATATCTTAGGAGAACTTCTACTGCCTCGCACTTCCTTGCAAATCTAGCCCTCCCAGGCTCAAATCTTGGAGTTAAAAATTTGAGTTGCTTGCCTACCGATTTGGAATTTAGTGATATCTCTATGTCTGCTCTAGTTTGTACGCATAGTGACACCATAGGCATGAACCAGTGTAAGCTTTGTTTACATGAAAAACAGGACTTAACATACTCGACACGTATAGCCTGCCAATCTACGAATACATTTCAGACTTGCACATTGTGGTTCGAAAGTCAATGGGTTACTACAGGGGAAGGAGCAGAGGCGCAACTTGAGGGATGAAGACGTTACCTGTATTCTTGCTGTCGTCACGGCAGGGAGTGACTTGCTTTTTGACGAATATCGCACTTTACACGTTTCATTATCCACGAAGCGATCCAAACTATCACGGTCAGCGACAGCCGAGGCTCCTCCTCCAAGGCCTCTTCGGTAAACAACTCAGATACCATCTTGGACGTTGCAAATTGGGACCTCATTCGGAGACTCCAAATCCTATGACCTGGTCAAACATAATGAATTTTTTGACAAAATTATGGAGAATACCATGGCGCTGTTCCATCACTATCGCACTACTCCACCTGAATCTCACCAGCACTGGGTCAGAAAGGAAGCCGATCCTGCCTATTTTGTTGAATTATGGGCCCGCTTACGTTGATCTAATCACCGCCTGTTTTCCTGACATCAGTGCACTGGCTACTTTATGGAAGTCTGCCCATTATGTCACAGTAAACTCAGCTCATTCTTTAGTACAGAATCAATTTAACGTGGGTTCTTCTCGAGAGAAAGTGTCCTGCAAATCCAGTTATGGAGACCTGCTGTATAGTACCCTAATGGTTACTTGCGACTCTATGGCTAGTTTGTTGCTATGTATACAATTGGGATGATGGTCAGGCAGCGAAGAGCTAAGTTATCGAGGTAGCAGCGACTCCTTGTCATAAAGACTGAACTTTACTATTGGATGGGATCATGTATCCACTCTCAGGGTATAATTGGTCCACCTCTCGAGTAAGACCTCCTTCTTGCTTTTACTAACGACGCCAGACAATTTGGCGAGATGAATGCTTAAATACTCTGCCCGAGAGGAAGGGTCAATATCACTTATGAAGCCTCTGCTTTCAGTGCAGAACAGGCTCCCATGCATGAGGAATTGGACTATTATATTGAAATTCTCGTATACTCTGGACAATTCATCTCAAGATCATCCATAGGACACAGTACGAACTTGGAACTGCCAATGTAGGTCTGAGGGGTACGTACAAGAACAAGTGCAGACTCTGAAGTGGTACTTGAGAAGTTCCGAAGAAGGTGCATCAAGGTAGATTATCACTCTTCTAGCCCTCAAAGGAAGAGCAAATGACATGTCAACAAACACTTTTCATCCTGAATTAAATAGGTTGTTTCTTCTGCGTATAAATAACGTTAGTACCAATAAAGTTGTTACACTAAATTAAATGACATTCCTACACAATTGGCGCCGAATCACGTGAATATTTTAGGCACTACTTTAGCGGAATGTAATCCCCAAGTATGGGTATAAATGCGGGAAAGGCTGTGATGGTCTATACCTATTATGGGTCGGCCAAATACTTAAGAAACTATGTATATTTAATTCTCGGGTTGTTTTGTTTTCTTTCTTCATGTTATGCCCTTATAATGTAACGTTATATGTTCGACTTGACCATGTCCAAAGTTGAGTTCATTTTGTATTTGACTATAATTATTGATTTTTTAAATCTTGTAAACAACTAATGCCATCTCCAAATTCATTTATTGAGAGATTATTTTTTTTTAAAGAAAAATTTGAAAATCTTAGGAAGAAACTTTTGGTGGTGATTTTGGCCAAACGATTGACATTTTTATATTTTAAAAACATATTTTTTTACAAATACAAAATCGATTTAAACTGATCTTTATAAATGATTTATTTGTAAAAAAATGTGATGCAACTTGACCATATATAATGAATTTTAATGATGCGATCAGTATGGCACGCGAGTACTTGTTTTATGTACCCGGCATTTGCAATATGTGGCATCGCACAAATTTAAATCTAGATCATTCTAGTAGTAATACATTTTAACTTTGTTGTATGTTGCTAAAGATGCAGAAAACACGTTTATTAAATAGGTAGAACTGTCATCTCTTGTCACTCTTTGAGCTCCTATATAATAACTGATAATACGTGCGTTCTTCACCGTGGCCAGATATATCACAAAATATTCAAAATAACCAAGATTAATTTGTTGCTCTGTGGATCCTATTTAAGATAACTTGTCTGAAACAATGTCAGTTCATGTATAGAAGATGTCGAAATAGCCAACTTTATATTGCAGCCGTGAAAGCGGAAGTGGTGAGACAGCAGACAAGGCCATCGCCCCGTGCACACCGTGTTTACGTGATCACGACAGGTGTAGGAAAATTATTACGAACTCTAAAGGTAAGGGCATTTTCTAAAGTACTCTAGTTATATAGCAAGGAATTGATGACAGAAACTGAACTTCATAAAGTTAATGAAATATGCTAAAGACTGGGCTTTTTAATGATGACCAAAATGTGAAAAGTGGAATGCAGTTAAGCTAAATTATATTTTGCAGCTGTGTTTTAAAAGTTGTAATGACATTAAATTTATATTTTTCAGATAGTGAGGAAACTTCTAAATATAATATGAAAACTATTTTTTACCTCGTCAAAACCACTTTGGTAGAAACTGAGAAGTACAGTTTGGATATGGAAAAGAACGACGCAACTGATCCACGATAACTGTCAGCTATCCCGACTACAACGCGACAATATTTAACGTGTCTCTTGTACCAGGATGCAAGTTGATCGGGGTCGCTTTTCAGCTGGTTTAATCATTCATTAATCATATTGTGATTATGAGACAACCAGTCAAATTGAAACAAACAATGAACCGCCAGTTGCGGAATATCCATATTCTCTTGGCTCTAAAATATGTCGTCCTCATTATTACGACATGTGTATAGAGTTGTATTAATCTGGAAGCAATATTTAAATGCATCTGCAGAGAATTGTCTGACATCTGAATTTTACACGCAGATATATAGGGTGTAATATATAGGCTAGTGACCTAGTTTATATGTAGTTCCTGTCGGAGTGCAAGTACATTTAAAGTTGCAACACTCGGTGGACGATATAGTCTGAGAAGCTGATTTAAACACAAATCTAAAATAAGATATGCATTAATATTCACTTACTTGGGCTGTACAATGGAACCAAAATTATGTTGCGTTTGAATCGTATGCAAATTAAATGTCTTTCCTTGTGTGATTGGTCACCAAGTCAGAGATGTGATGGATAAGTTTTAAGAACATATGAAACGATTATAATTTTTAAAATTTTCAACTTGGATTTCATTTCAATCGGGAATCGAACCCGTGCAGATAGTAACTGTACTCTCTCCTAGCTTTTGTGCACCAGCGCCACTCCTCTGTTCACTCGTACCCTGAATGAGATTTGGAGAGCAAGACACACAACACTCTTGCTATATGTAGAGACCAGAGCTATATACTTGAAGTTATAAGAGCTGAAAGGATCGGATAACTGTTGACAGTTCGAGAATTGGCGATAAACTGCTACGAAATCTGGTAGCCCGGGTTTCACCAGGGAGCGCCAAATGTATTTAGACAAATTTTGAAAATATTTTATACACATATTGAAAACTTGTATAAACTTTCTCACTTCCAAGTTTTTCTTAAAAATTAAGTTGCTTTACAAATCAAATAAAGTAAGTGTGTGTGTGTGTGTGTGTGTGTGTGTGTGTGTGTGTGTGTGTGTGTGTGTTGGACAATTTTGTCCGTGATTTATGGTATACTTTTTGTCTGACTACTGTAATGATTCCAAGAACAAAACCACATGTTTACTTAATTTTATGTACAAGACCTGGGTATTTCCATTTGCAAATTATCGTCGCAGTTCAAGTAAAATTAGTATATATTGGACTTGGTAACGAGTTATTCATTCTTGTTTCAAATCAGTCTATGGGAAGCTATGATCCGAGTTTGTATCTGCGTATAGATATAATTCTCGAAGAATTATTTAAACTTATTTATTTGAATTGCAAAGTGCTGAGCTTTGGGCTAAAACACTACTTTGTGATGATACTTTTCTGGATGATATAATTGTGACACTTCAAGATACAAAACATTATTTATTCAGAACATTTCTATATTTTTCTATTTGTGATTCGACATTTAGAATTATTTCTGATTCATTTCACAATACCGTATGTGGAGTGGCACAGTGGTCTAAAGCGCTCTAAGTTACAGATCACTGCCGTCTCACCTCTGTCTGCGTTTGTTCGAGTCTAAGATTCGGCCAATGTGGGTATGTGAGAAAGCTTGCCAGTAGCTTCTCGTGGGTCAGTGGTTCTTTCCAGGGGTTTGCCTCGAATCTTCCTCCATCATTAATACTTGCCGCAATGTATAGCCTATTGTAGGGTTTAACGCCATTGTTCAGCGCACAACAGTAGCAATAACGTATGCTCCTCATAACTTAAAAAAATAAAACTTGTTGATTTTAATAAACTTGATTGTTTTGCTTCTTTTTGTAACACTATGGATAGAAGACCTAGAGTTTCTGAAAGACCTAGAGTTGTAATAAATAATTTCGCAAAATGTCGAAATCATGTACTCGCGATTGGTTTTATTACGACACACACAAAATACTAGTACATAGTTTTGAACGTCGATAAAATGTTGATACATTTAGTTAACAAGTATGATATATTAACTGTTTCACAGTTATATACACGTCATTTTTAGGGTAATTTCACCAACGTGGATCTGACAAGGGTATACACTCCGTCTGGAGGCGCAGCTTGTGGAGTTACATTGGAACAAGAGAAAATCTATCTGCTTACAGGTAACGATCATATTCTTCAATTTAGTACGTTTCCGGTCAGAGAAAACCATGCATCGCCGCGGCACAATTTCGAAACACGATGTGCCCTAAGATCTTTCTTTCTCTCATTCTTATTCACATGTATATTTAATAATTGCATTCTTCCCGTTTAGATGACTGGATGCTCAGACGTATCGTTTGGAAACCTGTTTATCCTATAAGACATTGTTTGGAAGCCGGTTTATCCGTTTGAACGGAAGCTGGTGTATCATATCAAGCCGTATCTTTTTGAAGGAAGATGGTTTAAGATATAACACCGGAAAAGATTTTAGTAATATTGAAGACTATTCACATGAGATCAGATTTGATAATACACCATCGGTATTCTTTTTATTTCAATTTCGTTGGATGGGGACTAGTGTCATTACATGGCGTGAACCTTGCGAATATCCAGGTACCCTTGTCATGCTAAGTTGGCAACACTATCCAGTAATCATTATGCCAGTTAATAATTTGATTATATATACCATACAAATGAAGGACTACCCACTGTTTCGTAAATGTTCCCTAATTGTTGCAGGGTTACAAAATGAAGCAATGGGTAGGGGCGACATCGTGGTGTGTAGAGGAGCAAAATGAATAACGCAAAAGTGTGGAGCAGACTGGGCTTTCCTGGTAATTCTATCGTGTAAATGTATACTGTAAGCGTTCATAAAAACCTCAATATTACAATTAGTATATATCTATTCTGATATATATATATATATATATATATATATATATATATATATATATATATATATATATATATATATATATATATATATATAATCTTTTTATAGGTCACATTGATGCATCCAAGTCTCCCCATCGTTTAAGAATTGTTCTCTGTGACTGGATACAAACCTGGAACACACTAAGCCGTACTGAAAAAAGATTTGTTACGAAGGGTTACCTAACTAGATGTTCGTAGGTCCCGAATAGTCGGTGATCAATACGATGTTGTGCGAAGACCTAAAGTTTCGGAATCATAACGATACCACAAAGAACACGTGTCACGTTTTCAATATTTTTTTTAGATTAAATCCATATCTTCCAGAGAATTAATATCAAATTAATATTGTATTTGGGTATAATACGGATGGGATGGAAAGCCTCAATATACAGGTCGCGTGTGCATTTTGTAAGATATACGTTACATAAAACTAAAATGTATTGTTGATATATAACCATTCAGTCTGAAAAGCTAGATTATTTTACCAAGTAGGCAACTAAAGATATCGAACCAATTTTTAACATGGTACATGTAAATGGACTTTCTCAGCAAGTGCGTATGCAGCAGATACAATGTGTAACTAATCGCATTATTTCATTTCCACCCTATCCCTGACACATCTGGTACAGATTCTGTAAATAAATCATATGCTATACATGACACCAGTATTTCATAATGGTTGGTAAACCCACAAATTGTACAGACTAGATTTATTTCCATACATATGATTGCTTCCCTTGCAATAAAATCATTCTCACATTCTTGCATGGTTTGGTTTTTCAACATCTTTCTACATTAATGTTTGCCTAATTTTTTAATTTAAATTATTATTAAGCTTTATGGACATGTCTATGCGTATGTACGAGTTCTTGATTAGACCGATTAAACAGTGATACATTACATAAGCCCATAGCTTTATATTTGCCTAATTAGCACGGAGAGAAATGGTATTAGACCTAGTTTTATTGACGTCTGGACAAACATATAAATATTAATTTAAAACAAAGTTACCTATTCACACTTTGAAAGTTTAAAATTCTTAAAAATAAGGTAAACGTATATAATTTGTTATACATCTGTTGCTAAACATGTATAGGATCCATTACGGAGACCTTCTGAAATGTGGGAGATTATTATCAGGTAGTTATCTGAAAGAACTAGAACTTTGATTGGGTGCACCTATCTTCCTAGTTCTAATGAGGAAGTATTTCAATGCGATTTTAGTTGATCTGATAAAACTAGGATTGGCTCCACCCATCTTCCTAACTTTACTGAGGTAATATTTCAATGTGATTTTAGTTGATCCAATTCAAATAAAACTAGAATGGGCCACACCCACCTTCCTGGCTTTTCTGAGGAAGTATGTCAGTGTAATTTTAGTTGATCCAATGAAATTAAAACTAGTATTGGATCCACCCACCTTCCTAATTGATCTGATAGAACTAGAAGTCTTTAATAAAAATCATACTGATGGCACGATCTATGTGACAAACAAGACGGCGTTGTCAAACTTGAAAAGTTCATGAAGATAAATAAAAATGAACGGTTAAAGTTATGCACTTGTGAAGTGGAAAGTGTACAGTGAATGGGGGTATTTCTCCTTCAAATACGTTCCCCAATCACATTAACGTTAGTGATATAAGCCTGCTACCTCGCGAATCCAGCTCTACTAAGAGACGAAACTTGTCTTTTCTGTCCTATAGACAAAGGGCAATAACTCTTGCCCCTGACCTCCCTTTGCCACCGCCAGGTGTCTCTAGTTTTTAAGCTTCGCTTGTACTGTTCACAACACCTCCATATAACCCAAGCCATCTTAGTGTAAAATCGGACCATCCGAAGTTAAATTTGGAATTATTGTTTTGGACAATCATTCTTATACAGGTTGTATACATTATTTTACAATATTTTCAAATTTTGAGTGACTTTGTCACCTTTACGGACTTGGTCTATTGACGACCACGTTGCAACACGCTAATGGCGGTACTCGTGTTGTCATTTACGAGTTAACGCGGCACTGAATAATTTCACTTACTCCGTTAGTAACGGTTGTGGTATTCGCGAATTAATAACATGCTGAATTGCTAATTTGTGAATTGTTTTATCTTCTTTTGTCGTTTCAGTAGAAATGTCAACCAAATGCATGAAATGCAAAAAGTTCAAACTAATGAAGACAACCATGACACTTGTATTGTAAGTACCAAGTGTACATCACTTGTACCATGCAGCGTGTGTAATACGTGGACAGAGCCAATGTGGCAATGGAGGAAAATAATGTTGACATGGTACAACAGTCCGCCTTTGAACAGATGCGTCGTTTGGTCCAGGAAACTACGACGCAGCTATTGACATCAGGATAGATATTACCTCTTTGGGGGAAGTGTTCCCCCAATGTTAGGCTGTCCAGTGGGTGTAAGTCCCCCTGCATGTCCGAGCATGGCCTTCGGGCATGTAAGTCAGGACGCATGGGCTTTTTACCGAATCCATTGAATCTATTTCATTATACAACCTCGACGTCAGCGGCCGTCCAGCCGTCCCAGCATGGGGACCGTATTGCTAAAACGGTCCGACCAACTATGATTTACGGGGATTTTAGTAACAAATCCGTCCGCCAAGCCGTACTGCCGGAAAAATACCAATACTATGATGGAGATTTTAGTGAGAAATCTGTCCGTCCAGCCAGGCCTTTAGCAGAGAGGGTGAATCCTACAACGTTTTTAGACAAATTTTGATTGAAATCCTAAAACGAGCCGTCCTATAATCTCATTTCAACCAAAAAAAGGGCGAATCCTACAACGTTTCAGACAAAAAAAATTGATTGAATCCTTAAAACGATCCGTAGGATTTCGTTGAAATCTCCCTACGAAATCATTTTAACTAAAAAAATGAAAACGATTTTTTAATTAATTTTGGTCGCAACTTGTTGTCATCCACCCTCTCTGCTGCTTAGTGATTTCATCACTGGGTTAACAAAAAATAATAAATGATTTTAACCAGTCTTTATGATGAAAGTCCTTAGGACGAAAATCCTTTGAAATTGCAAAGCAATTTAGGATTTCACAAACAAACTAATCACTAACACCTCTTCTTGTAAATCAATCAGATTATTGGACTGGTCGGTGAGTTTGAAATTAATTCTGGTTAATGAATTATTATGGCATCGCATATAGACTGGATTAACCGGAGACTCAATTATTAAAAATCCTGGAGGAGCTGTTGGGGCAAATGAATAAAGAATATACCCTTGCTGAGCTTGATTTGATCGTTCGAGATTAATTTGATAGCTTCCTTCAATAACATCACACACTAAATTGAGCGCAATCACTGAGGATATATTTACGTTGAACGGAGCGATATGCCTACCGCCACCATCTGGGTCATTATTGTGTTTGAGGAGTTTTATTTCCCCTGATGCTGTTTTTTTCCATGCATCATGAATTATTTTAAAACCAACATCGATGGTGTCACTGAGAAATTTTTTTAGTTCTGGTACGTTATATCCTGGTAGTTTGAATGTGGGGATATCTTCAACGCGGATTTCATAGTTTAATGCAAATTCTTTTCTCGATTTTGGGTTATCTTCATCTAATATATCCTGAATAATTTTTAGGTTAAATGTTTCCATATCGTCGATAATTTTATTGCATGTTTCTACGACGCTGATAAATTCATCTCGGGTGAGAGAACCGGATTTAAGAGATATTAACAACAGCGATAAATCATTATTCATCGCTGTGAAATTTTTAACGATTTCAGGTTTGTTAGCAAAAGGATACTCTGGCAATGATCTACCATCCGCCATTTTTGGGAATATGAAACCAAAAAAATCTAAAGTGTTTTCGTGCTCTTTATAACTCTTTATTGGATTATCAGGTTTTATTCTGTCGGTGATATAATCAGATTTTTGTGGTTCTGGTACATCAACGGTTTTTTCCACTGGTGGTAATTCAGGCCATCCTAGTACGGTTCTTATTGAGCTTTGATATATATCTACGACGTATTCTTCTGAGTTTATTTCAATGGCAGATGATAGCGTCGGCTCATGAACCGTTATAGCGATTTTTGATTCTTTTCCAGTAATCGATTTTATTCTACGCGCTAATTCATTATTGATTTGTTCGATTTGGTATGACCCTGTTGGTATCGAAACAACTTTCCAGTCTGGGGTTCCGTCGTCTTTATTCTTATTTGCAAACACTAAAGAATTATTGGGTTGTTGACCACCAAATGATTTTGATCTGATATTAGGCCAACTGTGATACACTCGTAGTTTTGCTAGCGCTATCTCCTTCACTGGAACCGGAGAGGGGAAATTCACACTGAATTCTGGATTCGTTGATGTTATTGATATCATACTTGTTTGTACTGGGTTCGTGTTCTCCACTACTCGTTGAAGTAATTCCTGCGGTGTTGTCATTGTTATTATACTCATGATTTATTTCTAATTTTGGTATCGAGGAATCATAAATACTGACCATCACTGAGAACTCACAATCTGGTATGGTTGATATTATTGAGATCATTTTGTTTTTTGGGTTCGTGTTTTCTAATTCCATCGATGTTGTCATTGTTATTATATTCATGTTGTCGCTCTAATTTCGATATCGCGGAATCAAAAATACTGACCATCGCTGAGAATTCACTATCTGATATAATTGTATTATCGAGTGACGATGATATCATCAATGATAATTGCGAGTATGCGGTTGATGCAATATGAAATTGAAGTAAGTAATTCTGCAGTTTACTCTGGCTGCATGATGATATCTTTTTTGCTATCCCGGTTGATATACCCCCGATTGTAGCCACCGCAGAAATGCAAATTGGAACTACGACCGGGGCAATCATTATAACCGATGCAAGTATTATTCCGGCGCCAGCGAGAACGCTTGACACCGAGTACATAGTAATATCAATTGCGGTGATTCTTCGTCGGTATTTTTTTATTTTTATTTGATACTCCTCAGTGAGGGTTTTGAGTCTATTCTGAAATTCTCTGACCTGATCATAGCGACATTGCGTCGATGACAAAGTCATTGTTGTTATTTTAAAAAAGCTAGCGTTTTCAATTGTGAAATCCTTTCAATTTAGTTATTTACTTAAATCCGCTACGAATTCCACATACCAGGTTACTGAAACCCCAATCAAATTTTTATCAGTAGCTGTTATAGTGAACTTTTCAGTTGTATCCTTGTCGATGATCGTTGAAATCGTATTATTAACCCCGGATGAACTCAACGATGAAATATTAAATTGAGCCGTTGTCACCAGTGTTAATCGATAAATACCTTTAACGGTTGCAGTGATATCTAATTTGTTGTCTGTAGGTGTCCACGCAAATGATCCGTGTTGGATTGTGTACACGACGTTGTTGGTTTTCTCATGAGGAATTTTTGTTTTTTCAATGATTGTTATCATCCTCGAAAAATCACCTTTGACGGCTTCGATGAAGTTTTTCGTCTCATCGATGGATTTTTTAATATCAGGGAGTTTTATTTCAATTTTATCTAACGGGGTTCCAATAAATTTATCAATGATATTTCTACGAAATGATGTAAACTGTTTTCCGTTTTCTTCAATTTTAGATTCAAGTGTTGTTAGTTCTAACAGAGAATTATCCAACTCATTTTCATGGGTAGCAATCTTATTGTCGTGGGCGGCAATCCTGTTGTCGTTGTCGGCAATCATGCGGTTGTTGGTGATAATCATCTTGTCGTGGGTGGCAATCGCGTCTGTGATCGTAGACACAAGTGCACCTGGTTTAAGTCGTCCGTCGTTGGAATACAGCGCAATAGAGTTTTCAGCGGCGTCGCGCTGCCGTATCAAAATATCATTCAATGACACATCACTGGATTTCAATTTACCCTGTTTGTCCTGAAATACAACTATTTCATTAGGATCAACATTTGTTAAGTTCAACGTCTCAGCGATTTCATCTTCAATTATTTTTTTTATATCCTTGATAGAATCAGGGGGTGCAGTGTCATCGGGTTTGGGTTTCAAAGATCTCCCCCAAATATCAATCATGTTATTGTAAAACTCTTTCTCTCTCTAAAATCTTTGTTGACGACTTCGTTGAAAAATCTTCGATTTTCTCCAGCGATTACTAGTGTATTCATTAACGACAACATGTGGTGGTTTTCCGCTTGGGTTACTCAAGGAGTTAGAAATAGCATCAAGGACATTTAATACTTCGCTGCCACATATTGGTGGGTCATTCATTTGTTGTGTTGGTAGCGTAGAATACCAAGTCTTCATTGGAAGGGTTTTTATATAACGCAAAAACTCTTTTGGTGGGGCTAATCCATATGAATCGAAATAGACAATCCCACGTGGATCAATAGCGTATGCAACCCAGTGAGTTCCAGGTCCGGTGCTGTTATCGAGATTAATGATTCCGGTTTCAACGCTGTTTGGTTGATGTGGTAATTGATCTTTCATAAAGACACCTCTGAAGTTTTTAATCGCGAGTTTTTTAGCAGCATCGAGTAAATCAAAATTGGACATGGGAACCATCGAAGATTTGGGAACCATAGGTTCCTCAATTAATAAATCGTTCCTGGTAGTCTTAGACCCTTTCCGCTGTACCACGAATACGGGGTTCCTGGTAGTCTTAGACCCAATCCGTGAACGGATCGTCCCTTTTTTTTATATCCTTTCCCAGTTGCCTTCTTTAGTGCCATTCCTGCTGCAGTACCAACGGCTCCTAACGCTGCCGCTTTAGCCACCGCTGGGGCTGCTGCTGCAATCAATGCTGGAATCGCAGCTAACAACGGGAATATACCGCCTGTTTTAATCATATTTTTGATAGCAGCCGCAGAGAGAGTAATCTGAACACCTTTTTTGGCTGCAAGTGCATCATTGAAATGTTTCACCTGACGAGTTGTCAGCGATAGTTTATTTGCACCACCAGTCATTTGGTTGGGTTTCAACGTGATTGTGGTTCCACATTTTTTAGCTGATTCCGATTGCAATTTTTTTAATTGACCGGGAGTTAACGCAACACTAATAACACTATATGACATTATACATAATAGATTGATTCTAAATCGTTTACAATTTCAATTACATGTTTTCCACTGGTGCATCTACCACTCTCATTCTTCCTCCAACACCTTCGAGTAGCATTGATTTATCACTGAGAATAACAGCAACCGCTCTATAATCAGCAATAGCACCACGAAGCACATTAGCTCTAAAGTGTATATCAACGACAGATTGTCTCATCAAATCGAGATGTTCCAGTGAGAAGTAATAGATCGGATACAGATTTTTAAAGTCGTATTGTGATATTTGCAAACCAGTATCCACATTTTGGTCGCGTGCCATAAATGACAACAGACGATGATAAACTCGTGCGATATGATTTTCTGTGTAATTAAGTTGTATATCCTCGGATGGTTCCTGTTGGCCGTTTATTCTCAGTGAGACGTCTTTCACACCTAATTGATCAAATATCATATGGCTGAAGAGTTGATTGCCAACTCGTGAGTTATCCTGTAACGCAATAAATATATGACGTGGCGCAGAAACACCTTGTTTTGATGCTAGATTCCACGTGAATAACCCGTTGATATTTGATTGCTTCACATCTGTACTCACTGATAACCAACTCAACAACGACTTTCCTCCCTGGTCCATAAATGATAGTAATCGTTCTTCTGCAGTGATTGCTGGAGTCAACACTGGCATCCACAATGATATTTTTGTTAAATTGACTTTACCGGCATCATCATTTATATGTTCTGCAGCTGGGTTTGCTGGAATCCTCCAGATTGCGTCATTATCATCACTCTTTCGTACAAGCGATACTGTATGCTTCGCCCCGTAGATAACTTTTCTGACGTTTCTACAGAATCCAAATATATGATGCAGTGGAATCGCGCATGAAAATGATTTACGCCCTACTCCCAACATTGAGTTTCGTGTTGCAGCTCCTAGATTGAAATTAGCATCGTTGTTTATAATCATATCCTCGGCATCAATATTAGCGGTGCCAGCATTATTCTTTGGTCGTCTTACAACAAATGGATTTCCTCCAGCGGTATTCTTACCATCTTTTGCAAACATCATAGAGGGTCCTGCTGATCTTGTATAATCATCAGAATATCTCGCTAACCCGATTATTGTTGTAGCCACATCAACATCGCGATCTATGGACTCAATTTCTTTTCCATCAATGAGATATCTAGCACTCTCAAATAACGCCATGATACCATTATTGACAAAACCGACTTGAGTACCAGCTGGATACGGTGCTGGTACAGCAGGAGTATCAGCAGCTGTTACAATTTCTCCTTCTACTTCAATAAACGCTTCACAGGGCAAAAAGTATTTACTGGTATCATGGACTTGAAGATCAATTCTTGCTCGACTATTTGAGTCTATTGCATGATAGGCGTAATATTGATAATCGCGTACAGAATCATCCTTGCCAACTGGGGCGTCTATATCAAATGCTGGATCACGTGACTGTTTGAACATTTTATTCTATTTATCAGAGTCTAAATCGCGATTTCCCATTTCATCATCGTGTTTTTTTAAAGCCACTTCCTGCTATCATGTTTGCAATATTGCTTTGGTCGGGGGTTAAAACCATCGACGCTAATTTTTCATCTACTGCGTTATTTATAATTCTACTAACACTCGCAGGCATTTCCGCTGTAGATGGCAATGGTACCGGTTTCTTTTTTCGTCTCACTAATGATGTTAATTTATTCTTCGCAGTTGAAAACGCTTTTCCGGCAAGAAGATCTCCAACAGCACCAATACCCTTATCACGAATAACATCAATTGCTTTCATTGATAATTGTTTAGCCAACGGCATCACTTTTGGAGCCATTCTCGCAAATAACCCCGCAATGGTATTGCCTAAACCATCTCCGTAGTATGCTCTATAAACCGGAAACCGTGAATTAACTACGTAGACGGGGGTTGGTTTATCATGATTGTAGTGTATGATCATTATTTTAAATCAGAAACAATTTTTCAATTGTTATTTATCTAATCGATTCAGTCACTATGATACCCACTTTCCACTAACTCTCCAATGAAATCTCGATATGTGCTGATATCCATGATACCACCCTGAAATAATCGTCTACAGATATCAGCTGCTTCATTAATTATTTCCGGTGAGTTATTTCCGGCTCGGAATCCTCCTACAAGAACCTCTAATCGTGATATATCACTGAGAACACTACCAGGACATGAAACGCTAGCGTTTCCAACTAGACCACTCCCCGAAAATTTCTTCTCATCATATGGCCGTCTTATTTGGAGTTGAAATTTTCTTTTGAAGTCTCTGTAGTCCTTCATCCTTCTATCTAAACCCCCAGTATTTATTTCATACACTATATCAGCCCATTCATTATGTGACATTCTATAATCCGAATAATTGTCCGTGAAAAACTTCTCTTGTGAATCATAGCTGTTAGCAGCGAATTCACCTAAATTGTCTATATCCTCGTTGAGAATTTGTTGTTTAGCGCTCTCGGTAAATATAATTGATTTAGGTAGTCCACTAACTAGTTCTTCCTGAAATCCTTTAAATGTTCGTTTCGAAGCGGTTGATATATCCTGAGGAAGTGATTGCAAAGATTTTTTTGTTTGTTTAGTTCTTTTTGCTATTTTTTCTAACACAGGGAGAAAAGTCTCTTCTTGTTTTTTTCCTTGTTCAGAGATTGTTGACACTATCTCCTTCGTTGCTGTGGTTACTGGTTTAAACAATTCTTCAGATCCCGCAGCAAAATCAGTCTGAAGACTTTGTCGTTGTTGTAGTTTATTCCGTACAGAGTCGCGAATTGGTACAAATCTCTTAATTGCATCCAGTCGTTCACGAGCCAATCGGGTTGTTAATGCTTCATTGACCATTATTTGAAATCAGAAACAATTTTTCAATTGCAAAACAATTTTTTAATCCGACCTAACACCAGTGACAAAGTCACCACGGAAGTGTTTTAACAGCTCTATCAATGATGGGGAAAGTATCATAATTGTATATATAAATAAATAATACTGATAGTTTCCCCACTTTTTTGACATGTCGGATGATTTTTGATACCACCATGGAAGTGTTTTAACGGCTCTATCAATGATGGGGAAAGTATCATAATTGTATATATAAATAAATAATACTGATAGTTTCCCCACTTTTCCATTGATCATCCATCGATTTTTGACATCCCTTGAGGGTCGGCTAAAAAAAAAATGATTAATGGTCGGGCAATCAAATAATGATAATGGTCGGTCAATCAAATAATGATAAATGGTCAGTCAATCAAAATTGTTCATTTTCTTGAATTAACGCTCGTAGGTTTCTAACTTTAGAATTAACCTCCTTTTTCAATTCGTATTCGTATCCCAATTCTTTTCGTATTCGTTCTACGATGGTATACAACGGAGCGAACACACTTACGTCACTGGAGAATGCGAGAGAGTCCTTAATAGAATTCTGAATTCTTTTGATGAGTGCATATTTCTTTGGCAGCATGTATTTATTGTTGTTAACTCCGTATTCTATATCCTGAAAATCAGACATGATTTGATCAGGATTTAACCCATCTGATAGTTCAATATCCCAACCTTTCAATTTTGAAATCTCGGATATGATGCTATTCATGTTTTCAGAATTCATTATTCTATAGCAATGACATATTTCTAAATGAAAAATATGACGCATCAGACATAACTAAATTTAATTTTTTGTTCGGTCTTTTTTGAAATAGCCGATCGACAAATCCCCTCTGCAACTCTTTGTACTGAGGGTGAACAAATATCGAAGTGTCTACCAGCGCTGGTTATTGATTGAAATATTTTTTCTTCGTTAGTTATCGTATTCAAAGATTTCACAGGTCTCGCTTTTTTCGAGTATTTCCCAGTCCCCCCTCGTTTGGAATTCTCACTCTGTGTGATAGCCTGCAGATTTGATAAAGAATTGTTTTTCGGATTAGAATCGATATGATCAATGACAGAATCATCCTCGATCAATCCATAAAAACACTCAAATGTGAAACGATGATTGAGATAAGTTTTCGTTTCTTTTCCCTCCCTAACAGTAAATATCAAATACCCTTGATTATTCACAGAACCAACTGGTTTCTTCAGTCTGCGGTTTCTTACAACACCATCACTGGATGCTTCATAATTTGTGATCACAGGGTGTGGTCTGAATTCTTGGTTCATTCGTATACATAATACTATTGTTTGTCTAATTCATTGTTTGGTTTAATGATAAATCTTTCGATGTAGTCTTGAGGAGTTCTTATGATTTTATCCTTGATACTGACTTTGTCAGCGTCAAGAATACTGACTTTATCAGTGTCAGCGTCAGGGTCATAATTTCTGATTGATTGTCTATTTTTTATTCTTTTATCATAATATCGCTTCAACTCCCTGTATCGCTTTCCACCGCAATTCAAACACAACTGCGATTTTCCCCTGACCCCAACCCCACATAGAATACAAGGTAACGGACCAAGGCTTCCACGTCGAAAGCTTTGCATATGATACCCACAAAACTCACTTCTGCATGATTTGTTACACGGGATTACTGATCCAATCATAAGCCACTTACAGTGATTCATTATATAAAAATCTTTCATTTAAATGCTTGTTTTAATTATAGCATGAAGGAGTTAAGGAAAACGCCTTCGAAAAATGCTGAATTCAATGCTGATAAAGAGTTTAAGAGATTATTGAAAATCAGTCCTAGATTTAATCTCGATAGACCCAAAAAACGTATCAAACGTCCAAGAGACGGAAACATGAAAGAGTTTAAGAGATTATTGAAAATCAGTCCTAGATTTAATCTCGATAGACCCAAAAAACGTATCAAACGTCCAAGAGACGGAAACATGAAAGAGTTTAAGAGATTATTGAAAATCAGTCCTAGATTTAATCTCGATAGACCCAAAAAACGTATCAAACGTCCAAGAGACGGAAACATGAAAGAGTTTAAGAGATTATTGAAAATCAATCCTAGATTTAATCTCGATAGACCAAAAAAACGTATCAAATTTAATCTCGAGAAACCAAAAAAAGCGTCCAAGAAATTATCCTGGAAGGATGCTCAATTCAATCTCGATATAGTTTCTAATACACCCAAGAATACAATTCTTGATAAAGCCATGATTAATAAAATCAGAGACTGTTTTAATGAATTCAAGCGTGATGGAGCATCCTATTGTTGGTCAACATTTCGAATTGATGGTGTTGTTGACGCTACCATGAATGATGAAAAAGCAGCAGTGATAATTTCACATGTTGGGGAAAAACGGTATTTTTTCCGAATCAAATTCATTATCGAAGTCGATGGCAAATGGATTATTAGGGATAAATTTGAACCAATCCTCAAGAATAAAAAAGCTGTCATTGTGAGTAGAGATTCCAAACCAGGGATTCTAACCGGCATTGACAAACCATACTACGAAAGATCTTATCCCGTAACAGCAATGGTTTATGGGCTATATCCGTTAAATGATAAACCCGATATCGCAAAACTAGCTCCTATGAAATATTCGTCAGGGCTTAATTGTGTAGCAACACGGGTAATGGAGCACTTCACAAATGCATCCCGAGGAAATAAACTAACTGATCTAAGACGAAAAAAAATAACCGAGTGGGAACTGACAGTGAAACAGAACGGTGCAAAGATTTCTGATATAGCTAAGTTAGAAACATCATTAAGATTTCCAATAACAGTTATGACGATAACCGGAGAGGTTTTATACGAACCGAAATATAACAAAAATGGAGCACCAATACAGATTATTGATCATAACAAACACGCGTGGACACCTGCGGTAACAGTATTTCCACGAGAACGAACCGTGAAATATATCCCTAAGGAGTTCGTCGGGGATGTTTTCTATGAAGAGAGATTATTTGATGCTATTAATGCGTTGTGTAAGGATGATCCTGTGTCAGTGTGGTTACTTAGAAGTGATGAAGGATTCGATCAATTTGTAAAACCAAATGGTGAATTATATCGCGTTGAAGAATTAGATAACAGAATGAGAAAAATCGCTAATGATTTTTCACCGGAGAGTTTCCATGAAAAACTACTTACGGATAGTTTTACTATTCCATCAGTGGTAGCTCACTTCGCAAGAGAAAAAAACTCATGGCGTCCAACACGAAGTGATTTTCTTGAGGATGTTAAATCGAGTTGCGTCGAATTTGGTCATGGAGGATTGTGGAATACGAAATACTCACGTGATGGTATGATTTCAATTGATATAGCCGCGTGTTATCCCGGAAGTTTTCTCGGGTATGGGGAATGCGCTGAGTACTTCAAACGATTTGGACACCCAACACATGAAATGACTCGTGTTGCGATTAATGGACCATTACCTGATTTTGATTTAACCGGATTCGCTCGTGTGATATCATTTGAATTAGCTACAGGGTTACATCCGTGTATTTATGTTTGGCTCGGTAGACACCTATCTGAAAAGGCCTGGATGCCAATAGTGTTACTACGATATATGATTGATTGTGGTATGCTAATATCGTTGATTGTTTCCGAGGCTATTATATGCTATCGAGCTCAGAAGGAAGTTTGGCTACCACAACCCGATCTAGATAGAATAATCAGCGAACTACGAAAACAATTCCCTGATTTCAATGAAGAAGAAATCATAAATTGGTCTAAGAAGTTATTTGAAATTAAAAAAGAACAAGCAAAAGATCTCGGACGAAGAATAATCGGTAAATTCACTCAAGGTGGACGGTACGACAACGCAAAATATTCTTCGCGGTTGATCATAGATGTCGCTGAATACGATTTTCTTGTAGCGGATTTAATGAAGCAGGGAAAACTTGTATCCCGTAAGGATGCTTTTCTATCTAATGGTGAGAAATTAGGTACGGTTGTTACCTACTGTGATGGATATAATTCCCAGTACACACATTTGAGAAGTTCAATGCTAGCCTATGCTTCTATTAATCTATTTTCGATGATAAATAGATTTCCTAATACCGCGGTTAGAGTGGCCACTGATTCGATGTATATACACAATAAATACAAATCAGCTGTAGCTAAATTCACAGATCCCGAAGAAAATTGGGGGCGTTGGCGATTTAAAAGGGAGATGCTACATGAGTATTGTGAATCCGCAGACGTTGCCATGGATGATAAATATCTTTGTTGTAACCGCGCTGAAAATCAATCAGAATTTTCTAATGCACCACCGGTATCTGATCCAATATGTCGATACAAGACAGTTTATTTAAACGGTTGTGGTGGGTCAGGAAAGACAACTCGTGCAATTGAATTATTTCGTCGGTCAACCATGATTGTGCTAACACCGACTCACAGACTCGCCAGAGAGATGATACAGCGAGGGGTAAATGCCTGTACTTACCATAGTTTCTTTCGATGGAAGGGTGACAAATGGACTCCTGATCGAATGGGTGATAAATTCATTCCTGAAATCATAATCTGGGATGAAATATGCACAGTGTCATTAGATGTATTACAGACATTTCTCGAGTGGTTATTAAACAAAAACACAAAAGTCGTCATGTGCGGTGATCACGGCCAACCACCACCATTTGTCGGTGCATCTCCACATGAATGGCTAAGGGGATTTGTAGACTACTATGAAGAAATCACCACTGATTATAGATCACTTGATGAACGATTACGCGAGTTCAAAGCGCTAATTAGATTACAACCGGATAGAATCCAGTGCGAAATAGCGCGTGAAGTGATTTCAGAAACTCCAATGAATGATTTCTGGGAAACATGGAGACCAAATGATTTGATAATTGCAAGTAGAAAAATAGTCAGGGACACACTTCAGATGAAGTTATTTGAATTGCATAAAGAAAAATTTGCAACGCTTCCAGTACCCCTTTGTTATAGGCCATCGGATACACGAAAACAGAATATTGAAGTTGATATTCCAGGACAGAGTGAAAAACAGATTCTCGTGTTAAATGATATTGTGCTGGTTGATATCAATGTAGTTGAAGATGCATTGCGTGCTAATAAATCCCCGTGGACTCTAGGATACGCAGCAACAATACACTCTTCACAGGGATTGACTATATCGGATACAATTGTTTGGATGGTGGATAATCACATCGAATGGTCGAATTTAGTCTATCTCGCAGTATCCAGAGTACGAAAAATAAATCAACTTCGAAGAGTTGTTTTCGATGATAATGACACCACAATAAATGATATTGATGTTAGCATCATTAATAAAAAACTCTCCGGTTACAAACAACAGGACAAAAAAAAACAACGAGAATTTGATATTGATGCTGAATTAATAATCACTTTGAAGAAACAACAGAATAATCACTGCGCGAGTTGCAATTGTATAATGCGTTGGCAGTATTCGGATAAGGATCCTCGCCAATTCACCGTAGACAGAAAAAATAACAGTCTCGGTCATGTCAGAAATAATGTGATGTTGACTTGTCTTGAGTGCAATAGACGCAACGGTGCTAGTTAAGACCATGCGGTGGTAATTGAGTATCCTCGGGAATTACCTGTAGTTGTTGTCGAGTAAAACCCCGCTGAGGGGCAGTTGAATCCAGTTTATAGACTGGAGGTCTACCAGTTGATCGTGTTATAGTAGATATCTTATGCGTAGTGACGCTCCAAATAGGATCAGTAGCCCTTTTTCTACCCCCTTCAAGCTCTCCTGGTTCGTATAAGTACCTCACAATGACATTACTACCAAGAATTGGTTCTTTGAAATCTTTTTGTGGTTGTACGGGTATTGACTTCTTTTTAATCGCGTTGATAGGTTTCATGTTGATTGTTCTAGTAATCTCGTTATTCAGTGCAGTAATCACAGATGGTAATCTTTTAACCCATTCACGGGATCTTTTTTCTTGGATGAATTCTTTTGCGTATTGATATCCAAATAACCGTTCAGCAAGAGTCCGATTAAATCGTTCTACAATGGCCTGATCGCGATGTAGCGCAGTATGCCCTCGTCGTATGGTGACATTATGATGTTTCATTGTAGATAATACTGCACCCTGAAATTCCTTGCCAGGATCAACCTGCAATAGATTTGGCCAGTGCAGAGGACCTCGTCGATAAATCCTTTCAAATGCAGAAGCGACTTCAGTGGCTGATTTTGTTTTTAACGGTTCTGCTTCTTTGTATCGACTTGCAATATCAACTACGGTTAATGCGTATTTGTAACCACGATCATGTGGCAGAAATAATATATCAGCCTGATGAACTTCATTAGGAGCGGTCACATCAAAATGCGAGAATTGAATTTGTTTAGGCGGTGGTAGATAAATTTGCCATAGTGCCTGTTTGGATAACCAATTAGCCGCAGTGGTTTTTTTCACTTTTGCAGCGCTAGCGAGTTTATGGACTGCTGATTTACCCCTCCAGTATCCTCTTGGGGAATAATAAATTGATTCCATATTATTAATTACCGGCACCTAACATCAATTTGCTTTTCATAGCCGATTTTATCAAAAATGAAGCCAATTTTTCTTTGAAGGATTTATCAGGAATAGCATTTAACGCATGAATTAATTTCACATCTGCTAGATGCCTGTGTTGCAGATTGCTGCTTTTATAAGCAACATCATGAAGGTGACAGGCCTTATCAATGGCGTTTATTGGTTCTTCACCGAGGTTGGGTTGATTTTGATTATTGAGTCTGATATCAAGTCTGGTTCCCGGTCCACAGTAGCTATATCCGGGAAGGTGCTTTTCTCCGGGGTACTTTGCCCATGGGGTTCCAGGGAGCTTTGCCAATTTGGCTGCGATATCACCTCCTCGTTTTTTTTTAAATCAGATTTCATAGACACAAATCTAAATTTCTTTGTACCACATTGCATGCATTTACCAGAAAGCGCTGATCGGTTATTTTTAGTTGTAACCGTCGTCACATCTTCTGTGCCAGTACGCGTTTTGCACTTCACACAATATAGATCCATAATTTATGTATAGAGATATGGATATAATTGATTTTTCAGCGACTAAAAGAAGAGAACCGGTTAAGCATCATGCAGCGCTACCAAACTCTATCCGGATGATTATAATCGGGCCATCTGGATCCGGTAAAACGCAATTGTTGCTCAATTTAATAATGAGATGGATGAAATGGGATAAGTTGTATTTAATTGCCCCTAGCGTAGATGATCAACGATGTTATGAAGTGCTAAAAGATTTTAACGACAGCGCGGTAGAAAAATCCGGAGAGGGTATTATTGAGTTTATAACCGATATCGATGAAGCACCGAGCATTGATGATATTGATGGAGATATTAACAATTTAGTCGTATACGACGATATAATGTTGGATAAACAAAAAAATCCTGCTAGGATCTTTTCCCGTGGGCGTCACAAAAACACTGACGTGATATATGTCACTCAACGCTACACTCAGGTTCCAAAAGTGATCAGAGATAACTGCAATATTCTTTCTGTATTCAACGGCGTTGATACACATACGCTACGAAATATATGGCAGACATGGTGTTCTGATATGGACTTCAATCAATTTCGAGATTTCTTTAGTCATGCTCAGTCGACTCCGCACGGATTCGCAACAATAAATCTACATGATCCTCGGACACGATATCGTATCGGACTGGATCAAATATTCGGTTAAAATCATTTATTATTTTTTGTTAACCCAGTGATGAAATCACTAAGCAGCAGAGAGGGTGGATGACAACAAGTTGCGACCAAAATTAATTAAAAAATCGTTTTCATTTTTTTAGTTAAATGAGATTTCGTAGATTTCAACGAAATCCTACGGATCGTTTTAAGGATTCAATCAATTTTTTTTGTCTGAAACGTTGTAGGATTCGCCCTTTTTTTGGTTGAAATGAGATTATAGGACGGCTCGTTTTAAGATTTCAATCAAATTTTGTCTCAAAACGTTGTAGGATTCACCCTCTCTGCTGCTCCTTTGGAGCGGCCGGTACCGGTGATAACCGGACCGTCGCCGACATTCAGGCCGACCATTCGCCAGAGAAACCGGCCGGCAGTGCCGGCCGTCCATATGTTCACGGCTTCTCCACAAGGGAGAATTAGTGAAATTGTCAACGATGACGGAATTGCATCATCTATGTCACCTGTTATGCTCTATCCAGAGATGCAAGTGGTACCAGAACCAACGTTCCCGATAAGCGAATGGTAGATGGGAGCCAACCATACAGAGGAGGCAAGAACCCAAGTTTCTCCGCCTTCAAGCCTCTTAACTCTGGACGTTGACATACCCTGCCAACCGCCCGCGGACAGCTTGTCTGTGGGCGGCCGTCTCCTGCAATTTCAGGACCAGTGGACCACTTTATTACCTCAGAACAATTGGGTGATTCAGGTAATTTCGGAGGGACTTCGGATTTCATTTACCCATCCCCCTCCCCTGTCTTCCTCTCCCCTCTTCACGGATGTACCGTCAGATCTGGAGAAGGATGCCTTTCTACAACAACAATAAAAAACAACAAAAACAAAAAATATATTTAAAAAAAACCTGCAATTTTCCGGGGATATATTCATGGCTGTTTCTTATCCAGAGGCCGTTCATCGACCGGAGTCGCCTCAACCAATACATTTTACCACTGAAATTCAATGTGGCGATGGCGAGATCAATCCGTCTTTCCATCCGACGGGACGGATATGCCGTCAGTCTAGATATGACCGACGCATATTTTCACGTCCCTATCCACCGAGTCACGGAAATTTCTCCGTTTTGCTTATCGGGACTCGGTTTATCAGTTCCAGGTCATACCTTTTGGCCTCAACATCAGCCCTTGGGCTTTTACCAAGGTTATGGATTCTGTCACCCTGTTCCGCTCAACTTCATCTATAGTGACGGCAGTGTACTTGGACGACATCCTCCAGAACCATATGTTAAGTTCTACTCTGCTCAAAGGCAGAAACGATCTTCTATCACTTTTAGATCATCTAGGCTTTCTTGTGAACTGGACAAAATCCGATTTCTGTCCATCCCAGAGTTTTGGTCCATCTGGGTATGAAGTTTCTCACTGATCTGAATCTGGTAAGGCTTCATCGCGTTCGAGATCATCCGGATAGTCGAACTCGTCGAGTCCGTTTCCAACAGGATGCGCATTTAAGCGAGAGAGTTCTTGCAACTCCTCGGATTATTCAATGCGGCGGCGGGCTTGATCTAATGACGTTACTAGCATAATGGCGCCCTTCTTTCAAGTCCTCTCAATCACACAATAATGATCACGCCCGAGATAAGATCATTCTTGCGTCAGTGGCACAACCCCTGTTGGCTGTCCACAGGGATTCCTCTGGAGATACCCCAAGCGGAGATAACGGTATGTTCCGCCGCCAGTACCTACGGTTGGGGTGCCCACCTGTTGCCGGACTTCGATACCGTCAGCGGCACGTGCCAGGGGAGAGCCCTCTCCACATCAACCTTTCAGAAATAAAGGCCGTCATCAATGCCTTTCATTTCTGGAAGGATCAACTCTTATTCAAAACTGTCCTCATTATGTCAGACAACTCTGTGGTGGTGACTTGCCTCCTCAAACAAGGGGGCACCAAATTACCAGACCTGTGCAATCTGATGTGGCAGTTTCTACATTGGTGCGACAATCTCCACATCAATGTACAAATCAGACTCATTCCCGGCAGACTCAATGTCTTGGCTGACACTTCTATCCAGGAAAGGTCAAGTCATTCACAGGGAATGGTCACTCCATCAATCGGTCTTTGTTCGGATCTGCACACTTTGGGGCGTCCGATGATCGATCTGTTTTCAACAAGGTGGAATCGCAAGTTTCCCACCTTCTTCTCTCCGGTTCCAGACCCAGAAGCTTGGGCCGTGGACGCTCTGTCAATCTGCTGGAAGGGGTTGTGGACATTCTCCTACCCTCCCACGGTCTTGGTACTGAAAATAATCCAGAGGTTAAGGGGTCATAACTGTCAGATGATTCTGATTGCCCCTCTCAGATGGAACAACTCCTGGGTTTCCGATCTACTCGATCTGGCGATAGATCTACCCAGGAAGATTAGTCAGCCCAAATATTCTCAAGCAACCGCGGTCACGGGTGTTCCACCCTTGTCCGGACCGTCTTTATCTTCACCCTTGGCTCTTGTCCGGACGGCCTTGCGAGACAAGCAATTTAAATCTTCGATTGTGGAGAGAATCTCGAGAGCAAGAAGGCCCTCTACTCTGAAGGCTTACGAGGGAAAGTGGCACGTTTTCCGGGACTGGTAACATATCAATAACATCGTCCCTTTGAGTGTCTCAATCCCTCAACTGGCCGACTTTTTTCTCTGGCTTTTCGAGGAGAAACAGTTGGCCCTAATTACTATCAAATGCTACCGCTCCATGATATCAGACACATTCCGCCATCATGGTAAATGTGATATTAGGCATGACAAAGATCTGTCAGATCTTTTAGCCAATTTAGAGTTCAATCGACCAAAATTCCTCACCCTGTTTCCAAATGGAATCTGTCCTGGGTTTTAACATAGTTTAATTCAGACAGTATTTAGTCTTTAGCCCACAATTAGTTAAAGCTACTATCATACAAAACGGGTTTTTTGATAGTCTTAGCTTCAGCATGCAGGGTGAGTGAGTTACATGCCCTTTCCAGTGACTCGAACTAGCTTCAGTTCAGATCAGATGGTTCGGTGGTCCTCGTGACGCAGCCAGGCTTTGTAGCCTAAAATAGGTTACCATTCATTGGCAATCAAAGAGTCGTCACTGGCTCGCTTTCTTCCATAGATAAGACAGGAGCAGCAGCCATGCAAGATCCTGTTCGTGCACTCAAGCAACATTTTAAACGCACAGAGGCGAGTCGGGTCACGTGCAAGCACCTCTTTCTTCTGGGGACTGCTGGGAAATAGGATATCACCCCTCAAGCCCTTGCTTCATGGCTGAAGTGGGTTATACACTCAGCGTACTCTGAGGTCTCACAAGATGGAGTCGCCTCATGAAGATTGCCGTTCATGAGATTAGAGCAATCTCAGCGAGCCTTGCATTCGAACGCAGTGTTTCGATCCGAGATATATAGAATCTATGTTGGGGTTTGGACCGAGACAATGAAATCCCAGCCTAGGGGTTATATTATTTGTCTCCCCACGAGACATATAATGTAACCCCGCGGCTGGGATTTCATTGTCTCGGTCCAAACCCCAACGTAGATCATTTTTCTCACCCAATGTTATCCTTTAAAGTAGAAATAACTCTTTAAAAGTGTGCACCTCGCAATGTTTACATGTGGCGCATGAATACAAATAAGCTAATGAGGGCTGTGGTGTGACCGTTGCGTCCGAAGTACTGTTCATACGCGTGAGCAAAGAAAAATAACATAAAACGCCGCATAGTAATGAGGTATTATCACATTTAATATATGGATGTTATATGAAATTAACAATAAATAGTTAAAATTTATTAGAAAGAAACTGTTTCCTTTCATCATTTCCAATTTTGAGTACCCCACACTCCCGTATAAAAGACCCTCATCAAACTCCAAATATGCGGACCCCAGAGAATAACAATGTGCTAAACTTTGATTCTTTGAAAAATTATATTTGTGTCTTGGAAATATGGCAAGTGATGCAGTGAACTTTGCTTATGGATTAGTGTGTTGAAGGATAAATGATTCATTCTGGCTGGTAAGTGTATTATTTGTCAGTAATTATCAGAGGCGTAGTGGTGATATTTTGCGCCCGGGGACGAACTATAAAATTTGCGCCCCAGAGATCTTGTGACCGATTTATTTACCCTTGTTTACTTATTATAATATAATTTTGCAAGCCTCATTTTGGCGCCCCTGTACCTTGGCGCCCGGGGACATATGTACCCCCCGCCCCCCCCCCCCCCCTCCAGCTACGCCTCTGGTAAATATTGCAGGTATATTCAACTGGAGCGCAACGGAGATGCTTAACAAAATTATAATAGAGCATGTTTGACATGACACATTTCTGGCTGTTGCTAAGTTTTCCGTTGTTGTTTAGAGAGTTGGGATGCTATGAAGTGTATAGGTATATAGTCTTATGTGCATGGATCAGTGTTTTCTGACATGTAGTTCATTTCAAACACCATTGATAATTTTATCCTATCTGTAGCACAGTAAATTTTCAGGTCAGCTTCATTAAATGTAGCTAACAGTATATACAATGTTTCACGCGAATTGTTTACAACTAATTCAGTTGGTTTAGCTACATTTATGATCTGAAAATGTACTGAGCTAGTCCAGCATATATGATAAACTTGACCATGCTAGTTTGAACGAACAAACATAATATCAAAACCTCGAAATAGTATGCGTGTGTATTTGTCTCTATCAAAATGTTTTTGTTTTGGTGTGTTTTTAAGACAGATTGACCATAAGTAACTATGTTTTGGTTATATATTATTTGTTGTTGTTGTTGTTGTTATTGTTTTATTTGAGAACAACTATGGCACAGCAGAAGACAAGAAGGTTTTTTTTTTTTTTGGTTAAAAGTAGTTCTCAGCGCGTGGACACCATGACTGAGACGACTGGTCTGAGATGACTAGACTGAGATAAAAAAAAAAAAAGTAAGGTTAGCAAAACAGCTAGATTTCTCTGTCGCTTGGGTGAGAAATAATAGAACCTGTTGGCTGGCATGAGTCAACCTTCTCCAGTTTTATCTCAAAGATTTGACCTCGCAGAGACAAACCTTGAATCTAGTTGGTCCGGTGTTGGCAGCTCAGATGCCCACCAGACCCATTTAAAATCATCAGCACAGCCTATCAGCTTCGCTGGATTAGCTAGAAAAAAAATATTTTTTGTAGGTAAGAAGATTTCAATAACTATCTTCTTAACCGTATAAAGGGGTCACATATCACGTGACCCTGGGCTGTGTTGCTGATTAAATTAGGAGAACGGGTTATCGTTTAAAGGGGAATCCAGCAATCATTCCCTAGAGGATACCCGGGGTATATATAAGTCGGATGCTCAGCTCAGCTCTCCTAACGTTAATGTGATTGGGGAACGCATTTGAAGAGAAAGGAAATTTTTGAAGTAAATTATGTTTCTCCGAGATTACTTACCCAATCACATTACTTAAAAAAAAACTTCCCAACCACCCCGCCATGCGAGCATCGTCGTATAGTATATATCGCTCAGCTTAAAAAC
Organism: Unio pictorum; assembly: GCA_030141615.1. Classification (NCBI taxonomy): domain Eukaryota; kingdom Metazoa; phylum Mollusca; class Bivalvia; order Unionida; family Unionidae; genus Unio; species Unio pictorum. Next base: position 2,753,825 of record JARLTB010000139.1, read on the forward strand.
TAGCGACAGTTGGCGGTGGCAAGGGGAGGTAAGGGGCAAAAGTTATTGCCCTTTGTCTATAGGAAATAGAAAAGACGAAGTTTCGTCTTTTAGTAGGGCTGGATTCGCGAGGTAGCAGGCTTATATCCCTAACGTTAATGTGATTGGGTAAGTACTCTCGGAGAAACATAATTTGCTTTAAAAATTTGCTTTCTTGAATAAATTTAAAGTTGAGTACGGAACTGTTCTATTGTATTTTTCATGTAGACATTTTAGACTTCGACATATATTAACTAAGGAAAGTCAATATGATAAATAAACAGATAGACAGAAAAAAGCAAAAGCGATTATAAAATCTGTGCATGTTTTTGAAAATCCTGTCCATTTTTAAAAATCAAATCGAAACATACAATTGCTACATTGGCACATATTATTAATAAGAATCACAATGAAGATGCAAGCACACCATACAAATCCATTTTTTTACGGTTTTTTTTTCGCTTTTAAATTCGTTTTCTAAAATTAGTTTCCTTGATGTATCTTCTTTTGTCTTTATTTAAACTTTAGCTCTTCGGTGCTCTGTTCATGAAATACGCTACGCCTTCGAAATCTTTATATTATTTAGCTGTTACTTTTAATTTCTGAGACGAAACGTATATCATGGCAGAATTGATGAATGTTATATCTAGGTTTTAAAAGCAGATTATATCGCATGCCTTACAAATATACTTTAAAAACAAAGTTTTTGTTTTCTCTCGGCTCAGCCCCCCCCCCTCTCTCTCTCTCTCTCTCTCTCTCTCTGAGCATTTTGAATTTCGACTTTAGTTTTTAAAATATAAAAAACGAAAAAAACACCAAAAAAATCAAACTTTTAAAATCATTTTAAAGCCTTCCTTTTCCACAAGTCGCATTCTAGAAATCTGTTACATTTCAAAACCGTAAAGATACAAAGCTCTTTAATACTTCTGTTTAATTTATTTACTGTGCTTCGTCTGTATACGATGGTGGTGTAATTTATTTACTGTGCTTCGTCTGTATACGATGGTGTTGTAATTTATTTATTGTGCTTCGTCTGTATACGATGGTGTTGTAATTTATTTATTGTGCTTCGTTTGTATACGATGGTGGTGTAATTTATTTACTGTGCTTCGTCTGTATACGATGGTGTTGTAATTTATTTATTGTGCTTCGTCTGTATACGATGGTGGTGTAATTTATTTACTGTGCTTCGTCTGTATACGATGGTGTTGTAATTTATTTATTGTGCTTCGTCTGTATACGATGGTGTTGTAATTTATTTATTGTGCTTCGTTTGTATACGATGGTGGTGTAATTTATTTACTGTGTTTCGTTTGTATACGATGGTAGTGTCATGACTGTGCTTCGTTTGTATACGACGGTGATGTCTAATGCCACTCATGCTGCGGTACATATTTATAATCTATTTGTATGTTATTAAAAGGTTTTATCAACCTTTATACTAAGTCATTTTACTGTAAGGATTTTAACTCTGGACAATTTATTCTGTTGAAGCCATGCCATTTAACTGCATGCTCTTATTACCAGTCTTCGTTCTAACTATTCATTAAGAAAAAAATTCAATATATATTTCCGTTTTCATTTTTTAAACTATAATTATTTTTAAATATATTTCACTATTTTGCATGTAGATTTAAAACATTTAACTTTGATCTTTACTATAACTTTGAGCACAATGCCCCACCTCGCTGTCGGTAGTGCTTTTCTCTTATGGGTTGCTGTACTGTCACTACGCCACTTGCGAACCCCATGGGCCTCGAGTGGTCTAAAGCACTCTCCGTTAAGGATCACTTCCATCTCAACTCTGTCTGCGTGGGATCGAGTCTCAGATTCGGCCAATGTAGCTTCTCGTGGGTCGGTGGTTCTTTCCGGGGGGAGGGGGTGTTGTGGTACCGGGTTCTTCATCCACCATTAATACTGGCCTCCATGTATAGCCTATCGTGTGATGAAAAAGGGAGTTAAACCCTATGTGGCGTTGCCCGACCCAAAATTAAATTAGAACCATGTGGTATCAAGTAAGTCGGACAAGCCACTATTTATTGTTACACATGACCGCAGGCTAACACCATCCCTTACGTAAGTTTGCCATAGTTAATAGAGGAAGCTGACCAAAAGCCCGTCAGAAGTGTAATTAGCACCTTGGGCTGGAAGGATGTTTTGTACATCAAAGAAGCTGCCAGAAGGAGTGGGCGTGCCTTATCTTCTGGATACGCTGACTGACCGCCAGATTGAATAAGTCGTGGATAGGGTCCCAGCGCTACCCAATCAGAATCGAGGAAGGGGTGGGACCCTGATTTATTTTAAAATATAATATCTTTAACCGGCCGGCTAGCTTTAGTTCTCGATCATCCGTTAGAGGAGGATTGTCAGAAGAAGATAGAACTCCGGCGGCCATACGTTAATTGGCGGGAAAAAACCTTAGAACAGAATTCTAAGTGGAGCTTCTAGAAAGGTCAGTGAGCTATTTGTTTGATCTTTGCTTTCTGCGACTGCATTTAATTGTAGATCGTTTATATATATATATATATATATATATATATATATATATATATATATATATATATATATATATATTATTACTAAAATCGTAGTAGGAATAATTATCTGTGATGTTGATATGTTTGTATATTTTGAAGAATGAGTTCCTATTTGTAAAGAATCGTATTGCTTGCTAGCCGTCGTAAAAATTACTATTATTATAATTTGCTATGTGGTTATTTTATAGTACAGTAGCACATTATCCATGTAATTATAGAAATTGAATGTTATCTTTGAAATGATTTCACTTGAAAAATTAATAATATGAATATTTGAATATTTGTGTACGCTTGTGGGAGTGTAGTGTACAGACATACATCTGGTTGTCGTAATATTATAAGTACAACGAGATTATATATATACATATTAGATATACTTATGTGATATGATGTATGGATATATGTATGATATCGTGCTATTACGCCATTGTTTCCCTGTAAGAGTGTGTGGGAATTTCGATGTGTATGTATGCGTGTCCTAAACGTAATAGCCTTATCTGATGGTTAATGGATGATTTAGTGTGAGGTGAGATTTGATAAACCATATGTTAACGCCTTGTGATTTTCACAGGAAGCTTCGAGAACAGACTTGTGAGTGGTCACAGTGTCTCCGTTATAGACGGAAGGAAGAGAAGGAAAGAGGGAAATCTGAAGAGGAAGTTTCGGGGGACAGACCAGGAAAAGTGGCCCCAATTGTTGTGATAAGAAAGGAAGGAAAGTGAAGGATAGGATAATAGATGAGTACAACCAAAGGCCAGGTGGAAAATCGAACTCACACTGAAAATCATAAGATGAAATAGGCTATCACTTAGAGACAAGTGATTATGTGACATTTAACTTTATAGGTTTCATTAAATTGTAATTGTTGAATTTCATCTTCGTGTTATATATATATATATATATATATATATATATATATATATATATATATATATATATATATATATATAACTGGGGGCTCAGAGCCGTATACCTATTTGGTCTTTAATCTAAATTTAAATTCACGAGCCAGGTGGAACTTCTATAATATTTTTATTAATATTTTGGAAGTACACCACCCCAACCTTAGCAGAACGCTACACCCTACAACAACAAAAACAACAACAACATAGGGGCATGCCTAAGAACAAGATGTCTACGCCCTAATTACATCAATCAAAAATTAACCAAGTGAATTAAATTATTTTAACAATGCCCAAGAGGTACAATGTCTTTCTTAAATAAATCTTTAAGCTTTTATCCGCAAATGAAATTCATGGACGAAGCATATTTTTAGCAACATTTACTTCGACCTTGGAGTCGCATAGAGCTGAAAAGAGGGGGGGGGGTGCAACCAGGGGTATATCCATGGGTCTCGGGTCCGTAAGGGGCCTAATCCGCACAACACTTTTTAATTTTATAACAGAACTTTTTTGTTTGAACAAGAACTAGCGTGTTTCTTACCCAAGGGTCCGTGATCAATCTTTACAGCCTATAGGCGGGGGCCGAGTGGTCTAAAGCGTTCTCCGTTACGGATCACTGCCATCTCACCTCTGTCTGCGTTGGCTCGAGTCTCAGATTCGGCCATTGTGGGTATGTGAGAAAGCTTGCCAGTAGCTTCTCGTGGGTTGTTGGTTCTTTCTGGGGATTTTCCCGGGTTCTTCCTCCACCAGAGAGGAAAACTAACTTGTAATGCAAACAATATATTGTTTGCAACTACATTAGATCGTAAAGCAATTTTGTATTGTTGCTTATTGTTCAGAATATAATAGATAGTAAAATAAAGAAAAAATATATTAGTACAATAAATCAATGAGATTGTCACGCAGACCAATCTGATCAGGGGTCATGGAATTTAATTAATGGATTACACTGAATTTTCTTGCACTTCAGTACAAGTAGTGTACTAATTAAACATGATTCTCAAAACATCCCAGGTGATGCTTTTCAATTTTCATTTTGAGTGTTCTTGTATTCTATGATAATTTTTTTAAATCAAATATGGGTGATCTATGTCTCCCATAATCTGTTACTGATTGTTTCTCGTAAAATATTAATTATTTCATCCTAAATGTATTCCATTTATATAATTATGGTCTGATACATTTTATAAAGGTATATAATGTTATCAATTATAAAGAGATAACCACTAATTTTTTTTAGTACGTTTTCATTGGGGGTTTTCTCGGCTATATAACAGGTATATATATATATATATATGTATGTATGTATGTATGTATGTATGTATGTATGTATGTATGTATGTATGTATGTTTGTCTTTTCTGTCTGTCTGTCTGTTTAATTCGTGTTGATGATTTACCCTGTAAGGCCATTTTGTAAACAACTAAGCAAACTTTTTTCCAGGAGTGTAGACTAAGATAATATTTCTAAACATATTTACAAAATTGATGTAAATTTCCGTTATGACAACTTTTTTCCGAAAATGGTTACTGCACCATAAGTCAAGTAGGGATCTAAATTAGGTTATTTACATAATATTCATTCTATTTTAATAAATGTCTAGTGGATTAATTTTTGTAGGTGTGTTCAGTTATAAGCTGGTAGCAATTCTTTATTTAAATTATTATTTGTAATTACAAAGTGCTCATTTACTTTAGGACTAACTCCCTATTCTAAATATTTTCTTGGTTATCATGGATTATATTATTGAGATGCATCAAGACTATTAGTTTATTAGCACATTCAAGGCTATTGGCACATCAGTATATTCACATCAGGAATTATGTGGTTAAAATATAAACGGAACATATGAAATAATCCTAAACGTTCTATCAGAAATATAAATTTAAAAAATATTCTGTTCCAAACGAATTCCAATCTTAAAGACGCTGGTGTACCAATATTGTTGAATAGTTTCATATAATATGTCTTGATGTATCACAATAATATAATCCAGGCTGTCTTTAAAGAGTCCTCAATAATCCCAAAGTAATGTTTTAGTCTGAAAATTAAATTAACACTTCATAATTCAATGACTAATTTAAATAAATGGTCCTTCTCAAATTATATCTGAGCAGAACTAAAATTAATTCCAAACTGACACTAAAATATAAATGAACATCTCTATTTGCTTAATTCTTAGATACATCCCAGCTTGACTAGTGTTCCAGTATTATTTTAAGAAAAAACTCAATCACCTAATGGAAAATTACACCAAACTATAAACAAGTTCGCTTCCAGAACCTTCAAAAACCAGAAGAAGGCCTGGTCTTGAACTCAGATTCTTTTAATATCAATTAAGTGTCAAGCCAGTTAATTGACATAGTCATAAAACTAGTAATGTGTGCTTTATTTTTGCAAAAGCCAGTTATGTAATAATTGTCATCACATGTTTCAAAGGTAAGTGGTGGAATTCTGTGTTCGGATCAAAGGAACATCAAGTGGGGCGGTCATAAATCTGCCCTTGACAGACTGTTGGGGGGGGGGAGCAGTGTCTGATAATTGTATGAATGAACATCCACTCTGAATTGAGCAAGGCGTGGCCACCATTAGAATTGCAAGCTTAAAGATATCTTGAGAACTAAATGGCAGTAGTCGCTAACTCCAGTCTGCGGAAACTATAAGGGAAGATAAGCTACTCCGCCATCCTTCGAAATTGGAAGGAAACTTATATTCTTAGAATTACAAGGAGTTTCAGTACAGGTCAGTGACTATTTGCTCGATCGTTATAATATTATGGCAAAGAAAGTGTACTTCAATTATTGCAGTATGTATACTTTAGTAGGGAGAATTACCATTTGTAGGGTTTAATTCATTTGTAGTGGTTGATATACGTGGCTGCATATTTTGAGATATGAGCAATGTTTATGTATAGAATTAATATTTAAATTTGCTATTTGGGTAATTCGTGGTGACCTCGTACATTTATTCATTTGATATTATATATTTGCAAATGTTGAATTGAATAATAAACTTTGTATAATGGTTGCAGTTTGCAACATTAGTTAATAGGGATTTGCCTATTTGTGGATACTTTGTAGAAATATCATGTGTAAAGATATATCAGTGCATGGATATGTGCATATCTGTGTACACATTATAGAAGTGCAATGTACAGAAATGCATCTGATTCTGTGATATTGTTATTGAGAATCTATATATACCGTGTACACATATCACAGAGAATGGGTATTTCAATGGGCATGAATGTGTGACCAAAGAAAGTAATGGCTTATCTGATGATATTGTTGTTTAGATCGCTATGGGAATATGCTATGCTAATGTCTTTGTGAGTTAATACAGGAAGCTGTAAGGGACCAAAGGAACTGTAGGAGACAGAGGGAAATAAACAAGTGCAGTTGGTTCGAGCCTCTGGGAGACAAAAGAAAAGGAAGAACGGAGGTAAAAGTTAGATGGTCTGAGGGAATTGGATTACTAGTCCAGATAAACATCATACAGATGAGTAGGAACACAGGACAAGAGGAAAATCTATCAAACTAAGTCAGATGATGAAAAAGGCAGTCACTTGGTCGAGTGAAAGACGAGTGATAGGGTTTTAATTTGAATTTTATTTGAGAGATGACTGTTATTAGATTATATTAAATTGTTATTTAAATTATTTAAATTTCACATTTTGTGTCTTCATTAATTTAACTGTTGGCACTGCTGAATGGGGGCTCGAAGCTTTGCATTTATCACAACTTAAATTTTTGACAAAACAAGCCAGGTTGGGTCTTCTGTAAAGATATAAATAATATTGGGGGCACCCCACCCAATCAAATAAAGAGAAACCTTTACAGTCATGGATCCAATTTCATTACATGGTAGAAAAGTTATGTCCATCACACACTTTATTATATGACTGTCTCACTGTAAGGTGAAACAGTCTCCCATGTATGGTATAATAAGTAGGCAGCTCTGTAATGTGCTTTATATATGAATTTATACATATTATAATCTCATATGGCAGAAAAGTATATCATGAATGAATACGTTCCTTTTTTATTGAGAACAATAAAGAAAGTCTATTTATAGTATATGACTTATCTTAAATGGTAGTTGGGGTCCATAACCTCCAACCACATTATGCACTGAACTGCAGTATAGAAATAACCAAATTATATACTGAACAATGATTTATTAGAGAGAACCAAATTATGTACTGAACAATGATTTATTAGACAGAACCAAATTATATAATGAACAATGATTTATTAGAGAGAACCAAATTATATACTGAACAATGATTTATTAGAGAGAATCAAATTATATACCGAACAATGATTTATTAGAGAGAACCAAATTATATACCGAACAATGATTTATTAGAGAGAACCAAATTATGTACCAAACTGCAACATGGAGAGAACCAAATTATGTACCAAAGTGCAACATAGAGAGAACCAAATTGTGTGTGTGTGGTGTGTGTGTGTGTGTGTATTTTGACTTTTAATCTAGCTTGAATTATTTTTCGGTCATATTGCTATAATGCCTGCAATGTGGCATTTTATAGTGATGTCTAGCACTGGGATATCATGCCCTAGACATGTAGCATCATTTCCCACCCAGTCATGTTATCCTGACACCAGACGAACCAGTCCTAACACTAACCTCTTAATGCTGAGCGCAGAAAGGGCAGCTGCTAATATCATTTTTTTGTCTTTTGTATGACACTGACAGGGTTTGAATCCACAACCTCCTGCATCTGAGGTGGATTATCTAATCACTAACCCACCAGAGTGGTACCAAATTATGTACTTAACCGTCACAGAGATAACCAAATTATCTACTGAACTGCAATATAGAGAGAACCAAATTATGTTCTAAACTGAAATATAGAGACTAAATTATGTACTGAACTGCAATATAGGAGCAAATTATGTACTGAACTGTGATATAGAGAGAACCGAATTGTGTACCAAACTGCAATATAGAAACTTAATTATGTACTGAACTGTGACAGAGAGGACCAACTTACGTACTGAACAGCAATATAGAACCAAATTATGTACTGGACTGTGATATAGAGAGAACCAAATTGTGTACCAAACAGCAATATAAAGACCAAATTATGTACTAAACTGTGACATAGAGATAACCAAATTATGTAGAGAACTGTGATATAGAGAACCAAATTATGTACCAAACTGCAATATAGAAAGAACCAAATTATGTACTGAAATATGACAGATAACCAAATTATGTACCAAACTACAATAGAGATAACTAAATTATGTACTGAACTGTGACATAGAGATAACCATATTATGTACTGAACCTTGACATATAGATAACCAAATTATGTAGAGAACTGTGATATAGAGATAACCAATTTATGTACTGAACTGTGACAAATAACCAAATTATGTACTGAAATGTGACAGAGATAACCAAATTATGTACCAAACTACAATAGAGATAACCATATTATGTACTGAACCTGACATAGAGATAACCAAATTATGTAGAGAACTGTGATATAGAGATAACCAAATTATGTACTGAACTGTGACAGAGAGAGAACCAAATTATATACTGTACTGTGACAGATAACCAAATTATGTACTGAACTGTGACAGAAATAACCAAATTATGTACTGAACTGTGACACTGAGAGGACCAAATTATGTACCAAACTGCAATATAGAAAGAACCAAATTACATAGAGAACTGCAATATAAAGATAACCAAATTATGTAAAGAACTGTGATATAGAGATAACCACATTATGATGATAACTGAGATATAGAGATAACCAAATTATGGAGAGACCTGTGATATAAATATAACCAAATTATGTAGAGAATTACAATACAGAGAGAACCAATTTATGTAGTGAACTACAATATAGGGAGAACCAAATTATGTACTAAACTGTGAAAGAGAGAGAACAAAATTATTTAGAGAACTGTGATAGAGAGATAACCAAATTATATACTGAACTGTCTCATAGAGATAAGCAAATTATGTATCAAACTGCAATATAGATAGAACCAAATTATGTAAAGAACTACAATAAAGAGAGAACCAAATTATGTACCAAACTGCAATATAGAGAAAACCAAATTATGTACTGAATTACATTATATGGAAAACAGCATTATATGCCTCACCACAGTATGGTTGGAAGGATCCAAATTATTTACCAGACAGTTTTGAAAAGGAAAAAAAGATAAAGCACTAAGTCTGATGCTGCTTTCTATTCAAACCATATTGTAATATATTGGTAAGATTCTGGTCAGGGGGTCCAAAGTGGAACTATGCCACTAACCTAAAACAATTTCATACTGAGGCACTTTTAAGGAGGAAGAGTTGTATCCATTACTGTAAGATCATTCATTCCCCTCTCTTTTATTTTCAAACAAAATGATGCAGGGGTTGAAAATCTAAAGAAATATATTTGCCCAATCAAGCAACTATTACAAATTCTAATAATCCAAAATGAACTCTTGCTCACCCAGCGATGACAGAGAAATAAAGGTTGACAATGCTAACAACTTAAGCTGCATGAAATTTTGTTTTTCAGAAATCATAATGTGACTCTTCAAATACAGTAAAAATAGAGACCAGTCTGCTCTCCTTACTAATTTGTAGTGGGCACAGTAACACAAGCAACATGAATTTACAAATTTACTTGTGTGCAGTGTCATTAAATAAAGTTATTTATTGACATGTAGTGGGCATAGTAACACAACAACAATATTGATTTCTAGTGGTCATAGTGAAACAAGAACTGGCATTTATGAACAAATGTGTAGTGTCATAACATATGCACTTAAAATCAAGCTTACTCATGTAGTGGGTATAATAACACAACAAACATACATATATAAATATGATTACACATGTATAGTGGACATAATAACACAAAAAATATTTGCGCTTATAAACAAGCTTACTCATGTAGTGGGTATAACAACACAACAAACATGCATATATAAATATGATTACACATGTATAGTGGACATAATAACACAAAAAATATTTGCGCTTATAAACAAGCTTACTCATGTAGTGGGTATAACAACACAACAAACATGCATATATAAATATGCTTACTCAAGTAAAGTGGACATAATAATAATAATAATAATATTAATAATAATAATAATAAATAATAATAATAATAATAATAATACAACAAACATATGTGCATATAAACAAGTTTACTTGTGTAGTGGGCATATCAACACAACAAACATGAGTATATAAATATACTTGCTCAATTGTAGTGGGCAATTATTAACACAACAAACCAAACATGCATTCATAAACAAGCTTATTCTTGTAGTGGGCATAATAACACAATAAACATGCATATATAAACAATGCAGTATTATACATTTGACTTATTTTATTATCACATAAAGAATGGTAAAATATTCATTATGTACAAATTAACCAATTCATTACCTTGTAAAAATTGATGAAATGAAATATATGAAGTTATCAGACAGGTAAAGCTTATCTTGCAATAATATCACTTGTAGCAATGAACTTGATTCAAGAATGTACCAATTGGATGACCCGACATGAGTGACTAGTAGCAATGAATTTGATCAAGGAATGTACCAGGTGGATAACCCAACATGAGTGACTAGTAGCAATGAACTACATTCAAGAACGTACCAATTGGATAACCTGACATGAGTGACTAGTAGCAATGAATTTGATCAAGGAATGTACCAGGTGGATAACCAAACATGAGTGACTAGTAGCAATGAACTAGATTCAAGAATGTACCAACTGGATAACCCAACATGAGTGACTAGTAGCAATGAACTTGATCAAGGAATGTACCAATTGAGTAGTCCAACATAAGTGACCAGTTAGAGCCTCTGTTGGATAAGTCCCTAACAGCAGGAGTTTGAACTAAGGGAAGTGCAATAAAAATCTCTGTTTTATTTGAAAGACTGATGCAATGACTTTTTTTAATGGTATTATCCTCTTCCATTTTTTTCTCTCACAACTATAGTACTAGAAGGAAATCTGGATTGGTACTGTCATCTTCCATTTTTTCTCTCCTAACTATAATACTAGCAGGAAATCTGGATTTGGTACTGTCATCTTCCATTTTTTCTCTCCTAACTATAATACTAGCAGGTAATCTGGATTGGTACTGTCGTCTTCCATTTTTTCTCTCCTAACTATAATACTAGCAGGAAATCTGGATTGGTACTGTCGTCTTCCATTTTTTCTCTCCTAACTATAATACTAGCAGGACATCTGTATTGGTACTGTCATCTTCCATTTTTTTCTCTCCTAACTATAATACTAGTAGGAAATCAGGACTGATATTGTCCTCTTCCATTGTTCTCTCTTAACCATATTATTAGCTGGAAGTCTGGACTGGTACTGTTCTTTTCCAGCGTTCTCTCTTAAAGGATTCGTGGTACTATTTCCGTTTCCATAGTAAACCTATCCAGACATGATTATATTAAAAATTTAATAACTTGAAATTTCTGAATGTTCATCATCAAACCTATAGTTATAGACACATACTTGACAACAGCTTCTGCAAGGAGAAAATCATATGAGACATGGCATTTTCTGGATCTACTTGTGCTTGAAACATTAGGTCAGATGATAATTTCAATTATGAGTTTTCCAAACTCAAGTCTGTACAAGGAGTGAAAGTCCACCAATAAAACATTGTCTCAATATATATGTCACAGAATTAGGAAAAGAAAAAACTTTTATTTTGCCTGAGAAATATTTAATTTGTTTGTGTTGTGCACGCTTATAGCGCTGTCTGGAATGAACAGGTGTTTTTTTCCAGACAGCGACGGAACAAAACATATGTCTTGCCGCCATAAACTACTGGCTACAAACATCATTATCACGATATGCACGGGTATTTTACCGTGAATATTACTCACCGTCCTTTGAATTAAGCAAGATTAAGGTATAATCGAGACATTGATCATATTGGACCTAGTGAAGAGAGCATGTATTTTCACATGGTATTTCTAAAAGCCATAAGGGTTAGTGTTAAATTTATTTCATTTGATATGTGAAGTTAATTGAATTTGTATTACAATATCGTGCAATGATTCATTTAATACAACGCTTGTAGCTTACAAGATTACAAGGTTACAAGATTACAGGGTGGTTACGTGGTAACAAGGTGATGTAACGAGCTATCTAGATGTCTATATGTATGTACATATGTCTGTACATGTGGTGAAGCCACAACTGTAGACGTAGCTAATACATGAGTGCTGTATGCTGTCTGTACGTGTATACATATGACTGACTGTACATGTAGTGGATCCGTGAAGGGTGTGAACAGCCAATACAAGAGAGTATCAACCTGAGGAATGTGGTGAAACTGTGCAGTTTATCGGTGGATGAATCGTGCAACTGTACAAGGGTCAAGAAGCATATGTGTATTCCAATTGTTGTTTAAATTGGTATTTTTGTATTTACATAAGATTATTTTGAATCTTAGATGAATTCCAGGAGATTTGTGACTCTTACTGACAGTGCAGAACATTTTTAACGTATTTGAAAACTTGAGATTGTTTGAATCCCAAGCCTTGTCTATATGTGAAATAATATGATTATTTTAGTGTGTACTATTATTTGAAATTGAGGTTTCCTTAAGCTGTATATCAGAGAGATATATATTAATGGTTAATTATCAATGTGTGATAGTATAGAGTGATTGAATCAAGTGTATACTGAGCGTGTGTGAGAATCATTGTTTTTTTTACATCATACATTTTTCTTTACTTATTAAGTTAATACATTTTATCTTTCACGCATTGTGTTTGAATTATTCATTTGATCTAATACCCACTCGGTTACAATTCTGTTACAATATAATCAGTTTCAACAACAAATAAAGCTCTTTAAAAGGTACTTAATACTAAAATGTTACTTTCATTATCAACCATTCCTGATCAGCAAAACCCACTGATACTATTTTTCTTATCTTTGCCAATTTCTAGACTGGTTCCCATTTTTCCATATCATTAGTACCATTTGTACTTGACCATATTACTATCGGCAGAAACTCTGGAAGTCTTAGTGCCAATATTTTATTGGAAGTATGGCTTCAAAAACTTTGATGAAAGACATTTCTGTAGACACAGAATGGTTTTATTCCTTACGATTGTAATAAAATGTTTCACCAAAATACTTATAGGTCAGCCATTGGTGGTGACATGTTCAAGGTAAGATGTCTTGCAAATGACAGTGGACTGTCATATTAGCAAACTGCAGGCAGTTGTTGTTGCTCTATTGTTATAGTGTTTAATGTCATGTTCAGCACAAGATAGCCTATACATGGCCACCAGTATAAATAGTGGAGGAAGAACCCAGGAAAACCCCAGAAAGAACCACCAACCCATCCGAAGCTACCGGCAAGCTTTCTCACATAATAATTGCAGGTAGAAAGCCAGACCAGTAATAATTCAAGTGGTTTATTTTCTCAAAGTAATGGAAAACTTGATCCTATAAATAAATATCTCTTCAGTCAATATAATTGTTTTTCATTGTAATTTATTCAGATTTTAATACCCATATTTGTTTTCTAAACAAAATTGAAAGTTCAGAGGCAATGTCAAAATATGCTTAATCATGATATTACTATCATGATATTATAATCATGATATTACACGCATGAAAAGATTGGATTTTAGAAGGAACTCAGGCAGCTATAATTAGGGCAATAAAACAAGTTTCAAGGTGTGACATTCATTTACCACCTGCTTTTAATTATGGATACAATGCACATCTACATTCCAATTAAAAAAATGTCATTGCTGGCTTTGAAAACATACTTGGTGACATGACATTCAATGTACTACTTAAAATTACACAAATCTATAATATGTTGTCCAGAAAAATAAGGTTCTGAATATTTGTAATAATAGCCAATAATGCTAAGCCACTAAATGCTGAAAATGCTGAAAAAAATATTGGGTAAGGACAAATCACTTTTCCAAAGTCACTTATCTTGGACAAGTAGAGGAACAATTCTTTACAGCCTTGCCTTGGTTTCCATGATTCTGGTTATTACCCATGATGACTAAACTTGGTTGCTGTGGTGATAGGAAAGATGATTAACCTTGTTGCTGGTATCATGTAATCTTCACTCAGTACTGTTTAGCTTCCAATCATAGTCACTGTATTTGACTGAAATATTTCCTAACGTTTTCAGTTTTGTTCCCAGAATGTGAGCTCTCTCTTTAATATTGGGCTCAAGATATTTTTCAGTCCATCTGAAAATAAGAATCTTTTGAAATTAATGACTGACAATTATATTGCAGAAATAAGTAATACATGCAGACAGCCAATAATGTCACAAAGGGTGTGTATACTGCATACAAACATCGAATAATGTCACAAAGGAGTGAGTATCATGCATGCAAACATCCAATAATGTCACAAAGGTTGTGAACTGCTCTTGTTATATAGTTATGGGGTTTAACTCACATTTTTGAAAAAACGATTGGCTATACATAGTGGCCAATATATTTTGTGGAGGAAGAACATGGGTAAGAACTGACCAATGGAAAGCTACTGGCAAGATTTCTCATGTACCAATGATACAAACCCATGCAGACAGAGGTGGGATGGCAGTGATCTGTAATGGTAAGCGCTTTAGACTGATTGGCCACTCTGGGCCCCAAAAGTGTATGTAAAGGATGCAGACATACAGTGAGGTCATAAAGTGTGTGTGTGTGTAATGCATGCAGACATCCAATAAGGTCATAAAGGGTGTGTGTAATACATGCAAGCATAATGTCATAAGGAGTGTGCATGAAGTGTGCAAACATCCAATAATGTCACAAGGGGTGTGTACAATGCATGCAAACATTTTAAAAATGTCACGGGGGGGGGGGGGGTGTACAAGGCATGCACATATCCAATAATGCCACAAGGGGTGTATGCAATGCATGCAGACATCCAATAGTGTCACAAAGGGTGTGTGTGTGTGTGTGTGTAATGCAGGGAACAATCTTGATTATGAAAGAAAAGCTCTAACATATATGTACAAATTGTATAATTTAGATACAAGATCTCTTGACATATCAGGGTACAAACTGTATTATTAGAGACAAGATCTCTTGACATAGGGTACAAACTGTATTATTAGAGACAAGATCTTTTGACATATCAGGGTACAAATTGTATTATTAGAGACAAGATCTCTTGACATATCAGGGTACAAATTGTATTATTAGAGACAAGATCTCTTGACATATCAGGGTACAAATTATATTATTAGAGACAAGATCTCTTGACATATCAGGGTACAAATTGTATTATTAGAGACAAGATCTTTTGACATATCAGGGTACAAATTGTATTATTAGAGACAAGATCTCTTGACATATCAGGGTACAAATTATATTATTAGACACAAGATCTCTTGACATATCAGGGTACAAATTGTATTATTAGAGACAAGATCTCTTGACATATCAGGGTACAAATTGTATTATTAGAGACAAGATCTCTTGACATATCAGGGTACAAATTATATTATTAGAGACCAGATCTTTTGACATATCAGAGTACAAATTGTATTATTAGAGACAAGATCTCTTGACATATCAGGGTACAAATTGTATTATTAGAGACAAGATCTCTTGACATATCAGAGTACAAATTGTATTATTAGAGACAAAATCTCTTGACATATCAGGGTACAAACTATATTATTAGTAACAAGATCTCTTGACATATCTGTGTACAAATTATATTATTAGAGACAAGATCTCTGGACATATCAGGGTACAAATTATATTATTAGAGACAAGATCTCTTGACATATCAGGGTACAAATTGTATTATTAGAGACAAGATCTCTTGATATATCAGAGTACAAATTATATTATAATTAGAGACAAGATCTCTTGACATATCAGGGTACAAACTTAATTATGCAAGAGAAGATCTCCTAAACTATTAGGGTATACACTTTAGTCATATAATAATATTAATATGTCAAAACTGCAACTGAATTAACATATCAGCATGCATCGTCAAACACTAAGATGTATTTATGGACCACTGTTCAATACTACTGCTGGCAAAGGTGTGAGAAATCATGTGAATTGCAGGAGTACTGGAAGCTTGACAGAGATTCAATCTAATAGTCACCTAGCTGACTGCAATAATATCATATACAAATTTGGATTATCATAAATTGAATGTTTTGTAAATACATGTGCAGTATTTTCAATAAATTTGTAGTATATACATAAAGCAAGTACCACTTTGGGGTAAGTTTTAATATAAAATCCTCTGACTTTATATGTTGGAATATGCTAATTAGTGGGTATGATAATCTTTGCTCTCATCTGATGATTGGCCAATATAAAAGTGATGTAAGGTGATTCATCAGCTTACTGAGGAAAAACTTAATTATCTCTGCTTTCATTGAATGATCATTTAAATTATCTTCTTTTTCCATATTCACTGACTGAAGTGTTATGTATGGATTGTCAATTTCACTTCAGGGTGTTCACATTTTGTGGAAAAATATTCTTTGACTGAAAGAGCTAATAAACTAGTCTTACATTAGTTTTACTGGTATGAAGTCAGTATCAACTAAATCATTCAAATATTCATATGAATTGTCATTATCTTAAGGAAAATATTTTTCTTTTGTTGTTGCTTTGGGTTTAACATCATTTCTCAGCACAAGATAGGCTTTACATGGCAGCCAGCTATACATGGCATCCAATGTAAATGGTTACATTAGAACACTAGGAAAAAGCCAATAAGAACAAATGACACATGCAAGCTACTGGCAAGCTTTTGACATAACCACTAGGAAAAAGCCAATAAGAACAAATGATACATGCAAGTTACTGGCAAGCTTTTGACATAACCACTAGGAAAAAGCCAATAAGAACAAATGATACATGCAAGCTACTGGCAAGCTTTTGACATAACCACTAGGAAAAAGCCAATAAGAACAAATGATACATGCAAGCTACTGGCAAGCTTTTGACATAACCACTAGGAAAAAGCCAATAAGAACAAATGATACATGCAAGCTACTGGCAAGCTTTTGACATAACCACTAGGAAAAAGCCAATAAAAACAAATGACACATGCAAGCTACTGGCAAGCTTTTCACATCCCACTTTGGCTGAGTCTGATATTCTAAACCCATGCAGACAGAGGTGAGATGGCAGTTATTGGTAAAATTTCATGTTTCATGGGAATGTGCTTTACTGAGTCCATGGAGCAATGGTAAACTGAAAGCCCTACTGTATGGAACCACTGAGTTCAATGGCATTGTACTATGCTTAGTCCATGGGGCAAGGGTAAACTGAAAGCCCTACTGTATGGGACCACAGAGTTATATGGCACTTTACTATGCTTGGTCCATGGGGCAAGGGTAAACTGAAAGCCCTACAGTGTGGGATCATTGAGTTACATAGCATTGTGCTATGTTTAGTCCATGGGGCAATGGTAAACTGAAAGCTTTACAGTGTGGGACCACTGAGTTCTACAGCACTGTACTATGCTTAGTCTAAGGGGCAATGGTAAACTGAAAGCCCTACAGTGTGGGACCACTGAGTTCCATGACATTGTACTATGCATAGTCCAAGGGACAATGGTAAACTGAAAGCCTTAAAAAGTGGGACCACTGAGTTATATGGCCCTGTACTGTGCTTAGTCCATGGGGCAATGGTAAACTGAAAGCCCTACAGTCTGGGACCACTGAGTTCCATGGCACTCTACTATGCTTAGTCCAAGGGGCTATGGTAAACTGAAAGCTTTACAGTGTGGGACCAATGTCTTCTGTGGGCTGTGGTATATTGAGGGCTTAACAGTTTGGGACTGGATGGAAGAGTAGTCTATGGCACTATTCTTTACAGATCATGACATCTGATATCCATCCACACAGATAGTCAATTGCTCAGCCAAAGTGGGTGAGTGATAAAGCTTGCCAGTAACTTCCCACAAGTTGGTGGTTGTTTTTTTTTAGATTTTTATGTGGTCCTTTTCCTACCACATTACTGACTATGTGCTGAAAAATGGCATAGACACCAAACAAAAACTAGGACCACCAAATTATGTGGTGGAATCGTAACTTTAGTACTTTACAGTTGAGTTCCACTGGATATCATATGCAAAGAAGCTTTATGGAGCACCTCAATAATGAGGTGTTTTTTTCTCCAAATTCCATGGGGCAATGGTGTACTGAGGTTTTTTTTCTCCAAATTCCATGGGGCAATGGTGTACTGAGGTTTTTTTTCTCCAAATTCCATGGGGCAATGGTGTACTAAGTTTTTTTTCCTCCAAATTCCATGGGGCAATGGTGTACTGAGGTTTTTTTTCTCCAAATTCCATGGGGCAATGGTGTACATAGGGCATTATAGTGTGAGACCACCAAGTTCCATCACACCTTCATAATTAGCACTAAGATGTATGTTCAATAACAATTAAAAAGTTTACCTCTACCAAAATCATAACTGTCACAATCTTAAAGCCTATTGCCAGCTCTGTGGGTGGTATTATAGAAAGGTAGACAGATTTAGCTCTACAATGATACCAAATAATCTGGATGCTTTAGCTGCACTACAAAAAAGAAAGGGAAAAACCTATATTTTTGGTCTTGTTTCTTTTTCACCCTAAATTCGCCTGTGGTCAGAATTCGATTTTGTGTCCAGATTTTAGACTTTTCAGCCAAAGATCTAAGGCAGACTGGTCTGAAGTGCACACAGACAGGTGAATCTGTCAAACAGTAGGATAACGTGGGCATTTGGAAATTGGTCTCCAAACGAAATGAATGGGGTCCGTTAAGCACAAAAAAAAACACTCCAACTTTTAACCTCTGCTTATGCACAGGCAAAATAACCAATGGAAAACAATGTTTTTAATACAACTAGGCATTGGGCTAATGGAAAATTGCTTGGAAGTCGATGTATTAGGTTGTCCCCCAAATGTGTTTCCTACTCAAATTTCATGCCAAAACAGCAAAACCCTCCGGGGGTTAATGCGTTAAAAGTGATACCATACTTTCATTGTCTGCTAAAAGAAATTACTTTTTACCTGATGACATCAACTTCCATGTCACCAAAATCCTTCTGGTACCATTGAAAGATTTTGGACAACCAAATTTCATCAACCTCCATCGAAACGGATATTTCCTGTGCACAAAAACTTCTGGTAGCTGCATCCAGCGCCATATCCAGATTCTCAGCTGTGTACACATTTATTGCTGGGCAAGACTGAAAATAAAAGGACTAATTTTTGGTAAAATCAATTCCTGGAACATCCGAGTCTTGGGGGAAAAAGCCTTATGTTAATTGAACAGTTATATCATAGGTGTTATTTATTGCAACTCATTTTATTTCTCAGATCAATGCTCACTGCATTTTTCATGTTAAAAATGACTGTTTGTAGTGTGTTGCCTTATAAGTGGTCATTCATTACTGTATTCATTGTATATAGTGTGTGATGTGTAAGTGTCATTCTTTACTGTATTCATTGTATGTAGTGTGTGATGTGTAAGTGTCATTCTTTACTGTATTCATTGTATGTAGTGTGTGATGTGTAGGTGTCATTCTTTACTGTATTCATTGTATGTAGTGTGTGATGTGTAAGTGTCATTCTTTACTGTATTCATTGTATGTAGTGTGTGATGTGTAAGTGTCATTCTTTACTGTATTCATTGTATGTAGTGTGTGATGTGTAAGTGTCATTCTTTACTGTATTCATTGTATGTAGTGTGTGATGTGTAAGTGTCATTCTTTACTGTATTCATTGTATGTAGTGTGTGATGTGTAAGTGTCATTCTTTACTGTATTCATTGTATGTAGTGTGTGATGTGTAAGTGTCATTCTTTACTGTATTCATTGTATGTAGTGTGTGATGTGTAAGTGTCATTCTTTACTGTATTCATTGTATGTAGTGTGTGATGTGTAAGTGTCATTCTTTACTGTATTCATTGTATATAGTGTGTGATGTGTAAGTGTCATTCTTTACTGTATTCATTGTATGTAGTGTGTGATGTGTAAGTGTCATTCTTTACTGTATTCATTGTATGTAGTGTGTGATGTGTAAGTGTCATTCATTACTGTATTCATTGTATATAGTGTGTGATGTGTGTCATTCTTTACTGTATTCATTGTATGTAGTGTGTGATGTGTAAGTGTCATTCATTACTGTATTCATTGTATATAGTGTGTGATGTGTAAGTGTCATTCTTTACTGTATTCATTGTATGTAGTGTGTGATGTGCAAGTGTCATTCTTTACTGTATTCATTGTATATAGTGTGTGATGTGTAAGTGTCATTCTTTACTGTATTCATTGTATGTAGTGTGTGATGTGTAAGTGTCATTCTTTACTGTATTCATTGTATGTAGTGTGTGATGTGTAAGTGTCATTCTTTACTGTATTCATTGTATGTAGTGTGTGATGTGTAAGTGTCATTCTTTACTGTATTCATTGTATATAGTGTGTGATGTGTAAGTGTCATTCTTTACTGTATTCATTGTATGTAGTGTGTGATGTGTAAGTGTCATTCTTTACTGTATTCATTGTATATAGTGTGTGATGTGTAAGTGTCATTCTTTACTGTATTCATTGTATATAGTGTGTGATGTGTAAGTGTCATTCTTTACTGTATTCATTGTATGTAGTGTGTGATGTGTAAGTGTCATTCTTTACTGTATTCATTGTATATAGTGTGTGATGTGTAAGTGTCATTCTTTACTGTATTCATTGTATGTAGTGTGTGATGTGTAAGTGTCATTCTTTACTGTATTCATTGTATGTAGTGTGTGATGTGTAAGTGTCATTCTTTACTGTATTCATTGTATGTAGTGTGTGATGTGTAAGTGTCATTCTTTACTGTATTCATTGTATGTAGTGTGTGATGTGTAAGTGTTATTCTTTACTGTATTCATTGTATGTAGTGTGTGATGTGTAAGTGTCATTCTTTACTGTATTCATTGTATGTAGTGTGTGATGTGTAAGTGTCATTCTTTACTGTATTCATTGTATGTAGTGTGTGATGTGTAAGTGTCATTCTTTACTGTATTCATTGTATGTAGTGTGTGATGTGTAAGTGTCATTCTTTACTGTATTCATTGTATATAGTGTGTGATGTGTAAGTGTCATTCTTTACTGTATTCATTGTATGTAGTGTGTGATGTGTAAGTGTCATTCTTTACTGTATTCATTGTATGTAGTGTGTGATGTGTAAGTGTCATTCTTTACTGTATTCATTGTATGTAGTGTGTGATGTGTAAGTGTCATTCTTTACTGTATTCATTGTATATAGTGTGTGATGTGTAAGTCATTCTTTACTGTATTCATTGTATGTAGTGTGTGATGTGTAAGTGTCATTCATTACTGTATTCATTGTATATAGTGTGTGATGTGTAAGTGTCATTCTTTACTGTATTCATTGTATGTAGTGTGTGATGTGTAAGTGTCATTCATTACTGTATTCATTGTATGTAGTGTGTGATGTGTAAGTGTCATTCTTTAAGTGTCAACAGCACTATACAGGTTACAGCATATGTCATTCCAGAGAATTCATTGTATGTTGTGTGTGTTTTGTATGTATTCATTCTTGACTGAATTCATTGTATTTAGTGTGTGTTTTGTACGTGTTCATTCTTTACTGTATTCATTGTACTATCACGTATATCTGATTTAATTGATATTAGATTTAAGGAAATTGTTTGTTTGTTACATTTTTTATGTTTCATTACATGCTATTCTAATGTAATTTTATTTACTGGAGATGATATTTTCCAGAAATCCAGTTCAGTTTTTCAAAAATCTAAAATTTCAAACATTGTTGTTATGTGCTAAGGCTCGAATAAGCAGCAACACAGAAAGAGTGAAAACTAACAAGCTTGTAAAACTTTAACAATGAATTTATTAAGTACAAATATTTCCATAAAATATTTAAACTTACGGTTTTAGAGAATCAAATCCAACATTAATCCAATATAGTATTCACAAAAATAATCCACTAATGGAATTGCAAAAGTCCTGATAAATAAATGTTCTAATAGTTCCAGGTTCGAATCTTGACGATGTAATCCAAAATGGCTGATGATGTCACGTGATGCAGTTCTTGTTTTTAAAATAATCCAAATGAAAATCATGAACACATGTCCTTTCCAGATAAATAGAATAATTCCTCTTGCTACAATGAAATGACACAATTTCCAATATAACTCAAAACACAACTATTAACTTAGAAGCCCAGAGTCTACTGAATTGTTCTATCCCAAACAATAATTTATATACCTGTTTTTTACAGAAACAAGTGATCACGTGATTTTATGGAAGTTCATAGAAGGTCACAGAACAAACGTATGATCATTTAAACACATACGCAAGGAAAGATCTAGATAAGAAAATCAGTCATTTCCTATCCACAAGAACTAAAAATAAAAAGATGTCCCTGGATTTTAGCCAATTATTTTAGAAGCTTGTTGACACTGTCTGAAGCAGGGTCAGAAATTAGGTGAACAAGCCAAGGTCAAAAACATGTTTACAGATAAAGTATGGTCATAGAGATTTTTCTAGAATAATCTCCCAATTAATGAATTTTAAAACCCAAAATGACAAATTTGGATCTGACAATTAAAAATAAATAGTTTAAATCAAATATACGCAACATTGTATCCAAGTGGACTTAATTCCTAACCTTAATTCTTGATTTTGATGTAAACAACTTTTTTTTTCTTTCTTAGTCCACATTTCATATAGATTGTGATCAAGACTGTATTGGAATATGTGACTTTATGCTTGTTGATAGCTTTTTCCTTGATTCAGATATCACTGTGAAGTAAACAACTTTATTAAAAAATTATTCTTCGTGTAAACTGATTGGTTTTTGTCAGGGTCATGTGATGTAAACATGATCATGTGACCCTCATACATTTATCTATATTGCATTTTACCTGACTGTATAATCTTTGTCTTCAGAAAAATAATCTCAGTTTTGAGCCTTTAACACTTGATGTCAAGATATTCTGTTGTGACTAGTTTCAAGTTAAATTTTCTTCATATTAATTGGGTTTTTAAAGATATATTCATTTTCCTGGAAATATTTGAGTATTCATAAAAAACTCTTAGACAAAGACATTTCTAGAAGTTTTATTTGGAATTCAAACATCGGAGTATTCTTTTTTGTGAGTCTACATGGAACTGTAGACAACAGCACTATACAGGTTACAGCATATGTCATTTCAGAGAAATTAATTATTTATTTAATTTTATAAAACTTCTTGTTTTCACTTTTTCTGTGTTACTAAGTGAATAAACATGTAACATTATGAAGTGTGAGCTGTTGTGAAAGTGTTTATTCTTTATTGTATTCGTTGCATGTAGTTTGTTGTGTAAGTGCTCATTCTACCCTGTATTCATTGTATCTAGTGTGTTGTCTTGTAAGTCCTCATTCTATCCTGTATCTATTGTATCTAGTGTGTTGTCTTGTAAGTCCTCATTTTATCCTGTATTCATTATATCTAGTGTGTTGTCTTATAAGTCCTCATTCTATCCTGTATCCATTGTATCTAGTGTGTTGTCTTGTAAGTCCTCATTATATCCTGTATCTATTGTATCTAGTGTGTTGTCTTGTAAGTCCTCATTTTATCCTGTATTCATTATATCTAGTGTGTTGTCTTATAAGTCCTCATTCTATCCTGTATGCATTGTATCTAGCATGTTGTCTTGTAAGTCCTCATTCTATCCTGTATCCATTGTATCTAGCGTGTTGTCTTGTAAGTCCTCATTCTATCCTGTATTCATTGTATCTAGTGTGTTGTCTTATGAGTCCTCATTCTATCCTGTATGCATTGTATCTAGCGTGTTGTCTTGTAAGTCCTCATTCTATCCTGTATCCATTGTATCTAGCGTGTTGTCTTGTAAGTCCTCATTCTATCCTGTATTCATTGTATCTAGTGTTGTCTTGTAAGTCCTCATTCTATCCTGTATTCATTGTATCTAGTGTTGTCTTGTAAGTCCTCATTCTATCCTGTATGCATTGTATCTAGTGTTGTCTTGTAAGTCCTCATTCTATCCTGTATTCATTGTATCTAGTGTTGTCTTGTAAGTCCTCATTCTATCCTGTATGCATTGTATCTAGTGTGTTGTCTTGTACATGATCATTCTTTGCTGTATGCACTGCATGTAGTAGGTTGTCTTTCTTATGTATATTTAACTTGTTTGTTAGATTATTCTTGATGATTATAAGTTATGTATCAATGCATTTTTGACCTGACTTTGTCCAAAATCAGGTTCACTGTCTACCTGATCAGCAACACTGATTTTGTAACAGGGTTCATACTGAATTCAGAATGATAAATTCAAAGACTTTTCCCATAATTTCAAAGCTTGTTTACCTGAGAAATTACTCATTCTTGCCTTAACAGCTTATTGTTGTGTTACATTGGGTAGAATTATTTATTCAGCATACCTATCTGGCCTCACCAATGTGTACATTCCAGAAAGATACTGTTACGATATACAGTAAATAGACTTACTGAGAGCATATTTAGATTAACACCGTACTATCAATGTTTACTGTGTACTACGTCATCAAAGGTTGTTGATTAAAGCTACCGCATGAAACATGGTGTCAGAAGTGAAACCAGACAATATTTTCACCAAATGCAGGCTGAATGAAACGTTGTCGACATCAGGAAGGAATCGGGTATACACAGGAATATACGGACTACGTGACTGTTAAACAAATTCTGGATCTATCGTGTTTTAATACCGGAATCGAGCGTTTTGTGACTTGTGATCGCCGTCCTCGTGTTTCCCGCGAAACTTCACGGTTGGCTGACCCGCTTCAAGATGGCTTCAGGCAAACTTCCAGTGCCTTTTCCAATGGAAGTGAAGGGTAATCTAAGGGATAACTGGACTTTCTTTGAATCTCAATGGGACAATTATGAGATAGCAACAGGTCTGGATAAAAAAGAAGACAATATTCGCGCGGCTACTCTGTTGAGTGTTATGGGCAGAGAGTGCTATCGAATTTTTCAACATTTAGATATTCTGGACGGCGATCGGAAGAAGGTGAGTACAATACTCAAAGCACTAAAGGAACATTTCATTCCAAAGACAAACGTCATATATGAACGATATGTTTTCAATACATCCGATCAATTACAAAATGAAGGTGTAGACGTCTACGTTACCAGGCTTAGGGGTCTCTCCAACTCATGTGAATTTGGCACGCTACAAAGCCAAATGATTCGTGATAGAATAGTGTTAGGCACCAGAGACAGTGGAGCAAGGTCACGCATGCTTCGTGAACCGGACTTAACACTTGAGAAAGCGGTAGACATGTGTAGAGCTAGCGAGATAGCAGATAGCCAAATGAGGAAACTTTCTTCTACCGAAGAAGTGAACTATGCGTCGAAACAAAAAGTCAAACATGAAAAAAAGAAGCGTACTTCAGAAATGGAAGAACAGAGTAACTGTCGGTACTGTGGTGGAACACACGCCAAGCGAGAATGTCCAGCGTATGGAAAGGTGTGCTCAAAATGCAAGAAAAAGAACCATTTTGCAAAAGTCTGTCTTCAAAGCTCGAGACCGAAAGTTAACAGTGTAGAAGAAACGGACAGTAGTAGTGATGAGTCAATCTATACACTGAATGCCCTTACCGATAAGCAGTGGTTTGTAAACGTAACCATGTCAATGCCGAACACTCCCAATAAGAAGTCAATCAAGTGTCAAATAGACACTGGTGCGTCATGCAACGTAATATCAACCAGTGTTCTATCACGCATAGCAAAACAGAAAAAGCCAAGAATGGTGCCAACAAAAACGAAGCTGAAATTATATGATGGGAGCACATTATTACCAGTTGGAAAATGCGTAATTAAATGTACTGTAGTTCAAGTAACAAAAAAACTGGAATTTCATGTTGTGGAGATTGCCGGCACAGATGCTTCAACATTATTGTCAGCAGCAGCTAGCGTAAAGTTGGGCATCATCACTGTAAACGTGGTAAACAGTGTGGTGCAAACTACCGAGACAATGCTAACCAAGGAAGTCATTTTGGAAGATTATAGTGATGTGTTTGATGGCCTTGGATGCCTACCAGGGACATACAGCATTGAAATAGATAAAACTATAAAACCGGTTCAGCATCAGCCTAGATGGGTACCAGTTGCCCAGAAAGCAGAAGTGAAAGCAGAAATCGAATGACTAGTGACCAAAGGGATCATTACAAAAGTGGTGGAACCTACTGACTGGATTAGTAGTATGGTGGTTGTAAGAAAACCCAAAAAGCTCAGTGTGTGTTTGGATCCTAAAGATCTTAACAAAGCCATAAAGCGTTCCAAGTACATGATGCCGACAATTGATGACATTCTTCCTAAAGTGTCAAAAGCCAAAGTATTTACAGTTCTTGATGCAAAGGATAGATTTTGGCAAGTAAAACTTGAAGAAAAAAGTAGCTACCTTACAACATTCTGGAGTCCATTTGGCCGATATAGGTGGTTACGTCTCCCTTTTGGAATTTCGTCGGCACCAGAGGAATTTCAGCGCAGACAACACGATGCTTTAGATGGGCTACAAGGTACTGAAGTTATCGTGGACGATATTTTGGTATATGGTCAAGGCGAAACCATGGAAGAAGCCATAAGAGATCATGATGAGAAACTTGTTAGTGTTCTAGAGCGAGCAAGAGCGGTAGGATTAAAGCTGAACAAGGACAAACTGAAGCTTCGACAAACTGAAGTAAGTTACATGGGCCACATACTCACGTCCAGTGGTATACGTCCAGATCCAAAGAAGATACAAGCAATATTAGACATGCCGAAGCCAACTGACGTAAAAGGGGTACAGCGCTTTATTGGACTAGTGACATATCTTTCCAAATTCTTACCACATTTGTCAGAAGCATGTGAACCGTTGCGAAGATTGACAACAAAAGATAAATTGTGGTATTGGCAATCACAACAAGAAGAAGCCTTTGCCACCATAAAGCGACTAGTAACTGAGCAACCAGTGCTTAGATACTATGATTTGGAAGACGAAGTAACTCTACAATGTGACGCGAGTGAAGCAGGGCTTGGAGCAACATTGCTTCAGAATGGACAACCAGTTGCATTTGCCTCAAGAGCGTTAAGCACTGCAGAAAAACATTATGCACAGATCGAGAAAGAGTGCTTAGCAATAGTATTCGCGTGTGAACGGTTTGAACATTATATATATGGTCGTTCTCAAGTCACTGTTCATACAGATCACAAACCTCTAGAAACAATCTATGGAAAACCACTGTTAAATGCGCCAAAGAGGTTACAACGTATGCTCTTAAGACTGCAGAAATACAGTTTATGTCTTCAATACACAAAAGGTACCGAGATGTACATAGCCGATACATTATCTAGAGTATTCTTATCAACAACATGGAAGGACAATGATGACACTATTGAAGTTTTCAGCATTCAACAGCAGAAGCTTGACCAAGATCTATCAGTAATTAACTTTGCCGAAACAGTTAATGTGACTGAACAGCGTTTTATGCAAATTCAAGTACATTCATACCAAGATGAAGCGTTACAAACACTAAAATCAGTTATTCTGGCAGGATGGCCAGATTCCAAAGCGGAAGTACCTGTCATAATTCGTGAATACTGGACGATTCGAGATGAATTAGCAGTCCAAGACGGGGTGGTTTTCAAGGGAGCTAGACTAATAGTGCCAAAGACACTTCGCAGTGAAATGCTTACGCGAATACATGCAAGTCACATGGGGGTCGAGTCATGTCTAAGGAAATCTCGCGACACACTCTTCTGGCCAAATATGAACAGTGAAATTCGCGATCATGTTGAAAAATGTAGCGTATGTAATGAATACAGTGCAAACCAACAGAAAGAGACGCTTATGACACATGATATTCCAGACAGGCCCTGGAGCAAGGTGGCCATTGATATTTTCACATTTAGGCAATCAGACTACTTAGTTACAGTTGACTACTATTCAGATTTCTGGGAAATGGACTTATTACCAGACACAACCTCAGCTGCTATAATTAATTGTCTGAAAGGTCATTTTAGTAGGCACGGCATTCCAGATACTCTGATATCAGACAACGGTTCTCAGCTGTGTAGTGTGGAATTCAGTAAATTCTCACAACAATGGGAATTTGACCATGTCACATCATCACCGTACCATAGCCAGTCAAACGGAAAGGCAGAGTCAGCTGTCAAAATTGCGAAGGGGTTGGTAAAAAAGGCCACTAAAAGCAACATGGATATTTGGAAGGCTATCCTCGACTGGAGAAACACCCCAACAGAAGGAATGGACAGCAGTCCAACGCAACGTTTAATGTCCAGGCGAACTAGACACACATTGCCAGTTTCAGACGAGCTTCTAAAGCCGAAAGTAGTAGAAAACGTGCGACAGAAGAAAATGCTGAAACACCAGCAGTCCAAGTTCCAGTACGACAAAGGAGCAAAGGACTTGCCAGAGTTGGTGATCGGACAATCTGTCCGTATGGCGCCTCTACCAAATGATCGAGAGAGAAAATGGCGGCTCGGAACCTGTATGGAACAACATTCACCACGATCATATGTAGTCGATGTAAATGGGCATCTATACAGAAGGAACCGAAAGTACATCAGGGCTACATCAGAAGCCATTCCGGAGCCAATTATCAGTGATCCAAGTGTTTTCAATGATCAAAAGTGTGTAGAAAAAACAGCTTATGAAGAGCAAAGTGCAAGTGAATCTAGTGTCAAGTCTAGTAAAAATACAGCCACTAGTGAAGAAGTAAATATGGGTGGCAAAAGTTCTCAGTGTAAAGAAAATTCAATTCATGTGGAATCATCACCCAAACCAAAAGCAGTGAGCGGACATCCTGTGGTCAATCTCGAAAACTCATACAAATCAACAAGGACCAGAAACATTAAACCGCCAAAGAAATATGAAGATTTTGTCTAAGTACATGTGTACTTAGAAATAGACTAGTTAAGTTAGTTATAGTTAGACATGAGTCAAGTTCTTTAAGTTGTATTATCATACACAGAGAGTGTTTTATTTTATTTTTTTTAAAAGTCAATGTGTTTTTTTTTTTTCACCTACTGTCAAAATTGCAGTCTCGATGAGTGGTGAAAGTTAAAATCACATATGCCTACTGACTTATACTGTTTTATGTTCAGATTACTTTTAATGGTATAAGTTACCTGGTACATGTACAAAGTTTTCTTATTTCTTTGTTTTTTGTGAAAGAAGGAAGGATGTTACGATATACAGTAAATAGACTTACTG
The DNA here is from genome assembly GCA_030141615.1 of Unio pictorum. Taxonomy (NCBI): domain Eukaryota; kingdom Metazoa; phylum Mollusca; class Bivalvia; order Unionida; family Unionidae; genus Unio; species Unio pictorum. Next base: position 2,783,554 of record JARLTB010000139.1, read on the forward strand.
AGAGCATATTTAGATTAACACCGTACTATCAATGTTTACTGTGTACTACGTCATCAAAGGTTGTTGATTAAAGCTACCACATGAAACAGATACTTATGCTCCTCTTCTGACAATCGTTTACTCATTATTCCCACTAAGAAAGTCATATGGACAATGTTCTTTTGCATACCAAGGCCCAGCAACATGGAATGAAATTCCCATTGAAATTAGACACAAAGACAGTGATCCCTTTCAAAAGTGCTCTTAAGACTCACCTTTCTCATCTGCAAGAACAAACTTAAAGACCTAATAATGTTTCCTACCTTAAATATTTTCAGCACTTTTATTTCTTCTCCAATTTCATGGTGTTTTAGTTTTTCATAGTTATATGATTATAGATGTTGTAAAGCGCTATAGAGCTTCTAAAGATTAGGTGCATACAAAGGCCACATTATTATTATTATTATTATTATTATTATTATTATTATTAATTCAGGTCATTGACACATTACCGCATTCGCGACTTGGCACTTACTTGGAATATCATTGCATTTCAGTTGAATCTTAAAAAATATACATTTAGACTTGTGATAAAACTTTGATGACTATTTGGGACATAATTCACAATAATGTAAGTTCTTTTTTAAATTTTCACTTCTTTGTACTCTCTGAGAAATAAATTATTTACGGAAGTTTACAAAACTGGTTGGTTTTCATTCTTTTCTATTACTTAGTTTAAGACTATGGAATCATAATACTTTAAGGTAATCATTCTTAATATATACATTGCTTTTAGTGTGTGTTGTCTTGAAGGTTACTATATGAATTTTACCTTAGCTCCACAAACTAAAGCAAAGTGTATCCTGGGATCTAGTTGCTCGACTATAAATGCCAGACGAGGATCTGTGTTCCCAAACTGTGGTGAGGTCGATGCTGGATGCAATTTGTTGCCTGAAAACCATAGAATAAAATGAATATGCAGTGCTGGATACGATATGTAGCCTGAAAGCCATGGAACAAAATGAACATTCTGAGGATTGCTGAGGATCTTAATCAAGTGCTCATTTTAAACAAACTGAGTTAAATAATTTCTATCACTGGCAAGTACACGATTGAAATTATTTGACAAGTTTTGTAAATTTCATTTGAAATGAGTATAATTTGTGATTTTAGGTTACTACATTTGTATGAGAAAATATGAACAAGTTTCTTCAGATGGATACTGCATGACCTGAGCGATGCATTATCCATCAGACAAAATGAGTTCATATTTTCTCACAGAAATTCAGTAAGCTTTTTGTTATATACTCATCTCTTCTTCTACCTAAGGCTTAATTAAATAAACAATACACTACAAGAAACAAAGTAATTGAATTTACGCTGTATTAATTTCCATTATAAATACACAAGCACAGATTCACCAATATGCTACAACAATACTAATATGCACATAACTCCACCCAGTGAGATCAAACTCAGTCACACACTCTACATCACATTCAAAACGAATTGTTGCTTTGGGTCTACCTAAAATTGAAATGTTGTCATATTGTGCACGAATGCAAATAACAACAGCATTTCCAGTTTGTCCGGAATGAATAGATTTTTTTTCTTCTTTCTTTTCTTCGATTCTACTTAGTTCTGCTGGACCTGGATTTATTAGTAGGGTCAAGTCCACACAAAATACACGTATGTATGATTTGAACAGGGAGGGACACGTTTTGACTCAGCTGCATGTGTTTTTGTTCTGTCATTGAATGCTTGGAATCATAATATGGGAAATATTTGAACTCTTTCACTTCTAATTATCAAAAAAGTGCTTTGGAATATCACCTTCATTTCAATTTGAATGCAGTAAGCAAAATGTTATTGCACTTGGAACAAAGTCAAAGTTACAGTACATTTCGAAATGTCTAATCAAGCTTTAGAACCTATTTCATAGCTCATGCAATTCAGATTTGCAGAACTAAGATTGTATGTTTTGAGGAAATTCAAGATGCAAAAATGTAAATTAATTTTTGGCCATTCTTATTACCAGCTAAAGTAGACATGTATATGCATAATCACTTGTGTGCCCCACCCCCAGCTATTTCATGACCTATATGGCATCCTTTACTCGCCTAAATCCAAAACATTTATCAAAAAAACATTAACAGACAAAATTCCATAGCAGCTGGTTTGTCACAATCCATCACAATGATCAGAATGGTATTTTCAATTCTGTGTCTCTCACATTTGTTTTGGGCACTGCAAATATCACATTCATTCATTCGCTTGTTCTAAAGTTTTATGTGTGACTCAGTGAACCCATCCGTATTGTTCACTTTATCATCTCTATTTTCAAACAGATGACATAGCCGTTTTAGTTTATTCACAAACACACCTGATAAACTTAAACATAAAGTAAACTACCTGAGTGTACCTGGTTTGTTTACAAAGTAGTTCCTAATACATGACTGCTGTGCACATGTGTGCAATATCAAGGAGTTTAGTATCATAGAATACTGCATGATACCGGTACTGACAGTGTAAAGTTAATGGAGAAATAAAGGAGTATATACTGAGGTCTGATTTTTCACAAGATGAAAAATACTGATTTTATCTGACAAAAGCACAGACAATTGTATGATAAATGATTCTGAAATATATTCAGAATCCTTGATGTCTTACCGTATGTTAAATAACATGACTCATATTTTTGAAGAGATATGAATTTTCTTCCAAGATATTCTTTACTGTAATTTGATTCATTAAAAAAACTATTTAAAACAACAAAGATGAATTAAAATGTCCACTTCTGAAGTGAAGACATTTATGTATACAAAATAAAAAAGGAAAGGGAGGCTCTTGGTATTTTTCCATTCTCTTGTTTCTAATTCAGTAGTACCTCATTTATGTGGTCCCTCAAAAGTGAGTCTGCTCTTGTTAGAGCTAAATCTTGTCCAAAGCTATAAAATACTTTTGACCATTTTCCCACAGCTCCCAATTATGCAAGGTCATCAATTTTATAAGGACACATTTATATTGCTCAGGATGAGGCCTGGTTAGTAGTCTAATCTAAACATGAAGGCAGTAAACTGGATTGCCATGTCAACATGATTGCTTTTTGCTTCAAGGAAAGGTTTAACTTTTATACTCATTCACTTGACAATGGTTAAGATCACACCCCTTTTCACAGGCATTAAGATGCTGTCAAATGAATCTTATTACCCCGTGTCTAAGGGATTTGGATACTGTCAATCATACCATCCAATTTCACAGGCATTTGGATACTTTCAATCCTGCCACCCCTTTTCACAGGCATTAAGATCCTGTCAAATGAATCTTATTATCTCGTGTCTAAGGGATTTGGATACTGTCAATCATACCACCCAATTTCACAGGCATTTGGATACTTTCAATCCTGCCACCCCTTTTCACAGGCATTAAGATCCTGTCAAATGAATCTTATTATCTCGTGTCTAAGGGATTTGGATACTGTCAATCATACCACCCAATTTCACAGGCATTTGGATACTTTCAATCCTGCCACCCCTTTTCACAGGCATTAAAATACTGTCAAATGAATCTTATTACCCCATGTCTGAGGCATTTGGATACTGTCAATCTCACTACTTTATGTCAACAAAATTTGGATACTGTCAATCTAATAATAATAATAATAATAATGACTTTATTTAAAGAGGGTAACACAATTAGCTAAGAACTAATCTACCTTGAGGCCCTCATACAAGGAATTTAATTAATTCAACAGCATCTCTGAAGCCACTGGATATATTGGGTTTGGAAGATGGAAATAGAGTGGGCATTTCTAATCTCAACTGGAATACTATTCCAGAGCAAAGTTCCAGAGTATTGGAAACTTTTCTTGAATAATTCCTTATTTGGTTTGGGAATTTTATACTGTTTTGTAGATATTGATCGCAGGTTGGGTGTATTACCAGGTAGCCTATACTGGAATAGGGATTGTAAATATTCAGGAGCACAATTATTGGATATCCTGTACATTAATTTGGCTTTTCTTAAACATATTCGGTCTTTAATAGGTAATATTTTTAACTTACCAGCTAAATTTTCCTTGCTTTCTTTCTGGTTTGATATTAGCCTTAATGCTCTTTTCTGAATTTTTTCCAACTTTGATATGTTTTTATCATTTGAATTACCCCATTCTGTATTACAGTAGTCAAAATACAGTTGTATGTAACTGTTATAAAATAATTTTCTGTGCCTTTCAGGGAGAAAATGTCTTATCCTACTGAGAAGCCATAAACTTGAATTGACCTTTTTACTGATATGTTTGATATGATCAGTCCATGATAGATTATTATCTACCAAAACACCAAGTAGTCTGTCGTGACAGACCATTTGCAAATTTTTATCCTTCCATGTTAGACATAGTTCATTGCTATCAAGATTTTTCCTTTTTTTCCTTGTTGAGATAAGTAATATTTTAGTTTTACCAGTATTTACTACCATGCCATTGCATGTGCACCAGTTTTCCAGCTTGTTTAATGCATTCTGTAAAGAAATTTCAAGTTCATGCTTTGTGTTTTGGATGTCTGATAATGTTGTGTCATCTGCATAGAGATCTGTAGATGATATCGAGTCTCTTAGTAAAAGTGGTAGGTCGTTAATAAATAAAATAAATCTGACCAATCTATGTCACAAGCATTTGGATTGCATTGGATTCATATGCACTAGCTTTATATCACAGCTGATTATTTCAATTCTGTTATGGCCCCCCAAAAATGTGATGGAATTCTCATGCTAAAAGTTGCTAGAAACTGCTGCACAATTAATCCCCCCAAAAATGAGTTAAAATTGTGAAACTTGCCTCTAAGCACTCCATGTTCCATGTCATCGAGACTAAATACATGTCCTCCAATCTTATATCCTGTTTTCTTCCAGAACTGCTGGATATGAAGAACTGAACTTGGCAGCTCATCTTGTTCCACAAGGCCATGGATTGTTAAAGCATTGTATACATCTAAACAGAGTTAAGGGCAACTTACTTCATGTTACAGTAAATTATCTATCTAAACAGAGTTAAGGGCAACTTACTTCATGTTACAGTAAATTATCTATCTAAACAGAGTTAAGGGCAACTTACTTCATGTTACAGTAAATTATCTATCTAAACAGAGTTAAGGGCAACTTACTTCATGTTACAGTAAATTATCTATCTAAACAGAGTTAAGGGCAACTTACTTCATGTTACAGTAAATTATCTATCTAAACAGAGTTAAGGGCAACTTACTTCATGTTACAGTAAATTATCTATCTAAACAGAGTTAAGGGCAACTTACTTCATGTTACAGTAAATTATCTATCTAAACAGAGTTAAGGGCAACTTACTTCATGTTACAGTAAATTATCTATCTAAACAGAGTTAAGGGCAACTTACTTCATGTTACAGTAAATTATCTGATAAAATAACCAAGCTGAACTTAATATCAAGCATGGGACAAGATATCTGTACTAGTTTACAATTTTGATATTTAATAATAATATTAAATCTAACACTAAACAGATGGATTTAACATAATAATGTGAACCAAGTTAAACAACTTATATTAGGAAAAAGATATCATTCCTAACAGAAATGAAACATAACATGAAACTCAAAACAAGTAATCAACAAAAATGAATGAATAGAAATTAAACCAATATGATTGACTTATGGATCCATCAACATGAATGATCCATATTTAGAAATAAAAACAAAGTGTTGCATCTACCACCATAGTTATCCAAGTATAACTTACACAACAATGAATGAGTTATTATTCACCAAGTGTGAATAATGAATGGACTTTGTACAAATACAAGTACTATATTATCTACATGTACATGTATGATGTATATAAATAGGTATGTTTTCATTCAGTATACTGAATAAGATATTCACCCAAATAGTGATACAGATAAATTCAGCAAAACACGGAATATATCTAGATGACAACCGCAAAATATATTCAATCCCACTGCTCTCTTGGACGATCAAGGAGCTACCAAACATAGCTTGCCCTTTTCACTCTGCCAAATGATCACTCAAGAGCCCTCTTTGTTCACTAAAGCCCCATCAGCTCCAAAGCTTTGGTCTCTCAACACACTATATTTCTCTGAACCAATGTTATCACTGACAGCAGGACATAGGTTATATGAAAGAAATAAAACCCAAGTCCTAGGACTTTGCATCAGCTATACAGCCAAAACACCCTTCATATTCAGACCCATAGTCAATTCTCCTTTCTAAATTAAGACATTCAAAATCAGACACAGAGTTGCACCTTCAAATCCAGACATCCAATCCCTGGCATCTCCTCCAAATTCACACAGCTGAAAATATAAGGACTAAAACCATCTAGTACAAGAGACATGGTCATGTACAAATGCAATGATATACATTAAGAATGTATGCATATTTAGTTGATCATTATATAATAAAGCATTTGGTCAAAACTACTTCCTGTACAAGATTATCATTAAAACAATCAGGTTCAGATTTCAAGAGAGATTAAGATTATTGGTTTTCTCATTGCAAGCACATCGTCATGCAGCATGGGGGTTAACTGAATTTAAGAATTTTTAAATTATGTAAGACATCAATAAACCACTCTCACATAATATTATACATGCAAACAAAATCTCGACACATTTGAGTTCAAGTGCAATGCATAGATATTAAGAATACACAATTTCATGACAGCATAACAACTGATTACTAGTAAATCAATGTTTCATTCATGTATATACTCTTTTACTTAAAACTTACAGCGAATAAACCATTATTATATTATGAGACTAAAATGACCTTGACCTTAAGATTATCAAATCACTAATTTTCTTTCTCACAATAAGTGCAAACCATCCACAAACTAATGTCATGAAACATAATCTAGAACAAATTAGATTTTTCACAAATGCCATTTTTTTCACCATGTCACAATGCCCCTGACCTTTTAATCCCAAAATCAATGGGCCAGTCAATGCATAAGGTACAATCACGCCATGCATCTCTTTTGATTATTTGACCCTAAAATGCAACACTATTTTCTTTCCAACGAGTAATCCTGTAACCTATCTAAAAACCTTGAGAAGGTATATTTTTCATAAAGAAACAATATTTTCAGTTCTTTTTGCCCAACAAATCATTAGGTTTAAATCATATTCCGGCTGCAAACCAGCTATAAAGTTTAGTGTGGATATGTGATTTAAAACAAAAGCTACTTTACAGAAACCGCATTTTTCCTCCGACAGCGACCATGAACTTTGACTTTTTTACCCCAAACTTCATAGAATTCTTCCTCATCTTTAGTGAGAGACTGATTCATGTCTGTGGTGTAGAATTATTGTTATTGTGTGTCCTGAAACAATTCTTTGCAGTCATTTTAATTCTGACTTTTGACCTTTTGGCTCCAAAATTAGCAGACTTACCCAAAGTGCAAGCCATGTACAATTTTTTGTTGAGAAGATGAAAGAGAACTCAAGTATACCTTAACATCCCTTACACTATAGTTCCAAGTATCCCATAACCCCTTTAATAAATTTCCTTAGTTTACCATAACCAATCTTATATTACAAAGCCCCTTAGTTTACCATAACCAATCTTATATTACAAAGCCCCTTCATGTACCTTAACTAATCTTATATTACAAAGCCTCTTCATGTACCATAACCAATCTTATATTACAAAGCCCCTTAGTTTACCATAACCAATCTTATATTACAAAGCCCCTTAGTTTACCATAACCAATCTTATATTACAAAGCCCCTTCATGCACCATAACCAATCTTATATTACAAAGCCCCTTAGTTTACCATAACCAATCTTATATTACAAAGCCCCTTAGTTTACCATAACCAATCTTATATTACAAAGCCCCTTAATTTACCATAACCAATCTATATTACAAAGCCCCTTAGTTTACCATAACCAATCTTATATTACAAAGCTTCTTCATGTACCATAACCAATCTTATATTACAAAGCTCCTTCATGTACCATAACCAATCTTATATTACAAAGCCCCTTAGTTTACCATAACCAATCTTATATTACAAAGCCCCTTAGTTTACCATTACCAATCTTATATTACAAAGCCCCTTCATGTACCATAACCAATCTTATATTACAAAGCCCCTTAGTTTACCATAACCAATCTTATATTACAAAGCTTCTTCATGTACCATAACCAATCTTATATTACAAAGCTCCTTCATGTACCTTAAACTAATCTTATATTACAATGCCCCATAGGATACAATAATTTCACTACATTAAAAAGCCTACTCATTCAAAAATGTGATCAAAGTTAGCAAGACCAAGCAAACTTAATAGGTAAAATAAAAGGCTTTGCTTCACAGGTACAGTTTGTTATGAAGAGGCAAGTTTAAGATTTTGAAATTAACTTAAAAGTTCCTGGCACTCAGAGATTTCCTCAATGACGAGAAGTTTCACTTTTACTTGCAATAAAATCACAGCAAAAATGATTTACTAATAGAATACAAGAAAATTCACTAAACAACTGTCCCTATATTTTATAAAAAGGAATTTTTCCATGTTTGGTATGCTTCTTGAATTGCATTATGCTACAGCTGAGAGCAAACCTGAGAGCATATGAAACATGAAACCAGACTAATCAACAACAAAAATCAGTGATGTAATGTGCAAAGTTGTTGAAAGCAGTTGGAATGTTCACTATCTTCAGATATTAGGGATTCTTGAAAATCAAGGCAATTATTACAGAACAGCTTCGTCAGAAAGTAAATTTTACTAACCATTATTCTAAATATGACAATAAAATGATTATTCAGCCATTAAACAGCCTAGTAGCCACCCCCAGCCCTCAGTTTTCTCTATGTCCATCCAGCGATGGCATTTACTTTTTAGGAGGTCACTCAGTAACTTGCATTATAGCTTACAGTGTTAAATATATCAACGCTTTTTTGTAAATCCTGGTACATGATTTTATCTAACTTTCATATTTTTTATTCATGGCTGTAAATTGTACAGAATATCTTTACTTAGTTTCGCCTATGTTACTTGAGTCTGCTAAGAGCATAATATAACATAGGATCTATAAATAGATTCTTACATAGGTGTTGACAATTATAATAATAATCTTAATGGTGCCTTTGGCTTCATTTCGCATTGGCTGATGTGGTTTCAACATTTCTAGAAGAATTCAGTCCTTTCCATTGGTTAGGTCACATGAATAGGCAAGTTCAAAATAAAATGAGTAGTGTCATCTGTCACATGGGATATAAAAGTCATACTATTGAGTGTATAAAAGGAAAGAACTCTGAGCAATCCAATTCAATGCAATTTTGGAGTCATTCCCATTTCTTTTGTTTCTGTTGTAAGCCTACTGACATATTTTATGTTGTACCTAGATGTTAATTGTGAGGAAACAACAATTGTTTGAACTGTTCATTGGAAATAGAAAGTGCTCATTATTTGGACAATAAAAATGTCATGATTCTTGGTGGACCAGTACAGTTCCACTTTTAAAATTTAAACAGTACTTTTCATACATTTAGGACTTTCATAGATTTTGATCATGATTATTATGGATTTACATCAAAATACTGTAAGTTCATTTCACATTTTTAATTATGACTTTGATAATTAAATTCTGTGTTAAGTTTTTGAAAATCTGTTGGTTTTGCTTGTTTGTGTTACAAAGTTTGTGACCATAGAGTCATAGCATATCAATAGCACAGTCTTTATTTTGTACCCTGTTGTGTGCAAGTTATTGAGAGAAAGGTGCATTATTCACCATGAGTAACTTGGTAGACTCTGATCACCATGAGTGACTTGCTAGGCCCTTAATAGTATGAGTCACTTGTTAGTTCAATGACACAAATCACTTGCTAGTTTACACTGGCACTACACCCTTGCTAAGCTCTAGTAGAATAAATCAGATTCTTGGCTTTGTTGGTGCTAGCCACTTGCTAGGCTCTAGTAGTACAAGTCACTTGCTAGGCTCCTATTAAAATGAGTCACTTTGTAAACTATTAGCATGAGTCACCTGCTAGGCTCAAGGAGAATGAATCACTTGCATGGTTCCTATAAACATGATTCACTTACTAAGCTTCTAACAGCATGATTCCTTTTTAAAGGCCTTATTAGCATTAGTTCCTTGCCGTTTTTTAGTACAAGTCACTTGCTGGCTCTGAAAGCTTTGCATGAGTCACTTGCTATGATTTATCAGCACACGCCACTTGCTAGACTCTGACAGTTTTGCATGAGTCACTTGCTATGCTTTATTAGCTCATGCAACTTGCCAGGCTTTATTGCCACTAGTCCACTGCTAGACTTTATTAGCAAGAGTTATCTACTTGACTCTATAAGCACAATTCAATTGGAAGGTTCCTATTAGCATGGGTCACATGGTAGACTATTGGCTCTAGTCCTTTACAAGACTACTAACATAAATCAATTGTGAGGATCTTAATTGTATGAGTCACTTGCTAGGCTCCCAAGAATAGTTTTTTTTTCAAAGAGGGAAAAGTGCATTTTGTTGTCTGACAAAAGAACTTCCCAAAATAGTAGCAAAATTTTGCCTATGAAAAACATGAACAAATGTGTCATTTACATCATTTACCACATATACAACCCCACCAAAATGTCTGCTGCTTTAAGGCAATAATCTAGTGACAACCTGTTATGCCCATAAATGCTCAATTGCCAAACATAATCAATTTATTTAAATAAATTACTATCTGTAAATTCTGATGTCGTGTGCCATTTTTTGTCATTAATGCTGTCACAAGTTTTGATGCCAGATCCATTCACTACCTGCATGCTTTAGATGAAGAAATTGTGACACCTCTAAGCTAATTCTTTATTTGACCATAACACTAACCTGTCTAACTGATGGCAATAATATTCATGAAATAGGGTTTCACAATGTGCTACAGTGGGATATTTGTTTGGTCCCATAGGTTGTGGTCCCATAGAGTGGAATCACAGTAACCACTGCAATATAAAATCTTTTAGTTAATTGTGATTTTTAAATATTTTACCATAACAAAAATAATTGCAAGTTTTTTACTTTATATTCTTAAATAACATAATACAAGGGAGTGATAAGCAACAAGCATTGTAAAATTCAACAAATAATTTATTTCCCTATAATACAAAAGGAAAATATAAATAGAACTTACAGTACAGCAAATTAAATTCCAAATAATCATAAAATTTCTAACACAAGTCCTAATGTTTAAAGTCCTAAATAAATTTTATTGGAAATCACAATTAGATTCAATGATGGTTGAGGTGTTTGTGGTGGCCTGTGTGGTGGTGATGTGCCAAGATCACAATAATACAATCCAAGAATATATCTGTATTTGTACTGTACATACATTTCTATTTCATTGAATGGTTTTATTATTAGCATTTTGTCTCCAGAGAAGAATCACTTGAATTAAATAATTAGAATAAATAAATTCAAATCTAAATAAATTTCTGGACACAGCAATAGTTCAACTGATTCTTCTAGGATCATAAAGCATGAATTAATGTTTTCTAGAAGAAAAAAAAGAGATTAAATAGTCCTCTACTTGACCTCAAGTAACAATTAGCATTTTCTCTTTTTGAAAAAGTCTTTTATCGAAATAACCTCGTAGAAGTTCTTAATGTTTACAAAATAAAATCTTAGTTATAATTAGAATACAAAATATCCTTGATTGAGACAAACAAATTCTAATATGTAGTTATCAGAGAAAATATCAGCTATGTATCAACTGTTTACAAAATAATATATAATAAATCAGGTTCTTTTAACAATTTTTTAAAAAAAAGAAAGAAAAACAATTAATGCTAATTAAATATATACAGCAATGTATATGCATATACTTGTGTTATGAATCATGGGTTTTGGAGGAAGAGGGATAATAATAATAATAATAATAATAATAATAATAATAATAATAATAATAATTATAGAATTAATAAAGATTTATTTTGAGACAGTAACTCAATTAGTTACAGAACTAATCTATGTTTAGGCCTTCTATCTGTTATGTACAATAAATACAGTATACAGTGGGACCCCGCTATAACACGGTAGTTGGGAGCCATAGAATCCGACCGGGCTATGAACCGAACCGTGTTATAAGCAACCATGTACAATACCAACACATTTTTGGATTTAATTGGGGGGGGGGGGGTACATAAAGACGGGTGCGAAAATGCATGGCACAATTACCATTTTTGATCAATATACATTAAATGAGAAAAACATTTGCTGTGGTAACAGAAATTGCAGATTTAATATATTACTTTATTCAGAGAACCATGCATTGGTCCATACACGTGTCTAATTTATATATACATGTATAATCTATTGCATGAAAAGAGTATCAACACCGTGTACTCACCAGCGAATCTTGTAACATACACTGAATCCATAATACAAATATTTCCATCGAAAATATCCACACAAGGATGTAAAATATTCAATAAATTTTGTCACAGATCATTATGTGACTGAATTCAATGAAAATAAAATAACAAAAATTACGTAACGGGTGTACGTAATGAATGATGAAATAGTACATGTCCGTAGATTAAACAATGGAAGCTAAAGTGTATTATTATAATAACTACATGTACATCTCAGGATCTTTCTGTCTCTGAATTCAGTCATTGTAAATTTCAGAACATTTTCCCACCCAAGCTGCTAGTCAAAGTCCTTTGAACTTGCCGCCCAGCTCTTGTGTCATGTTCTTTTGATGTACTCTAATACAGCAGGCGAACTGGCTGTATTTTAAACACTGAATTATGTCACTGTTTAGCTCGGCAGTTCACTTTGATGATAAACAATGTACTTAAATTGATTGATTTATACATTCTGGTGAGAATCTTTTATCAACCCCTGCATTGGCTATTGCTTAGTTGTGTATGAAATTAAGAGAACATATATCGGAGATTATTAGAGCAACGATTGTATTCAGAATGCATTCAAGACAAACACAAAGTAGACACGATGGCTTCATTACTCAGGAATCAGTAATTATAATATTGACACTTATGAGCTGTAATTTTTCAACAATAAACAAAGATCAAAGTTCTCAGTAGGCCCAGCAATTGGTTCGTATTTCCGACGTTTATTTTGGCACAAAACTAGAAGAAATTTGATAATACATTTTCTACACGTTCTTTTTCGCACTGTTTAGACGAATATGAGAATGATAATTAAACTCTTGACGTATTTTTTTTTTAATACTTTATTTTTTTTTTTTTTTTTTTTGGTCTTTGAGAAAAATATCTGTAATAAATTACCCTAAATTTCGGAAGCCATGCCACGACCGGGTTATATCCGAATTCGGGTTATAGCGGGGCGGGTTATAGCGGGGTCCCACTGTATACAACATGATGTTAAAAATCTGGCTTGACACTAAATTATTAAGTGATTTTAAAAATCAAATTATCTAGCCTGGAACATATCCACAGGTATCTGTGAACACTAAACATACAAAATATAAAACATCATCCTGCATTGAAAAATTCAATCATGAAAATGATGCAAAATTACAGAAAAGCAGGCTGTATATTTATTGTACTAGAACAGTTCAATTGCCTAAAGATTTCATCCATTTGAGACCTTGATTATGAACAGAAGAGATGCTATCTAGCCTTGCTCATTTGCGTTTTGTTGTAAATAGTAAGGCATTCATTTTTTCTGTATTTATGATCATACTTTTTTCCTTGCAATATATTTGAAGTCTGTTGAGAGAATCATGTAATTTATTTTCAAGTACCATTTTGGTTTTACCAATCTCAGACAGTGTAGTCTCATCTTCATAGAGATCAGTGGAAGAAACTAAAGTTACAATTTTAAGAGGTAAGTTGTTGATAAATAGAACGAATAACAGAGGTCCAAGGATAAAGCCCTGTGGTACTCCACAATTAATATTTTAACTTTTAGAAAGTTGACCATTTATAGATACTTTTTGCACTCTATCGGTTAAGTAAAAAGTAAACCATTGTAGGGAGTTTTCACTGCAATGATAGGTTTTTAGTTTTTCAAGTAAGATTTCATGGTCTACAAGATCAAAAGCTTTACGAAAATCAACCATAATAGTGACTACCATTTCTCTTTCAAATGCTTTCAGCCATTTATCAATCAAAGATACAAGTGCAGTTTCACAGGAGTGATTCTGTTGAAAGCCATAATGATTATCATGAATAACTTCATAAGTCTTCACGTATTCGAGAAGAGAATCATATACATGTTTTTCTAATAATTTGGAGAGATAACGAACGGTAGAGAAATGTCTGTAGTTATTTACATCATCTTTTGTTCCTGCTTTATGCAATGGTATAACCTTGGCAGCTTTCCCTGTTATGGAAATTTATTAGACCTAATACTTTCTATGTGAACGAAAGCTATACTCTCTACAACCTGTATCAAGTCCTGTAGTTTTGCAATCATGAGGCAGTACTGTTATTTGCAGTGACAATTCAGGGAAGTAAATGGATGATGTGGTATTGTGATTTACAATGGCAAGTGAGTTAAGTAAATGGATGTGATTTAAAATGGCATTTGAGTGAAGTAAATAGATGTGATTTACAATGGCAAGTGAGTGCAGTAAATAGATGTGAATTACAATGGCAAGTGAGTTTAGTAAATGGATGTGATTTAAAATTAAATGGATGTGATTTACAATGGCAAGTGAGTGAAGTAAACAGATGTGATTTTAAAGTAAAGGATGTGATTTACAATGGCAATTGAGTGAAGTAACTGAATGTGATTTACAATGTCAGTGAGTTAAGTAAATGGATGTGATTTACCATGGCAAATGGGTGAAGTAAATGGATGTGATTTAAAAGTAAATGGATGTGATTTACAATGGCATGTGAGTGAAGTAACTGAATGTGATTTACAATGGCAGTGAGTGAAGAAAATGGATTTGATTTACAATGGCAAGTGAGTTAAGTAAATGGATGTGATTTACAATGGCAAGTGAGTGAAATAAATGGATGTGATTTACAATGGCAAGTGAGTTAAGTAAATAGATGTGATTTACAATGAAAAGTGAGTTAAGTAAATAGATGTGATTTACAATGGCAAGTGAGTTAAGTAAATATATGTGATTTACAATGGCAATTGAGTTAAGTAAATGGATGTGATTTACAATGGCAAGTGAGTTTAGTAAATGGATGTGATTTAAAATTAAATGGATGTGATTTACAATGGCAAGTGAGTGAAGTAAATAGATGTGATTTTAAAGTAAAGGATGTGATTTACAATGGCAAGTGAGTGAAGTAAATAGATGTGATTTTAAAGTAAAGGATGTGATTTACAATGGCAAGTGAGTGAAGTAAACAGATGTGATTTACAATGTCAGTGAGTTAAGTAAATGGATGTGATTTACCATGACAAATGGGTGAAGTAAATGGATGTGATTTAAAAGTAAATGGATGTGATTTACAATGGCATGTGAGTGAAGTAACTGAATGTGATTTACAATGGCAGTGAGTGAAGAAAATGGATTTGATTTACAATGGCAAGTGAGTTAAGTAAATGGTTGTGATTTACAATGGCAAGTGAGTGAAATAAATGGATGTGATTTACAATGGCAAGTGAGTTAAGTAAATAGATGTGATTTACAATGACAAGTGAGTTAAGTAAATGGATGTGATTTACAATTGTTACGTGCTTAGGCTCGAATAAGCAGCAACACAGAAAGAGTGAAAACTAACAAGCTTGTATAACTTTAACAATGATTTATTAAGTACAATTATTTTCATAAAATAAATAAACTTACGGTTTTAGAGAATCAAATCCAACAAATATAGAATTCACAAAATAATCCACTAATGGAATTACAAGTCCTGATAAATAAATGTTCTAAAAGTTCCAGGTTCGAATCTTGACGATGTAATCCAAAATGGCTGACAATGTCACGTGATGCAGTTCTTGTTTAATTTATCATCCACATGAATTATGAGCACATGTTTTCTCCTCCAAATAGATAATAAATCCTCTTTCTTCAATGTATTGACACAAAGTCCAAAACAAGAATAATAAAAATTATAACTCAAACATGAATTACACAACCAATAACTTACAGCCCAAAGATTCTACTAATGTCAGCTTCTAAAATACAGCTATATATATTGTTTTTCTGAAGTAAACAAGTAATCACGCGCTTTTCTAGAACAATTTCCCAATTAATAAATATTAAATCCTAAATAATAAATTTGGGTTTAACAATTAAAAAATAAATAAATTAAATCCAATAGCCGTAACACCTTCCCCCATAAAATAAAAAGAAAGGTTTATATGATAAAACTTTCTTTTTATCACAAACCAATTTACATCTGAAATAAAAAATTACACAATATAATGAATTATACACGGGAAAGAGTGTATACAATTATATTATCAAGAAATAGCCTCAACCTTTTAACTTGTCCATGTCCCACAAAATGTCCTAGGAAAGGCACACAAGCACAACAGAACTCACTTTTATACAAATTAACTGTCAAACATACATTAGTGAGTCTGTTAAAGAATCATCAAATTGTTGCCAAATGTTCTTTCCATGTGTCGTTGTAATTGATGACGTCACAAATCCCTAGACCAGAGATAATCATTTTTGTGAGACGTTGAAATGGACTTTCTTTATATTGATAGAGTCCTTTTGGAGTCGCAATGTTGAGTTTTCCTTTGCTTTTTCCGTAGTGGAATCTGCCAAAATCCTTTCAGAAGGTCAGAATTTAGTGACGTACTTGGTATTCCCGATTTTATCAATAGAATAGTCAATTCTTGTTAATGGGAATAAATCTGTTTTTGTCACTCTGTTCACCTTCCTATAATCAGTACACATACGGAGAGTTTTATCTGGTTTAGGAACAAATATGCATAGTGAACTCCAATCACTTTTACTGGGCTTGATAAAATCATTCTCCAGCAAATATTGAATTTCCTTTTTCAAATATTCCTGTTTGAGTGGACTCATCCTGCATGGATGCTGTTTGAAATTTTCAATTTCAACGTCATGAAAATTTTGTTTGTCCTGGTAAGAATATCTGGACATAAGTGCTCATATAATAATAACTTTCAGTTCATTTCTTTCTTGCACTTGCAAATATGAAAGTTTCTGGTCTAGATTTTTTTATAATTTCTGAATTCCAACAATTCGTAGCTCCAATATCAGTCGAATCCTGATGATATTCCTTCGCTAAGAGGGACTGGTACAACTAAATTAATTACATATTTAACATGGCTATTTCTTTCAATACACTGGTACTCCTATAATTTATTTAGATCCCAGGAGCACTAATACTATAATTTAACTAATTCATTTTCTTCTTAACTTTGTAAGGGCTGTAATATCTAATTTGAAGTAAAGTAAGAAGAATGAATAAGAGTAACACAACTCCATTATCAGACTCAAAAGTTCTCTCCCTTGTATTTCTTTCAAACCTTAGCTTCATTTTTAACTTTAATTGATTACTTGACTTGGTCTTGGGTAGGGAATCCACACAATCTACCATAATTCCACTGAATGTTTCATCAAACGTAGGAATAGGTTGCAGATGAGCCTTACGTATCTTCTGATTGGGTTTTCCTACCATTTGACAAGCATAACAAGATCTACAGTATTTGACAACATCACTTTTGATTTCTGGCCAATAGAAGTGAGTCAAGATCTTGTGACACATTTTATTAATCCCTAAATGACCAGCCAAAGGAGTTTCATGGGCCAGATTAAGTATTTCCTGTCTGTAAGGTTTTGGAACTACTATTTGATAGTTCACTGACCATTCATCACCAGCAGGTACCTCGGGAGGTCTCCATTTTCTCATAAGAATTCCATTTTTAATGAAATAACAGACAGGAACTTCAGTAACTTCAGTCTCATTTATGACCCTTTGAAACAAACAGGAGATCTCAGGATCTTTTTCCTGTTCGACGACAAGTGACTGTCGTTTATCACCCTGATTAAGAGAATGAGTTATTAAAAGATGATCACTATGATCAATACCTTCTGATTGATCTAAACCAAGAGTAAAAGTGATCTCATCAAAAACCTGACCTATACAAGTGCCAGTTGAAGGAATGCTGCCTTCTGTAACATCACTCTCAAAATCATCACCCTGATTAAAATAAAGAGAATGAGTTGTCAAAAGAGGATCACTATGATCAATACTTTCTGATTGATCTAAACCAAGAGTAAAAGTGACCTCGTCAAAAACCTGACCTTTACAAGCGTCAGTTGAAGGTATATTGACTTTTTCAACATAAGCCTGACCCACGCAGGTATCAGAGAAGGGATTACTGCACTCAACAACATAAGCCTGACCCATGCATGTGTCAACGAAGGGAATACTGCCCTTTTCAACTTCATTCTCAAGAGCTTTCTTTACCATAGCTCTAGTAACTGTACAAGCTTGAAATATATCAGGGATTTCTTTTTCAATTGGATCAACTTTCTGATCCAAATTAGGCTTGTCAGTCACAAGTGGATTAACCACAACCTTGTCTCCAGCTAAGTCGTTGCCTAGCAATAAATCTATTCCCTCAACAGGTAAAACCGAGACTGTTCCGATTGTCACAGGTCCTGACATTAAGTCTGATGACAAATTTACACAATGGAGAGGAACATTAACAAAGCAGCACTCTAACCCCTGAATAAGAACACTTTCATTAGAAGAAGACTTCTCAGATAAAGGCAAAGTACCTGATAATAAAAGACTCTGAGAGGCTCCTGTGTCCCTTAAAATTTTAATAGGGGTGGGATTGGCTGAATCACCCAAAAGTGATACAGAACCCTTCGATATGAATGGTTCATAATTCTCCATATCAAAATCAGACTGGGATTTATTAGACCCAACAAATGTATTGCTTTCAATACATGACTGTGACCTTGACCTCTTGTAAATAAGAGCATTTGGAACTGATCTATCTTGATTCTGTTGCCTATTTTTCAATTTGTAGCAATCAGAAATAACGTGTCCTTTTTTCTTGCAAAAATTACACGTCGGAAGAGACAAGGATCTAGAATCAAACTTCTCTGAAGTCTGATTTTTGAAAGTAGTGTTAGTTTGAGTTTTAGAAGGGCTTGAATTAGGCGGAAATTCTTTTCTGCCAGAAAATTGTTGAATAGAAGTCTTATTAACAAAAGGAACTTTATGTGTCAAAGAATATTCGTCAGCAGCTCGAGCAGCATTTTCCAAGGTTTCAATCTGATGCTCCTCAAGATAAGTTTTAACATCACTATGGACACAGTTTTTGAACTCTTCAATTAATATAATTTGCTTGAGATTTTGATAATCTTGCTCGACTTTCTTGGCTAAACACCATCTATCAAACAACTGCTCTTTTTGTCTAGCAAATTCGACATGAGTTTGTCCAGCTTCTTTTCTGTAATTTCTAAATTTTTGCCTATAAGCTTCAGGAACTAACTCGTAACCTCTTAAAATGCATTCTTTAACTACGTCATAATCACCACTTTGCTGAACAGACAGTGAAGTGTAAATCTCACTAGCCTTACCAGTAATTACACACTGTAGTAACTGAGTCCAATTCTCTCTTGGCCACTTTAAATTTTCTGCAACTTTTTCAAAAAGAATAAAATATTTGTCTACTTCTTTTTCTTTGAAAGGGGGCACTAATCTAATATTCCTTGCTAAATCAAAATTTTGATTTCATGTATGATGGTGATTTTCACTTGCCAGCTCCATTTCTTTCATTCTAATTTCATATTGTAATTGTTTTTCCTTCTCCCTTTCCTGAAATTCCAGCTTCTTCAACTCTAATTCTCTCTCTCTCTCTCTTTCCTCTCTCTCTCTATCAATCTGCATCTGCTCCTTTTGTAATTCAATTTGCTTTTCTTTCTCCCTTTCCTGTCTCTCTTTCTCCTTTTCCTCTTTATCAATCCGCATTTGCTCTTTTTGTAATTCAATTTGCTTCTCTTTCTCCCTTTCCTGAAACTCCAGCTTCCTTAACTCTAATTCCATCTGGAATTTTAATTCTAATTCCTTTAATTTTATGTCAGAGTCTGATGCAGACTTACTGACTGGAATCAAAGCACTTTGTTCCAAAACATCCTGTTCTACCAAATACTGGACCAAAATCTTTTTGATATCTTGTTTCGTTAAAGAAGCCTTCACTTCAGAAAGATCGTATTTTCTGGCAAGTTGAACCAACTTGTCTTTTTTGAAAAGATCTAATTGCTCCTGGGTAGGATTAGAAAGAAATATTTCTACCTTAGATGTCATTTTGATACAAGCGTGTCAGTCTCACTAAAGATTTAATATTCTCAAAAACTAGGGGAAATTCAAATTTAAATTCAAATTTATCTCAAATCTCAATCCCGGACGAGCCCCCAATTCTATGTTACGTGCTTAGGCTCGAATAAGCAGCAACACAGAAAGAGTGAAAACTAACAAGCTTGTATAACTTTAACAATGATTTATTAAGTACAATTATTTTCATAAAATAAAAATAAACTTACGGTTTTAGAGAATCAAATCCAACAAATATAGAATTCACAAAATAATCCACTAATGGAATTACAAGTCCTGATAAATAAATGTTCTAAAAGTTCCAGGTTCGAATCTTGACGATGTAATCCAAAATGGCTGACAATGTCACGTGATGCAGTTCTTGTTTAATTTATCATCCACATGAATTATGAGCACATGTTTTCTCCTCCAAATAGATAATAAATCCTCTTTCTTCAATGTATTGACACAAAGTCCAAAACAAGAATAATAAAAATTATAACTCAAACATGAATTACACAACCAATAACTTACAGCCCAAAGATTCTACTAATGTCAGCTTCTAAAATACAGCTATATATATTGTTTTTCTGAAGTAAACAAGTAATCACGCGCTTTTCTAGAACAATTTCCCAATTAATAAATATTAAATCCTAAATAATAAATTTGGGTTTAACAATTAAAAAATAAATAAATTAAATCCAATAGCCGTAACACAATGGCAAGTGAGTTAAGTAAATAGATGTGATTTACAATGAAAAGTGAGTTAAGTAAATAGATGTGATTTACAATGGCAAGTGAGTTAAGTAAATATATGTGATTTACAATGGCAAGTGAGTTAAGTAAATGGATGTGATTTACAATGGCAAATGAGTTAAGTAAATGGATGTGATTTATAATGGCAAGTGAGGGAAGTAAATGGATGTGATTTACTATGGCAAGTGAGGGAAGTAAATTGATGTGATTTACAATGGCAAGTGAGGGAAATAAAAATATGATTCAGTGATGTGATTTACAATGGAAAGTCTGGGAAGTAAATGGATGTTTTGGCATTACAATTTACAATGGCAAGTCAGGGAAGTAAATGGATAATGTTTTGGCATTTTGATTTATAATGGCAAGTCAGGGAAGTAAATGTAACTTTTTGTTTAAGATGTAGATAAATTCTTGGTATAAAAGATACTAATAAAGAAAGCTTTCTTTTCTTGTTCTGAGCTGAAATCTAGATTTGTGTCTTGAAGATGGGCTGCTTGTTCCTTATAATCCTTGAACAACTGACTCTCCTTCAACTTCTTGTAGCTGACTCCCTTTCCATCTGGTGTCATATAGTCTCCCTTCAGTCTGAAAATAGAAATAAATTCACTAGGTTATTTATAAAGCTGGATTACCACCAGTTTCACTTAAAATTGTTAAACAAATAAGGCATTACCCAAATACTTCTAATGAAAAGCTAACGCTTGATATACCTATTTTCATAATAAATCTAAATAAAAAGATCACCTTAAACATGTTGTCATTAATTACACTGTTGAGAAACTGCATCTTAGTCTTAAAATATACATTTCAATGATTCATAAGATAGAGGATAAAAACAACATTGATGTTAATATGAACAAAAACGTTATCTGTGGCCTAGTGGTTAGAGTGTCTGCTGCAGAAGCTGGATGTCATGGGTTCAATCCCCAGCCGAGTCATACAAAGACTTACAAAAAATGGTACTAACAGCTGCCTCACTTGACACTCAGCATTAGGTTAGTGTTATGACTGGTTGTCCTGGTGTCAGGATAATGTGACTGATTGGGACATCATGCTACATGTCTGCTGCATGATGCCCCAGTGCTAGACATCACTACAAACTGCCTCACTGCAGACATTGTAGCAATATGACTGAAAAATTGTTAAAGCTACGTTAAAAATCCTAATCAAACAAACAAACAAAGCAACATGTTGTGTAATGATAACTGCATGAACCAATGCAATTCAATAGTCACATTTGTACATTTCTGAAGGGCAACATGGAGTGTCATTCTACCTGTATAACCAATGCAATTCAATAGTCACATTTGTATATTTCTGATGGGCAACATGGAGTGTCATGCTACCTGTATAACCAATACAATTCAATAGTCACATCTGTACATTTCTGAAGGGCAACATGGAGTGTCATGCTACCTGTATAACCAATGCAATTCAATAGTCACATTTGAACATATCTGAAGGGCAACATGGAGTGTCATCCTACCTGTATAACCAATACAATTCAATAGTCACATCTGTACATTTCTGAAGGGCAACATGGAGTGTCATGCTACCTGTATAACCAATGCAATTCAATAGTCACATTTGAACATATCTGAAGGGCAACATGGAGTGTCATGCTACCTGTATAACCAATACAATTCAATAGTCACATCTGTACATTTCTGAAGGGCAACATGGAGTGTCATGCTACCTGTATAACCAATGCAATTCAATAGTCACATCTGTACATTTCTGAAGGGCAACATGGAGTGTCATGCTACCTGTATAACCAATGCAATTCACTAGTCACATTTGTACATTTCTGAAGGGCAACATGGAGTGTCATGCTACCTGTATAACAAATACAATTCAATAGTCAAATTTGTACATTTCTATTGGTTTATGCAAGTACATGTAATAGTGGTTACATGTGGCTGTCCCATAAAATTCAGACCATGTGCTAACCTCCTAAATAATATTGGAATAAGTTTTGAAATAATAGATAACATTGATAATAATAATAATGATGATGATGATGATGATGATGTTGATGATGATGATGATGATAACAATGTGTGCTTAGTACAGTGCCTAATCTTTTGAAACTATGCATTTTACAGTATTAGATAACATATAAAAATAAATACAATAACAGGATTACAAAAACAATCATAAAATTACAAAAACATGCTTCCAACAGTTATGGAAGTAAACAATCATCATCATAATCAGTCCCATAATCCATACAAAAAAAACAACTTCACAACAAATTCTCTCCATATTTCTGTTTTCCACAGGCATTGTGAATCTCCAAAACACTATGCCTATTTATTCTTTAATGTTGTCTTCCCACCCTGTGTTCTGTCTTTATCTACCTTTTCTTCACCCCCCTCTCACTTTGCTGGAGTCCATCAGTGAAACATAGCACAGAGAACAAATTTTGTGTTTCATTCTGGATCGAATGGATAGCCAGTGTATGGTACAGAGCAGTGGGGAGGTATGCTCTGATCACAGTACTCTAATGATGATCCGAGCAGCTGTGTTTTGAACTTTTTGAAGTTTCTGGAGTAGAAATTGAGATGAACCAGACAGAACTGAGTTACAATAGTCCAGTCTTGAAAGTACTAATGAACACAAAAGTGCTTTAGAGGCATCAAGTGAAAGATACTTGCGAATGGAGCTGATGCATTTCAGCTCAACATATGCAGCTTTGCATATGTTGGTGCAAATGTGAGAGTACTGTCCAGAGTAACACCTAGTTTTCGTGCTGACTATGAATTTAATTTGGTGTTGCTGATATTTATTGTTTGAGGTAAAGGATGTGAATGAGAATTTGTGTTGTGATCAGAATAGCCTCAGTTTCATCATCATTCATCTGCAGCTAGTTACATGCCATCGATATTTCCACATCAGAAATGCACCTCTCTACTCCTCAGATAGTAGCATCAACATCAGTTGGGCAACTGGATTTGTATATCTGGGTGTCATCAGCGTACAATTGGTGTGACACTGGATGATGATCACTGACACTGGAGAGCGGCTAAGTGTATAGAATGAAGATAACAGGTCCAAGAACAGACCTCTGTTGAAAACCACAACATTGATCAACTGGGCTGGAGTGTATTCCATTTTCAGATACAATTTGTGTCCTGTTGACTAAGTATGACCTGAACCACAGTAAGGCTGTATTGTGAATGCCAAATACATGCTGAAGACAGTGAAGTAATAAATCATGGTCTATTGTGTCAAATGCTGCAGACAAATCAAAGAGGGTGAGGACTGTAATCTTTCTGCTATCCAAAGCAGAAAGAATGTCATTAATTACTTTCAGAAGAATAGTGTCAGTACTGAAGCAAGGGCGATATGCAGACTGTATATTGCTAAAATGACCATTTGAATTCAGATGAAATATAATTTGGGTTAAAGCAACTTTTTCTATTATTTTTTTTTTATATAAACGGGAGATTAGAAACTGGGCTGTAGTTTTTTAAATCATTATGGTCAAGAGTTGGTTTCTTCAGCAGTGGCTTTACATTATCTAAATTAACAGCCAAATTTTTTAATTTTTGAGCCAGAAAGGGCTAATGGGAGATAACTGGATCTCTTCTTGCTGTTCTATGCTGACCAGTTTTCAAATGTTTCTTTTTTTCGTCTCCATTTACATTTAAGTAATGATTAATGTAGTCCCAGTTTGTTTAGTCTTGAGCACAATGTAGTGTGGAGAGCCAAGGTGTTCTCTTTTAAAGCAATTAATGAGGGTCCATCACAGCATAAACGGGTTGACTGGTGATCACAGGATGCCGGTTATTCAAGAACAAAGGATGCTGTAGCAGTGGAGCAAGACAGATGCCAGTAATTCTAATTGTTCTCATTTCCAAAACAAGGAGCTGAAGAAAGACATACTAACTAAACACATACTAACTAAACACATACTAACTAAACACATACTAACTAAAGAGCTAAAGCATGATGAAACACAATGATGTCTACATTATTGTGTTAAGATAGACAACAAGCACAAATATCATGAAATATAAATATGGTGTTGACTGTGGATACAATTTATTAAGAGACACCATACAGATTCAAGGTTGGAAAACTTGGGACCGGCGTGATTACGTGCAGTTATCCGGAGTGTGCAGTTATTCGATGTGCAGTTAAGTGGAGTCCACTGTACATATATATATATATATATATATATATATATATATATATATATATATATATATATATATATATATATATATATATATATATATTGTAGATTGCAAGTTCAAGTTGAAGTTATATATATATATATATATATATATATATATATATATTTTCCAGCTGACACATTTTCCTTTAAATAATTCTCTAAATTTGCTTAATAACCTCTAACTACTAATATAAAATATCCCGGATATAATTTGCGCGTACATAAATTTACATACAAAAATATGTGTCACTTTGGCTCATCGATTTCTAAGTCAACACATTTTACAGCATCCGCAACAAGTTGTTAGAAACTAGTTGTAACAATAAATTTCAAGGTTTAATTCCTGTAGAAACAGGCATGTAAAGTTTTGTAAACACGGTTTCTGTATTTTACTTGTTTGTCTTGTCTATGTTCTGTATTTGCCTTTGATAAAGACTCATTGAGTCGAAAGCGCTTATGCTAGAGTGATTCTAGTTTTGCACTGTTGCGTGTGAGTTTTTTGCATTTATCTTAACCAATCCCTGACAAACGTTATCCCTTATATGCCATATAATTTGTATTCTTTATATATATATATATATATATATATATATATATATATATATATATATATATATATATATATATATATATATATATATTAGTTCGTTGCATACAATTTAACTATCAGTCATATATACATGTACTTTTTTCTGATGTATGACTGACGGTTAAATTGTAAGCAACTATATAAAGCCCCTGTGGCGAATACATGTATTCAGGACATAGTCCAAGGCACACTGCATGATATGGTATGCAGGGCGTTGGTGAAACGGGTGGGTAGTGTGCGAAGACATTTACAAACAAAACTCCCCAAGAAATGAAAACAAAAAAGGAAAAGTCGATGACATAACTCGTGTCAGAAAATAAAGGCGGAGAAAACTTGTTGGTCTAGTGGGGTAGTGTGAATTGTTATGATCAAATGATCATATCTCTTGACCCACTTTACCAACCAGTCAATTTGGCCAATATTAATTAAAAGCTCACCTAAGCATCATTTTTTGAAGAAGTTTTGACAATTCCACCGCTGGTTTTGCCCCTGAATCCAGCATGTTACTGAGATTTAAAACTTGGACATCGGCAGAGCTGGCCATTTCTTGTAACCAATTATTTATCCGAACAGGCTGGGCGCTCGATTCGCTTGTGCAATCGGCAAATACGGCAATTTATTTTATGAGTAAATAGTGAGGAAATTGAGATTTGGATTTACGATAGCTGATTTTCATTTTGATCAGACGTTTACTTTCTATCCATTTCATTTAATACCCCGTCACTTGGAATATGAGCTGATCATTCCATTCTGTTCTTCAAACAATTTCAACTAATGCCAGATCATTTGGAACCTGAATACACATATTTATTTTTTGGGGTTAAATCATTTAATTCTAGACTACATACTTTCATTTAATACTACGTCATTTGGAAGCATATTTCATCAATCCGTTTTGTTCTTTAAATCATTAAATTTAATACCACATCATTTGGAATCTGAATTCATCATTTCATTTGTTGAATTAAATCATTTCATTTCATACTACGTAATTTCAGTTAATAATATGTCATTTGGAAGCAGATTTCATCAATCCGTTTTGTTCTTTAAATCATTTTATTTAATACCAGATCATTTCATTTAACGCCACATAATTTGAAATCTGAATTCATTTTTTCACTTTTGGGTTTCAATCATTTCATTTCATACTATATCGTTTTGTATCACACAACATCATTTGGAATCTGAAATCATCATTCCGTTTAATGGGTTAAATCATTTCATCTCACTCTACATTATTTCCTTTAATACCACGTCATTTGAAATTAAAATGCATCATTCGGTTTTGTTCTTTAAATCATTTCATCTGACACCACATCATTTGGAATCTGGATTTATCATTTCATTTGCTAGGTTTGCTTTCATACTAGATCATTTTGATTAGTGTAATTTTGGCGGCGACGGCTGCCCATAGATATGACAACATTCTTTCCATCTGTTTTAGGTGGGAACAACTTCAACTTGCAATCTACACTAGCCCAGAAGTTCATACTATCTGTAAAGCGCCCTCTTAAGATCTCAGGCCTGAAAGGCAAATAACAAATACAAGCACCTGGTCCAAAAATATATAATTACTGGCTTAAACAATAGTTTCATGCAGTCTTCCATACAGGTCGTTTGGCACTTATGGTGCCACGACCTGTCGACTAATTAAAAAGCACTCAAATGAGTGCATTAATGCGTGGGGGATGAGGCACGATTCCTTCCACCCGAAATAATTAATTATCCCCAAACAGGGAATTAACCAGTCGTACATGCCCACATGGGCGAAAACGACTTTAATTAAACTAACTAACTAACTAACTAATAGTGTGACAAAAATAAGTTGGTTTCTTTTCCTGCCATATTTTGTAATGTTAGTAGATCATGTAGTATCATTGGAGAGCTACTTTTATTTTTCTGTCGTACTACCTGCTTTGGTTTTATCTTAATTGATTTTGACGGTACAGTACAGAGCTCTGAAATAGGGTACAACTTCAGGAGGCGTAAACGTTGCGCGCGGGGTTAATGAGTTAAATTGATTGTAGCATTATACTTACTACTTAATAGGTCAACATAGGCCAAGCCGGTTCAATCACTAATTTCAGGCCTGCTATCAGTGCTTATCAACAGTAAGGAAAATTAAACTGCACAAGAATTACCGGACAGTCTTACTGTAGAAGATGTCTTGTACATTTGGAACAAATTGTGCTAAATATACAGAGCTCTCTCTCTCTCTCTCTCTCTCTCTCTCTCTCTCTCTCTCTCTCTCTCTCGTATTGTTTGTTTGTTTGATTAGGATTTTTAACGTAGCTTTAACAATTTTTCAGTCATATCACTACAATGTCTGCAGTGAGGCAGTTTGTAGTGATGTCTAGCACTGGGGCATCATGCAGCAGACATGTTGCATGATGTCCCACCCAGTCACAATATCCTGACACCAGGCCGACCAGTCCTAACACTAACATCTTATAGCTGAACGCCAAGCGAGGCAGCTGTTAGTACCATTTTTGTAAGTCTTTTGGTATGACTCAGTCGAGGATCGAAAACACGACCTCCCGCTTCCGCGGTGGACACTCTAACCACTAGGCCACCAGAGCGGTCTGTATATCTAGTAATTTCCATATTCCACAGTGTGAGGGAAAGGAGGCGACGCTCTAGTTTACACCATTTTACACATTCGAACCGCTGAGCACTTTTACAAGTATTTTGTAAAGTCACAGAAAACAAAATTAAAGATTAAAATTAAAGATTAAAATTAAAGATTAAAATTAGAGATTAAAATGGGTAAACTGCTTTGAATACAAGTGACTAACTTTTGATATAAACGACAATCTTTTAAAAAGGCAACGACCTCCTAAATTGGAACATCATCATGGGGCGAATCCTAGGGAAAACTGGTTGCGTGTTTTGTCATTGATGTACCTGATACATATGTCTGATACAAGATATTAAAACCACCCTCTTCCCATAATTATTTGAAACAACCTTTAAATAATTATTTAGAGCCTTTAAAATTATTTAACAAGATCAATGCATGTTTAAATCCCCAAAGTGCCTGAAAACTGTACTCTTGTGAGCTATATGATTTGTGTTGTAGGATGCTTTATTTATGGACCAGTCGTATTGCTTGTTTATATATATATATATATATATATATATATATATATATATATATATATATATATATATATATATATATATAATTATGTCTTTATCCATGAAGAGTCGTTAATCCATTTGAACGACCGTGCTCTGAAGGATCACTCTTAAAAGGAATGCCACGGAAAGCGGAAACACCTCTGCCTTGGACAGAAAGACATTAATTTGTTTTTGTTGTGTAGTCTATGTGATCATGCGCCTTTAAAGTGCATGTGGAAACGTTAAGATTAAATCGTACGAGGGCAAACGGAAGAAGGATACGCCCAAGTTACGGACGTCTGCTATTACAATTTAATAACTATATGTTAAATGTTGTAACATATATTTTTTTGGAAACATTTAATGTAAAGTAGAATCTTATCAAGTATATATGTCTCCAATATATCCGCCATGTTCTATAAAACAATCAAGTAAATCCTATGTATCAGAATTGAGTCTCCATCCTATCTCGGAATAACTCAATACTATCTCGTAATAATGCAATAATATCTCGTAATAACGCAATATTATCTCGTAATAACGCAATAATATATTATGAAAACGCAAATTTTATCCCGGTTACCTGTCTGGCGCTAATGGGCTTCCGTAGATTTTAGAGTGGTAAGGATGATAGGGAGGTCAGTATTGTTTTGTTTACAAGTGATATCACCCCATATTTTTAAAACTCTTCTTTTACATCATACCCTCTGCGGTTCAGTAAATGACTGAATGTTGAAATTTCAAAAGACAGTTTAAACAGTAAGTTGCGTTTAATCATTACATTAGTGTTATAGGCCAAAAAAAAACGCACACATGATAAACCTATTTTCATTTATACTAGGTGATCGACAAACTCCGCCTTAATACATAACATTTTCCGCCAAAAGTAAATGGAGCAAAGCAGACTGTTCATAAATGATAAACATATATTCATTTCAGTTATAGAGCGTACAACATACATTTTCCGCTAAAACAGACTGTAAAGCTGGTACAAACAAACATACTTCACTTGTGAAAAATATAAACCAAGATGGCGGCCTAATGTTAAATTCTCTTTTGCCTTGTTTAACAGGGTGGGGGTAGGAGAGACCCCCAGAGGCGTAGCGATGATATTTTGCGCCCGGGGACGAACTATAAAATTGGGGCTCCAGCGATCTTGTGACCGATTTATTACCCTTGTTTACTTATTATAATGTAACGTTGCAAGCCTCATTTTGGCGCCCCTGTACCTTGGCGCCCAGGGACATATGTACCCCCTGCCCCCCCCCCCCTAGCTACGCCTCTGGAGACCCCTAAAGTGCTCTACTTTACTATCGACGTAACATAAGGTCCACCGTACTTAAGAACGTGTAATCTTGTCCGTTCAGAGACTGAATTCAAAATCTAATGGATGACGGATGATATTTGATAGATGCAGTTAACGTGGAATATTTTATTCAACTTATTCTCAAAAACTTGAATATTTAATTAATAGTGTCTTATTGTTACCAAAGTACTAGAATGATAAAATGCTTCGTGTTAACTCGAGTTAATCACGTTTACATAAATACGTTCATTCCATTTGGTCTTTAAACACAGATTTATGAACAGTTTTAATTAAGTTATTTCCAGTTTACAATTATATGCAACTCTGTAACTTATTGATCTCTCGAGTGATCACCACTAAGACGACACTTCCACATAAACATATTTCCCTGCTACTACTATCGCAAACATCAATATTTTCGTAATACAAAATATCATTATTTTCATGAAGAAAGAAAGAAAGAAAGAAAGAAAGAAAGAAAGAAAGAAAGAAAGAAAGAAAGTGAATGAAGAGCGCGTAACCATATCCTGGTTCCGCAAAAAAGAACGTTTTCCTGCCCTGAGTCATAGAATAGTCAACTCTTTTATATGGAAGGTTTATTAAATCATTGTTGGTTTGTACTGACATCCGGTCTTAATATGATCCAATGGATTGTCTGTTGTACTGAAAACAAACCTGTGTCATGTAATAGTAAAGGATGGTCATGGAAAAATACGCATGTAGGTATTTCTTATTAGCTAGGTTAAGGAAAATGTGGGTTCAGGTTTGATTATTGTTATATTTTTAGAAATTTGGATACGATTATTTGAACTGAACTTCGAACGATACGGTGCTAATAATAATATACTCGTTCAGCACCACGATAATGTGAAGGCGTTGAATTACAACCAGCCACATTTTCTCTATCTTGCACTATTTTTCAACGATTCTTAGATATTTAATAGATGATATTTGCATGAAATGAGTTAGTAACGGATCATCAGTTTCTTCAATAGGGACTGGGAAGAAATTACTATCAATAATTGCAGAAGCTCCTCACTTGCTATCTCGCAAGCAAGAGCTTTCCTAAATCACATTGTAATGAACTAATCAACTCCAAATAAGACGTAGTGATGTTTAGAACCTATGCTGGTTGAGGCTCATTATCTCATAACCGTTGCCATAGCCGGGTTGGTCTGAATATTAAAATACTGAACACTGACACTCTTTTACTTATTTCTCTCTTTGCTATCATTACTCTTCTTACTGACCTATCTTGAATGAAATGAAGTTATCTAAATACTTTCTTTTGTGTTAGTATATTTATATTTGTTTCATTAAGAAATGTACTTATGCTTAATCTGATATCAGCATTCCCAGCTACCATCACATTCCAGCCAAGAGAAGAGTAGGCCAACAGAACACATTCATTTCTTTGTATGAGACTTTTAATTTATTTGAAGGACAAATACATAAGAGTAAATAAAGACTTACTAAAACATTAAGACTTTAGTTTATCAAAAAGCATTGAAGCATTGATATGAGCTGCCCAGTGTTTGAGATATTCCTGAAATTTAACTTTTATGTTAGTCATCGTCAGAACACACCATTATTTAGACAATAAGATCTTAACTCTCAAAATACAAAATATCATTGTCAGTGTCTTGCACTGCAGAATTAGGGTGGCAAAATCACAAATAAAAATACTGTGCTTTCATCGATGAGATGAAATATATCATTATTCACTTGTAGCAATAACTATTCCTTTTCAAATTTACTGTATAACATATAGAAGAATATTTCATACTGGATTCTGCCTAATCCTACAGTATAAGACAATAACCCTGATATTTATTTGTTGTGTGGCTGTCTTACTGCCTAAATAGCAGTGTTGTGGACAGCAGCAGGAGAATTTTTTCAGAATTTACTGCATTGTGAATGAAATCTGAAATAGTCTTAAAAGTTCTATCACTAGTCCAAGCGTATAGATATCCATTTGAATTCCAGTGGTGTTCCAAATAAATTCCAGTATTGATTGTACTGACGTGCCTGTAGTGTAAGATGTGCTAATGTGCCAGTGGCCTGGAATGTGGCATTGTGTTAACATTCTTTTGATATGTCACAATAATATCATACAAAATGTTCTTGACTGAATTTACTATAATTCCAAATTATTGGTTTAGTCCAAGAACCATATTTACTTGTATTTGCTTAGCATATGTAGTCATAATACAAACAGGCATTTATATATGTGTGTAAATATTATACAAAGTCTAATTTGCTTTTAATTGAATAATAGATTTTTGTTACCCATGCTAACAAAAAAAATCATTTGCACACATTGTGAATGTATTTTCAAATAATGATTTTTATTTGTGAGATACTGTCATATAGTTAACTTTGATATAATACATTCTTGGTTATTTTGCACCTAACACCATGTCATGCATGAATGGCACATGCCTTCAAGCAGTTGGTTGATATTTCTCTCTCACTTTCTAATTTTATTGGATCCAATTTGCAGTTGGATAACATATTCAAACGTTTCATTACAATCTAACATGATTTGTTTCTTTATATTCACATCAATAAACAATGTGTCCCGTATTATCTGACATAAGCTATACATGCAACAGTATGGATGCCTAGGCTACATACAATAAGGAGTTAGTGGATATATTTTTTCCTTTATTGCTTGGGGCACCAAGTGGTCTAAGGTGCTCACCATTATGGATTACTGCCAATCACCTCTGTCTGTGTGGGTTTGAGTCTCAGGTTTGGCCAGTGTGGTACATGTATATGAGAAAGCTTGCCAGAGGATTCTCATGGGTAGGTGGTTCTTTCCAAATTTGTTTCCCTTTTTCTTCCTCCACCATTAATACTGAATGTCATATCTTGTGCTGAACAATGACATTAAATCCTAGAACAGCAAGAACAATAACAATGTTAATGCTCACGATGATAAAAGCAGAATAAATTATAATAATGCAGGGTTAGTTTATTTAATTTTATTATCAAATAAGCATTTCGTTTATCTATTTCAACACAAATTTATTTTCATTTCTTAAGTCTTGGGACATATGACCAAGGTTAAAAAGGTTTCACCTTACGTTCTGAGACAGGAAAAATAAATAATTTTAATGTATCTTGGTACATACAGTATATATGATCACATTGTAATTCTGGTGAATAAATTGAATTACCCAAATTCTGGTGAATGCACCCAAATTAAAAACTGAAAAAAAAACAATAAGACTGATTCAATTTCAGATGTTAATGTAGGAATGAGTAAGTTTGAAGTAAATGGCATTTCCTTTCTAAAATATTCTTAGTTGTCAGCAAGATTAAGAATTTTCCAATGAAAAAGTAATGTTTTACATTCAACTAGAAGTAAACATGTACATCTGATAATGATCTGAATATGGAATCTAATTGAGAAATATTAGTTATGTATTATATTGTTTAAATAATTATTGTCACTAGTCAGGCAGACCAAACATTTGGTGTCAGGATAATTTGACTGGGTGGGACATCGTGCTACATGTATGTGGCATGATGCCCCAGTGCTAGACATCACTATAAACTGCCTCACTGCAGACATCATAGCGATATGACTGAAAAATTGTTAAAGCAACTGTAAAAATCCTAATAAAAGCAAACCAAAAACTTGATCTTGCTCTAAGGTTGATTACAAAATGCAAATATACATATAATCTTTAAGAATACCAATAAATAATACAAATGAAATATATATAACATAGTTATGACTACCCAGGTATTGCAGCCTTCAGTACATGTCCATTGTCTCAGAGGTCCCTTAGTCATGTAATATCAACAATGAACTCCATTCCAATTGCATGTACAAAAGCATTTGAAAATATTAAATGAAAGTCATGAAATCTTTGTACAAAAAACAAAAGGACTTGTAATTCTCAACATTTATTCTAATTACAATAATAAGAAGCCTGACATTATTGCAGCTACCTGGAAAAAGCATTCATATAACTACTACATTGATGTGCTCCCTGCTTGATGAAGCAGGCTTTCTCAAGGTTGTTTCAACATTGACAGGTTTCTGGCTGTTCTTAGAATAAATATGTTGAGAATTATGTGTCCGTAATTTTCCTTCAGTAGTTAATTGTTCTATTTATTGTATTGTGTATATTTATTTTATATTGTAGACCTGACTTTTGAAGGTTGTGTAGCTTTGTATATTTTATTTTTTTAATGGTTTTAAGTAGTTATGAAGATGTTTGTTAAAAATTTTGTTTTAAGTTAAAGACTGATCTCAAAACAGGAATGAATGCCCCCCCCCAACATATATATATATATATATATATATATATATATATATATATATATATATATTATTATATATAAAATTATGGACTTGTGTTAGGATAATTTTTATTATTTGGGATTTAATTCCCAATACACTTAAGTGTATTTTGAATTTTCACTTTGTAGTCTAAGGAAATAGTTTGTTGAATTTTACTTTGTTGGTTTCACTTCCTTTATATGTCATATTTTAAGAACTAGATTGGTAACACTTGTTTTAAGTGAACGCCTGCCAACATCCTACATTTGATGAGGTATAATAGATGCTAGTGGTGAAAATGGACAGGTGTTAAATCAGAAGTTAATTATCATTATTAAGGTAATAAAATGTTGAAGCACATTGGAATTTTGCATTGTATGCAGCATGTAAGCAGTGATTTTATTACTGATTATTACTAAAGGTATTTTGTTTTAGGGTATCAGTGTATGGAAGAGTCATGTGATGACTATTACCAAATTTAGATGTCGAGTCAAGACAAACATTGTGTTTCCATGTGGTGGAAGTGGTACAACCAGTTCTGTGTCAGAATGCATGATCTCAAAGATGGTGTCCTTAGTAATGATCCAGATAATTTCTTTGTAGTCTCGACTTGAATAATATAGAATAGTTGTATTAGGAAGAATAATTGATCTGTCTTACATTTAATTGTGATTATGTTGCTATATTTAGTTTCTTTCTGTCATTGGTTGTTTTTCATACTGCATTTGGTTGGTTGTACCATGCAGAGATTTGAAAATTGCCACCATTGCATTGTTCAAAATTAGTTTGAGATCAATGTCTACTACTTGTAAAGTATTTGCCATTATAAATATAAGTATATTTTGGCGTTGTTGTAAAAATATAACCAGAAATTGCTGTACAACAATGAACTAACCATGTTAGTCTCATTTGACCTCAATTACAGGACTAAAAATTATGTCTAGGGCTAGTAAATTTCGTGCTGTACTAAGTAGATTTCATAATTTCAGTAGTCTGATAGTGTCAGCTGTTTATGAAGATCTAGTGAAGATTCAGTAGGATTTCATAAAATTCTCAAGATACTAGTTTTTTTTTTGGCTTCAAAATTTATATTCAGTTCTGGACATGCGTTATGACCTGGTAATCAGGCAGAGCAAAACTTTTGTATCCCATGGCTCCAAGTTTTCAAATGCATTCACATCTATATTATTTATAATGTTCCATTAATATTGGAGAAAAATACTTCATGTACTGTAATTCAGGATCACATATGATACAGTGGCCTATCTCAGGGGTAGGCAACCTAAGGCACATGTGCCACAAGGTGGCACATCAAGAGGTTTTGTGTGGCACAGGAAGGGCAACCAAAAATCTTGATTTTAACTGTTACTCTCAGGAACAAGACTTTAAATGGACCCAAGTTGTCATCAATAATAGATACATGTACATTACAGAACATGTACATTACAGAAACCAGGTGCAAAATATGAGGATTTAGTGAATATTTTTTTTTATAGAAACAATGAATATAAGTTTGGTATTGGCTTTTTGTAACCATTTCTCTTTGCATGTAAAATTTAATAGATTTATGATGCAGAAAACTATGGTAAACTGAAATGCATCTTTGTCATCTCATTGCATCCCACTACTGGTATTTTGCATTTTATAGGTGTAAGGTAGGATCCGATCTGTCATGATTCATTTATTAATATCCAGGTCATCCAAACTTTGTGTTAATGCAACCTCGAAATTTTGGATAAAGTTTGATGACAGAGTCTGCCTGAAATGTGTACATGTTGGTTTACTTGCATAAACTTCAACAATAAAAAGACTTTTTTTAAACTTGTTTTTTTTAAAAAAGTAACGTTATTATATAGGTGTGAGAATGTTCACTATAATTTCAATTACTTTTTGGATTATATTTAGAGCAAGCACTTTCAGAATTACACCTCTGCTAACTCTCCCACTTTCTAACTAACTAAAGTGAAGTGATTGACTTGGTAACTAATTGTACTCAGGAGTCCTGAAAATCCAAGTACTTATAGCAATACTCAATGTACTCAGGAGTCCTGAAAATCCAAATACTATAGCAATATTCAATGTACTCGGGAGTCTTGAAAATCCAAGTACTTAAAGCAATACTCAATGTACTCAGGAGTCCTGTAGATCCAAATGCTTATAACAATACCCATTGTACTCAGGAGTCCTAAAATTCCAAGTTTTTATAGCAATACTCATTGTACTCAGTAGCCCTTAAAATTCAAGTACTTATTGCACTACTCAATGTAACCTGTTGTCCTAAGTCCTGTTTTGAAAATGGATCTGCCCTGTGTACAAGGGTCTATTTTGAAAATGCAAATGTGCCCCATGGTCAAGAGTCCATTTTGAAAATGGAAACGTATCATGTAGTCTAGAGAATAGGGCATAACCGATTAGCATTTTTCTACCGATTTCCGATTCCGGATTTTGGGCATGAAATTTTTTCGATTCCGGATATGATTCAATTAATCGGAAATGCTAAATCCATATTTTTTTTTTCTAAAAAAATTCATCTTCCGTTTCCTGGTTTCTGGTATCTGGTTTTGCCGTGTCTAGCATGTTACTTAGTACTTTACCATATCCGGCTTCATTTCCGGTTTTTACCCGCCAGTTCAAATAGATTGTCTCACAGCGTGGTTGTGTTGACCATATTGGACTTTTCTGACTTCTTATTTAACTTTATTAACGTACTATCGAATGACACGCAGTGTTAGACACGGTGCTATAGAAATTCAACTTTATTATTTTTATTATCCGAATCGGTCGTTCCTGCCTTGTCCGACTCCGATTAATCGGAAGTTTATACTATCCGGTGGAATCAGATTTCCGGATCAAAAGTCGGTTATGCCCTACTAGAGAACATTTTGAAAATGCAAATGTACCATATGCTCTAGAGTTCATTTTGAAAATTTGAACCCTGTACTTTAGATTACATTTGACCGCTCCGGTGGCCTAGTGGTTAGAGCATCCGCTGAGGAAGCAGGAGGTCGTGGGTTTAATCCTTGGCCAAAGACTTACAAAACTGGTACAAACAGCTGCCTTGCTTGGTGCTCAGCATTAAGAGGTTAGTGTTTGGACTGGTCGGCCTGGTGTCAGAGTAATGTGACTGGGTGGGACATCAAGCTACATGTCTGAGGCATGATGCCTAGTGCTAGACATCACTATAAATTGCCTCACTGCAGACATTGTAGCGATATGACTGAAAAATTGTTAAAGCTATGTTAAAAATCCTAATCAAACAAGCAAACAAACCAGATTATATTTGGAATACAAATAAATTTTTTAGTCTTTCCTCAATAGTGTTGTAGGTTAATTAGCAAAACTTAAGTTATATAGAACAATTGGAAAATTTGAGCATTTCGTAATTATAAAAGATGATTGTGTTTTCTTCTTCAGGTATATTTACTTGTGAACCATATAAAATCATTTCTTGTAAAAGACCAAGAATGTTTCATCCCATTATTTCATATGTACATTTTTGTTAACCAAGTGTAACTGAGACTCACAATAAAATGACAACACTCACCTCATTATGTCAGTTGACTAACCAGACTCTTAATCCTTTCATTGTCCTAAACATTTTACCAGACTCTGAACCTGTTGTTTTTAAATCTTGCTGTATACTATCCAGTATTATTAAAAAGAATTTCTTATTTTTAAATTTAATTTCATTTAGTAATACATCTTGCTAATTACATGTAGTTAACAAATTCCTTTGATGACCTGCAGAATCGCTCATTTAATGTCTTTTCCTTATGCATAGTTAAAGTTTAAACTTATCTAATTTTAGACTTCAACATTTTCAATCTAAATTGAGAAAGCAAAAATAAAGGAAATCATACACTGGATTTGCATTTAAGTTAAAACTATTCTTGGTTATGGGAGCAACATTTTCTTGAACTTAATTTATTATATGAAACTAGTTTGAATAAATATTTGGTGTGTCCACTTTGATCTTATGTCCTCACCATGATATGGCCTATAATGTTTTCTAAGTCCCAGTAAAACCAATACAAACAAAACATTGGATGGGTGCTTTGTTTTAGTAGGCAACTATTATTTTAAAATAGATTTTATGGTAAAGGAATCGAGTATTTAGTGCAAAATATTGTTTTTCTTCTCTTTCATTTAAATATTACTGTTTGAGTTCAATAAACACAGTACCAGACTCAACATTAATCAGTAAGACATTAATCTTGACTTTTAGAATGCATAAAGCAGCTCAGCAACCAAGAATAATTCAGGGTGTGTTCAGTTGTAATGTAGTAGTAGTAAGTTGGAGTTTTAAGTGGGCACCGGCCACGAAGGGTCATATGGCCCACTATTTATATCCAACATGTCGTTGGACATTTAGTTCTCCCATAGGGACGGTACGGAGCCACGTCCCTACAGGCATTCTGTGCAAACAGGTGCACTTCTTTACTTGGGCGTTATGCTGAATTACTAATGAGTAACTGTCAGCATAGATGTAAGCCCCACAGGGTGGGTAGGAATAGTACCGTCACACACCCACCCTATCAACCAATCATGTTGCTTTGAATAAGCAGTGTGCAATAGCACTGGTAGCGAGAGAAAATTAGTTTCCTCATATCGCTAGAAATTCTGCAGAGCCCTGATCGAGAAAGGGAGGGAAAGGTCCGGAAAGGTCGGCCAGCACGCACGCAAAGAGAAGGACAGCACAGCCACGAACGCCGCCCACACCTGAAACAAAAGAGCCCTACTTACTTGTGTCAAATTCAGTTCAGTTGTGCTAGTGGACTCCCTATATCAATAATGTGTAAGCCACCTGTGCAATTATTTCAAGCATTAGAGTTACAGAATTTCCTATCTCCTAACACTATGCCCTACATTAGTACTATGTGTACATAATTTGTCCCTACCTGGGATAGGCCCTTCTTACAAGGGCAAATCCCCTAAGAAAAAACAAAAAAACCCCTATACTATGGTTGTCAGAGTGACCAGATAGTTTCTTCAGGTTAGGTTGTTGGAGTTCTGAATTTATTTGGTGGAGATCCAAAATTGTTCATATTAGTTTTTTGTTGGTTTGCCGAATAGAATTCTCATACCAATCGTCATGGCAAGAATTCAATATCTAAGAACATGAAACATAAAAAACAAACAAGACAGTACGGACGAACAAACAGGAACTATAAAAATAAATAAATAAGAATAGAAATAAGAAAAAATAGAAGAATAGATTACAGTTAAAAAGGGGGTGGATGAATGGGGTCAGTCGGTAACCCAGCATTACTGAATGGGAGAGACACAGAGGTGTACCTGGCTGTTCACTTGTGTGGGCCCAATCCAGGCGTTTTCTAGTACAAGTCCTAGAGCCTGTTTTATAGCAGTAGGTACCAACCTTCCCCGAGCCCCGAAGGAAATAAAAGTATAAAGAATAAAATCAATAAAAGAGTGAATGTA
The DNA here is from genome assembly GCA_030141615.1 of Unio pictorum. Taxonomy (NCBI): domain Eukaryota; kingdom Metazoa; phylum Mollusca; class Bivalvia; order Unionida; family Unionidae; genus Unio; species Unio pictorum. Next base: position 2,823,471 of record JARLTB010000139.1, read on the forward strand.
TGGGACCGGTCGGGACCTCTGCATTACCGTATGGGGTGACACAGAGGTGTACCAGGCTGTTCACTTGTGTGGGCCCAATCCAGGCGTTTTTCTAGTATATTTCCTAGAGCCTGTTTTATAGCAGGAGGCACCAACCTGTCCGGGATAAGTGATAAATAAAAATAGTAACAAGAAGGATAAATGGGGTTAGTCGGTATCTCTGCATTACTGACTGGGGGTGACACAGAGGTGTACCAGGCTGTTCACTTGTGTGAGCCCAATCCAGGCGTTTTCTAGTATATGTCCTAGAGCCTGTTTTATAGCAGTAGATCACGACCTTCCCCGAAAAATATATTAATAATAAAGGAGAAAAATAATAATATAAATAAAGAAATGGCATGGCACATCTTTATAGCCCTGAAAAGGACTGTTTTTAAAGGAATAGTATTATCCATTCTGCTGTGTGATCTTGAAGGCAGCTTGCCAGAGGAGTTGCCATGCTCTTCTTGGGAGTCTTGTTCTTTCTGTTATCCTCCCTTGTGATGTTATCTCCTCTGTTTGATGGTTGTAGAATTGAGGGTGTTGAATACTTCATTTTGTTTCTTCCTGTAGTTGGTAGTCCCTCCTTAGGCACATTTTGGAGGGGGCGTGGGGTTGTTTTGGAAGATCTTTATGCCATTATTTGTTAAGTAGAAAGGTTTGGAGGTATGCAACCCCACGTGACAAGCTGTAATGAAGTGTAATTTTATTGGTGTATATTGAACACTGGTATACTTGTTTTGATTCTGTAATAGGGTGCAGCTGTGTGCTGCGGGATCTGATAGTCTTGGGTTTGACTACCTCAAATGATGTTAATTTGAGGAGATTATACTATTTCTTTTTAGGTTGCAACATTGTGTCGCTGGGCCTGATAGTCTTGGGAGTTAGACTACCTCATAATTATATTTGAGGCCATAGTCGGGATTATGTTTGTAATTGTATGGTCTAGTTGAGACCAGCGTGTATGCCAGTGATGTAGTTTGAGATCTTAGTTTGAGTTTAAGTAAAGTTTTATTGTGCGCTGTCAGTGGGGTTGATTAAGTTCAGTAGAGAAGAGAGTAGAAGTAAGAAAAGGTCCCAGGCTATTATTTATGTTCTTATTCATTTTTATTTGGATTTTTATCACCCTATGTTCCTAGGTTAGTATTATTATTATGATGTTGGGAGGTTATTAGGGTGATGTACGAAGCCTATTAGGGATACTCGACATGGGGAACTTCCGGGGCTGATATACCCAGCGTAGTGTAGGTGGCCACTTGTATGAATCATTTCCCCTTCAGATCCCCTACTGTGCATCCCTATGGATATGTGTCCACCACCCCTAAATCCTTTCCAACAGCCCTGGGATTAAGTTTGTTGTCTTCGGGTTATTTTACGCCTAGTTTAGTGTTAATTTATTTATAGATTTTGAGTTAAGTAGCCACTTGAATTTATGGGTGTGTTGTATCAGTTTTTATTATGATGTTGGGAGATTATTGAGGTAGTGCACAGAGTCCATTAGGGATGCTCGACATGGGGAACTTCCGGGGCTGAAATACCCAGCGTAGTGTAGGTGGGCCATTTTCATGAATCAGTACCCCTTCAGGTCCCCTGCTTTGCATCCCCAAGGTTATGAGTGCACCACCTTTAAATCCTTTCCAACAGACCTGACATTTTTAGCATATTGATAATGTTTGTTATAGTAATTTTGAAGTTGTTTTGGTTTAGCTGAAGTATTTCCGGGTATGTACTTGGGGCTAAGTTATTAGTTTGTTTAGCTTTGAATATATTCCTTTCCTTTAGATTTGCTTTGCAGATATTGAATATATGATGTAAATCTTCAGGAAGTTTACATCTGTAGCAATTGATATTATGTGGAAAGGGACCCAGATATTTACCAAAGCTGTCAGCCAGCTTTGTTTTTCCTAGCATTAATCTGTTTATTTTGATTTGTTCCAATCTGTTATTACTCAGCAAGAGGGCATTTCTATCGATTTCTCGGATGGTATTTCTCAGTGTACTCCTTTGATTGTTTGTAGACCATTCAGTTTGCCATATTTTATTTATCATAGTGTTAATCAGACTATAGATTTCAGTCTGACTATACTTGAGTGGTACGTAATTGGGGTCATTAAGTTTGTTTTTAGCCAGTTGGTCCGCTAACTCGTTTCCTTTTATATTTACATGTGATGGCACCCATAGAAATTCTACTGTTAGATTTTGTGAGTTTAATGTTTCTATGATCTGATTAATCTGAATAAGGAAATTTTCCCGCGATATGGTATGATTGTTTTTGATGGATTGTAGGACGCTAAGCGAGCCACTAATAATCAGTTCAATTGTAATGCATGGTATGTTCTCTGATTGAGTACTGAACATTTGGAATTTTTCAAATAGCAAACTGTTAAATGTGTCCTCATAAAACATTGACAGTACACTGGAAACTTTTGACTAAAAGATTGTTTTGTATAATTTGAACACAACCAGAAATGTCTCTTTATATGAATTGAATTGATTTGCTTGAATAAAGTAAAGTATATATTATTTAGAATGCAACATGTGAATTCTCTGCAGTTGCAATGTATAAAGTGTTGCGTACATTTTGAAATGTACTCGTATGTGCATGTGCTGTCCAGGAGTACATTTGGAATGGTACTCATATCTACTCAGCATATCTGTTGGAATAAATTTTGAAAGGTACTCATGTGTACTCCATGTATCTTCTAAAGTACAGTTTGAAAGTACTTGTGTGTGTACTGGAGTACATTTCAAAAGGTATTCATGGGCTCTATGTGTTGGATTACATTTTGAAAGGTACTCATGTTTACTTTATGCATGTGCTGGAGTACACTTGTACAGGTACATGTACTCGTGTACTCAGCACATGTGTTAAGAGTACATTTTTGTACTCCATTTTGTGCTGAAGTATAGTTTAAAAGGAACTCGTGTAATTTCATTGTGTGTACTGGAGTACATTTGGAAAGGTATTCATGTGTATTCCATTTGTGTGATGGAGTACATTTGGAAAGGTACTCATGTATTTACTCCTAACTAGGAAAACTTAAAGACAGAAGTACTTGTATTTAGATTCAAATTAATGGTACAAAAGTATTTATTTTTGTACTTACGTACTTGAACAACTCTGCCCCATGCCTGTCACTCATACATGCACACCTACACACTAACAATGTCTAATTCATTGTTTTTCAGATGCAGAAATTAGGTACAGGTTTATATATTGACATGGAAGTGGTTTTATGTTCAACTAACTAGATAAGGAAGCTTATTGATAAAGTTATTAGTCCATGTCCCAGTCAATATGGCTGAAGTTGTTTCATCACAGAATAACGCTGGTCAACAAATTGATCAAACACCACCAAATCCTTCTACAGTTTCAAATCCTAATCTAGAGAGACAGAATTTAGGTTTAACTTCACTTGAGATGATGGAAATGTACAAAAAATATGCCAGTTTCAATTATCTGAATGTGCCTTTATCAGTCAGCTCCAGTAGCGCAGATGATTCCGACAATGACCTGGAAGAGATGGTAAAATTAGAACTGTATCAAGATTCACCACTTTTCCAAAGGATAAATTCTCAGATTCAAATACAGCAGCAGATTGCAAAAGAAAAACGAGAAAATCAAGCAGTTGGAGCCTTAAGAAAACAGAGGAATGAGGAATTACCACATGCCAGCTTACAGTCACAAATTGACAATGAAAATGTAAATTTTGACAGTAGTGGTGAGAGGCCAAATAAACTAATAAAGCTAGAACCAGTCTCACCTCAGCATGGCGATAGTCGGAGAAGTCCTGACAGTGCTCAAATGAAAAAAGTAACAAGTACAACTCCCACCCTTCCCCCATGCAGGATCTGTGGAGAGAGGGCATCAGGGTTTCATTATGGGGTGAACACCTGTGAGGCATGCAAGGTAAATGAAATCTGTATGAGTAATAGAAATTTATGTACAACAAGTTTTATGTGCAGTCTTCTTTACAAGGCAAGAACACTGGGTAATATTCTTTATAAGGTAATAACACTGGGTGATATTCTTTACAAGGCAAGAACACTGGGTGATATTCTTTACAAGGCAAGAACACTGGGCGATATTCTTTACAAGACAAGAACACTGGGTGATATTCTTTACAAGGCAAGAACACTGGGTCATATTCTTTATAAGGTAATAACACTGGGCGATATTCTTTACAAGGCAAGAACACTGCGCGATATTCTTTACAAGACAAAAACACTGGGTCATACTGCTTACAAGACAAGAACATTGGGTGATATTCTTTACAAGGCAAGAACATTGGGTGATATTCTTTACAAGGCAATAACACTGGATCATATTGTTTACAAGACAAGAACACTGGGTGATATTCTTTACAAGGCATTAACACAGGGTGATACTTTTTCTTTACAAGGCATGAACACTGGGTGATATTCTTTACAAGGCATGAACACTGGGTGATATTCTTTACAAGGCAATAACACTCGGTGATATTCTTTACAAGGCATGAACACTGGGTGATATTCTGTACAAGGCAATAACACTGGGTGATATTCTTTACAAGGCATGAACACTGGGTGATATTCTTTACAAGGCAATAACACTGGATCATATTGTTTACAAGATAAGAACACTGGGTGATATTCTTTACAAGGCATGAACACTGGGTGATATTCTTTACAAGGCATGAACACTGGGTGATATTCTTTACAAGGCAATAACACTGTATCATATTGTTGGTGATACTGTTTACAATGCAATAACTCTGGGTGATATTTTTTACAAGGCATGAACACTGGGTGATATTCTGTACAAGGCAATAACACTGGATCATATTGTTTACAAGACAAGGACACTGGGTGATATTCTTTACAAGGCAAGAACACAGGGTGATATTCTTTACAAGGCAAGAACACTAGATCATACTGTTTACAAGACAAGAACACTGGGTGATATTCTTTACAAGGCAATAACACTGGATCATACTGTTTACAAGACAAGAACATTGGGTGATATTCTTTACAAGGCAATAACACTGGGTGATATTCTTCACAAGGCAATAACACTGGGTGATATTATTTACAAGGCAAGAACACTGGGTGATATTCTTCAAAAGGCAATAACACTGGGTGATATTCTATACAAGGCAGTAACACTGGGTGATATTCTTTACAAGGCAAGAACACTTGGTGATATTCATTACAAGGCAATAACACTGGGTGATATTCTTTACAAGGCAAGAACACTTGGTGATATTCATTACAAGGCAATAACACTGGGTGATATTCTGTACAAGGCAATAACACTGGGTGATATTCTTTACAAGGAAATAACACTGAGTGATATTCTTTACAAGGCAATAACACTGGATCATATTGTTTACAAGACAAGAACACATGATATTCTTTACAAGGCAATAACTTTGGGTGATATTCTTTACAAGACAAGAACATTGGGTGATATTCTTTACAAGGCAATAACACTGGATCATATGGTTTACAAGATAAGAACACTGGGTGATATTCTTCACAAGACAATAACACTGGGTGATATTCTGTACAAGGCAATAACTCTGGGTGATATTCTGTACAAGGCAATAACACTAGTTGATATTCTTTACAAGGCAATAACACTGGGTGATATTCTGTACAAGGCAGTAACACTGGGTGATATTCTTCACAAGGTAATAACACTGGGTGATATTCTGTACAAGGCAATAACACTAGTTGATATTCTTTACAAGGCAATAACACTGGGTGATATTCTGTACAAGGCAGTAACACTGGGTGATATTCTTTACAAGGTAATAACACTGGGTGATATTCTGTACAAGGCAATAACACTGGGTGATATTCTTTACAAGGCAATAACACTGGGTGATATTCTGTACAAGGCAATAACACTGGGTGATATTTTGTACAAGGCAGTAACACTGGGCGATGTTTTCATATGTCATGAACACTGGATTGGCATTAAATTGTCACCTAGGTTTTTGTCTTATGAAGAATTTTATATTTTCCATATTTTAAAATTATTATGTTACTTCTTTTTTAGCTGTGTATATACCTTCAATAGACTATGCTTGGGAAAGACATGGTACCCTTGGGTTTTAACTCCTTTTTTGTGCTCCAGGAAATATTTTCACACAGCAATATACATAATGAAAATTAACAAGTTGTGATAAAGAAGTTAAAAACAAGAGAAGTCTGGTTAATTAGCAAGCAGTGGTATATATTACCTTTTGGTGGAAGTTCAATACTTTGATGACGTTATGTGTTAGATATCAAAATTATATTACTTTGAAAGACATTTGGGCCCTGATTGCACATCCTGCTGTCTTTTGTTTCAGCAGCATAACTTTAATAATTTTGCAGTTAAATTTATCATGCATTGTAAATTGATGAGACCCTGAATAAACTTATTTCTATCATACCACAAAATCATTTAAAGAATTAATTACCCTGACTGCTTTCCCAATGCATGCTTCTCTGTTTGTCAGGCAAGTTTTTAGTATTTTGGGCTGTATGCAATGCTTGCTATATAGCTAGTTGCCTTTCTTTTGCAAGGGTTTCTTCCGCCGGAGCCTGAAAAAGATGAAAATAGATTATAAGTGTGTTGGGAAGAATAATGACTGTTTGATAGCTCCAGGCAAAAGGAGTAGCTGTCCCATGTGTAGATACAACAAGTGTATTGCTGTTGGCATGTCCAAAGATGGTAAGTAGCTAGATTTGCATGCTTCAAAGAATCTACACTACACTTAAACCTGCTTTATTCTGAATACACAGATTTATTGATTGAAAAGTGTCATAACCTGTTTTGATATACCATACATTTCTGGCAGAAGGGGTGGTCTTTCAAAACAGGTTCTACTGTATTTGTTGTCAGGTAAGACCATACGTCCTTTGATTTTGGGTATGGTCATGGAGTCTGTTTAATTTTTTATTAGTAGAAATATAGATATCATGAACTTCATTGATCACGTTATATAAATGGTATATTTTATGGTTTCTATGGTTAGCATTATAATCAGGGATAACTGTAAAGTTATCAAGATTCTGATCTGCAAATAAATTCTTGCCCAGTAGGTCAGTGTCTGTGTTATTCTTTTGAAGAGAACAAATGGTATAGAATCCTGTCTGCTAGTGCATTCAGAAAATCTGGTGCTGTTATTTGTAGTTTGATGCATATGTACAGAAAATTAAAAGTTTTCAGAAGTTGCACTTGCACTCTCTACAGTTCTTCTGTCTAGCAAACTGGACACCACAAGGACCCTCTAACTGCTGAGATTTCTTTAAATTTCCTTCAGCTGTTTTGTTGCAATGGGATTCTGGCCAGAAACTTGTCCAATTTGTCTCACTGAGAGATAAATTAAATAAATAAGAAACTCAAAATAAATTTAAAAGGAAGAATATTTAATTGTTCAAAATGCCTCTGACTGAACAAGCAAGACTATGACAATGAATGACATAAACAAACCCTAATGTGACATTTTGTTAAATGAACTGTTCATTTATTTGTGTAAAGTGCCTTTCAATAATTTCATTACATCGACTAGATGGATTGAAATCAAATGGTATTATGCTAGAGTTTTTTGGTTGTGTAAACACAAGGTCACTTAAAACACTGCATATTAATTATACCTGTTGTTGTTGGTTTTTTTAAAGTCTTTTGATTGACAGATAATTTGGTTGATTAGCCCAATATGGATTAAAGCAGTAACTGTTTTAGAACTTGTGCACACAGGACAGTGGTCAATGACCACTTGCTGTAATATCACAGGATGTAAACGAATAAATGAAGAGAGGTACGAGCATTCAGAATGCCAGATGGTACAAATGGCAAAATAAAAGTAGATACATTGATTAAAGTATAAAAATGAATACATGATTTACTTGATTTGAAATAGGAAAAAAAGCACTTTTTCTGGACTAGTGACTCCGAAAATGTTATTTTTCTGACTTTGAAAATGTAAAGCACATTTGTACCAATTTATGATGATAAATGATTGGAATTTTCAAGCCGGGGACAAGCTTTGCCATGTATTTCAGGGCTTGAATTTAACACAAATTTCGTTGTAGCCAGAAGGACTAGTGTACTGAGAAATTTACTAGTCCTGCCAAACATTTACTAGTCCTGCCCACAAAACTGTCACACACTTGTATTGAGATTAACAACAATTTTCTTCATAAATAGCATTATATTATGAAATGCAGAGGTACATCAGTATAAATCCTACTTCAAATCATCAATCAGTCAATTAACATTTCTTGTTTCTCATGATAATCTGGATCCAATTCCAAAAAGGGGTCCAGGTGGCCTTTCTAGTCCTCCACCTGCAATCTGGGTCCATATGGGGCTTGTTCTGGTCTCCTTACCAGTCTCTATGACACATTCCACAATTGTATTCCTTGTGATGGATCATATGTTGAAATGTCATTTGTATGGAACATTATAAAGAGTAGGTCAGACAGAACACAAGGTCTCAAACAAGATATACACTCACTCTTCACCATTTTCATCTCCGATTCAGTTTTAAAGTTCGAACAACTCGCAACAAAACTGGATGTTTTCTCTATGTTTGTTTTTGAGAATTCTATATCCACCAGTTACACCACATAACGTGCTTATCCTCATCATAATTCAGCCATTCCCTGTCTTTTGTCCATGTCTTCTGAAACGTCCGATTATGCTTTTCTTTATCATAAGAATTATTCCTCTCTTTTTTGTCATTTTAATTCAAATTTTGCTTTTTTCCGAAGGCTGAACACCTTCAATAAAATGTCACATTTTGCCTGTCTTATAAGGCGGGAATTGTGCCTCTTTTTGAAATATGAGATGTTACCGTATAGCTGATGCGAATTATTTAAAGTAAGAAAAGGATTGGCAGTGTCCTTACTATAATAAAGTCCGAGCAAGAAACACGTTTCAAAACACGTGCCTCTTTGTGCCCACCCCATTAAATGGCATCTCCCTAATAAAGTCTTGACTTCAATGAATGTTCTGCAGGATCAAAGCAGTGACTATTGTAAACACTTATAAAATATTAACAAGATAATGTTAGTTTCACCTTGGAAAATGTGTGCTCCAATTACGGTCTCGCCATTAATAGCGTAAGTTTAATAAGTGTTCTTAATTAATCGGACCTCAATGTATTGTTGAAATTAATAATAAGCGGGGAAAATTTCAATTCTTACCATGCTGAGAGATTTTTTAATTTCCAACAAATGTACAGAATTCTGCTTGGATATCTTCACGTATATTCAATTATTTGTTCAGTCTTGTACGGGAAAAATATTTATATAAAAAATTTATTGTCATAGAAAAAGTAGTTGCATGGAAATGATGTGTCAATAATGTGATCATAATAAATTGATCCAATTCTTATAATTATTTTAATGCAAACGTAAATTATGCAGTTCTCCGTTTGTGACTGTTGGCGCATTTGGCTAGCAAGCAACAAAAAAGACAGAAAAGGAAACAAACAAATATGCAAATTAATTTCTTTGAATAGTTGATGCCATGTGTTGTAGTTTGTTACTGTGGTCGCATGCATAAAGTGTGAAACCAGCTTATTTTTCATTTTATTCGCAGTCAGATTAATTAGGATATCAATTACCAAACTTCCTTTGTTAGTTAACCCTTTGAACCCTAATCTCCCCCATATTTCGGCACAATAACCTGAGCCTCCCCGGCAATTTTTGACAATTTTATAAAAAGTAAAATTTTGCAAAATAAAAGTAATATTATCCCTTAGAATGATAATCCACTATGATATAACAGCAAATATCAAATTGTCTCTTTTCAAACATGCTTATAAAATGCTTTTTATTACTATGACTATGTAACAAACTGTCTCGAAATTTCTTCATATTTCATATTTTTCATATTTTTTCTATATTTCACTGACCATCTAGCGAATAACATAAGACAGGCCGGTATACCTGCCTTTTGGGTTATGACGGTAGATAGCTAGGCTGGTATACCGTCCTTTCGGGTTATGAAGGTAGATAGCTAGGCCGGTATACCGGCCTTTCAGGTATATACACCATTACAAACGGCTGGTAAACCGGCCTGTCGGGTTGAAAGGGTTAAGGACGGGACCATGATTGGCGCTGTTAAGTGAAATGCACAAAATCAGATGGTTTCTTGTAATAGAAACACATTTCTGAGGCAGAAACTGACTTCATCTTCTCATGCTGATATTTTATGACTGTGTTTACAACAGTCACTGCGTTGATTCTACAGAATATATGCTGAAGTCACATCTTTATTAGGGTATTGAGTAAACAAACGCTGACTGTTGATAAACAAAACTTACTAGCCCATCGGACTAATAAGAGTATGATAGTTACTAGTCCGACGGGAAATCTACTAGCCTCAGGCTAGCGGACTACCGCTAATTTCGAGCCCTAAATAGGAAGATTGCTTGATGTTTTAATTACAGATGTGTAACTCTATTTCTTGGATTGATTAGTGAATTAATCCAGTTTAGAGTATTCCCATAGGGTAAATTTTTACATTTATTCCTTGGGTACCAGATTTTTTTTTATTTCGGCTCTACAAACCACTAATTTATGAACAAAAATTTTTTTTATCTCCTCCCTCAGTCCTAAAATATTGTACAAGTCCTTGGTGTTCTGGGTATTTATAAAAACATTGCCTTTTGAAGAACAACAATTTTTTTTTAACCTCAAAACATAATTAACAAATTGACAATGATTTAAAATGTAAAATAAATAGGTTAGCTTTTGCTCCTGAAGAGCCATGATCATGATCAGTTGGGAGATGTGATGTGAATCGGTCAGAAATTCATAATCGATAATCAGTTCTCCTTAACCAACTGATCATCGATTATAATCGATAATCAGAACAACACTAGATGATACATTCAAACATTGTCATATTTTAGCCATCAAGACTGGGCGTTACACACATGAGAAGAGGACCAAAGACATTGTGGAGATCAAAAAGCTTCAGGATACAAGTAATCAGCCAGAGGATGCAGATACAGAAGAGGAACTTGAGAAGATCATCCAGATGCTTACGAAATATCACAGAGAGATAACATTGGGTGATTTGCCACATCTTGCAAACCCACAGAATGTTGCAGACTTACAGCGAAAATATTATGTAAGTCTTGTGTATTGTAAGCATAGCCAAAGATCTCATTGCTATTGTCCGTCATTTTTCTGGTAGAAACACTGACATAGAATAATTTTCTCATCCTGTTTCTTCCAATTAAATTAAAATAACCCTGCATTTTTGCTGTATAGTTAGTCGATTCAGCACATACAGAATTAGTCAGCTACTATTATTTATATAAAAGTCATCAGGTCTTGTACTCGTTTATAAAAATCTGAATAATTATTCAAGTAGAATCTAGCTTTATGAGCCATTCTTATAAAATATGAAAAAAATCAAGATAAAAAGCTGTAATTGTTTGGTATTGGAAGTATTGCACAGTAAGTCTCAAGCAACGTGTTTACTTATTGAGTACGCAAGTTCTTCGCATGGGAAAATGAAACATAAAAACATTTGATATTATTACAGTGTTGTCCCATTTAATTATGGTTATCATATGAAATTAAACAGTAAGTAATTAGTATCTTTAATATGGTTATAGCAATAATGCTCACTGATTTGACTTTCATTTGATTAAATTTATGGAATCTGTAAGTTCATTCATGTTAATTTTGATTACCTCAAACAAAAATGGTCAATGAAGCCTTGTTTACATTAGGTCAGTGATTGAAACATTGGAGATATTTGTGTTTATGACAAAGGAAAGTACAGGTAGCCACTTTGATGCACATAGTTTGAAAACGGATGTGTACCGGTACATATTTGAACAAAACAACACACAGAATTATTCAAAAGATTTGAGTAAACCTTATTGTCACAAAATAATATTCAATACAGATTAATACCATAAGTAACTTATAAGTTATTAAAAAATCAACGCTATGTCATCTACAGTCAATATAGGGTTTGCTCAGTTCTGCAGATGGCGATGCCTAGTGTGTCTTATATTTGTGGGCATCTTATTTTAAATATTTTTACACAAATTGTCAAAACCTGCGTCTTATATATGAGTGTGTCTTCTAATTGGACGTGTCTAATATACACGAAAATAGAGTAGTCATATTATATGGAGTTTTGACGTAAAACGTTTTGATGATGATCTCTTGTTGGTCTTGAAGATATTCAGTGGTGTCCGTCTTATCATCACTACTCCAGAATGGATGGTTCATTGGTTGTGTTGACATGAAGTTTTCACTAAAAGAGTTCTTATGATGCTTAGTGTGTCCTAAATGAATATTAGTACATAACTGATATCCTTCATGATCACCATGGAGGTTGTCTTGAAAGTTTTGCTTTTGCTTTCTCCTTCTGACAAGAGTGGTTTTCACTATAAGATGTTCTATGGTGTCTAGTTGGAACTAAATAAAAATACTGCTGTTTTGATATCCATTTTTGCCAACAAGGCAGCCTGTTCCAATTTTTTTTAAATCGCTGAATGATGGGTTGTAGTGACAGGCTTTATGTTAAAATTCATTTGTATTATGTCTAGTTGTTCCTGAATACAAACGGTGCTGATCTGATCTCCACTGTAACTGCCACCATGACAGTCTGGAAAACCTTGTTATCTCTACATCTTAGGGATGGAAGACATGTACCTCTTATTTATTATGTCTTGCTGGTCCTAATTGAATATGATGCAGTTGGTCCTAATTGAACATGATGCAGTTGATCCTAATTGAACATCATGTGGTTGGTCCTAATTAAACATGATGCAGTTGCATACATGCCAACCGTTACGCTTTTGGCATAATCATTACTGTTTTTTTTCACTAAATTGCGCGTAAATGTATATGGATTATGCTTTTTCGGTATATCCACCTTCCCAAAAAATCAATTATATGTTTTCTCATTTTTATTAACATTCCATTAATCCCACAGACCGTATTTTAGAAGAGACAGCTTTTAAATAACTACAATATAAGAGTATACTTGCATGCACTTTCCTAACAGTATCATGTTCTATTCATCGCTAACCTTGTTCTACTTTCAAACTTGCGACCTCAAATTCTATTTATAGCATCTGTATGGGTTAGTGAAGAGAGAACAGACTGGTTTTCTAATTTAATCTTTACACGTAGATTCTTTGTTCTAATTCATATTTACTGCAGAATCAGTCTAAAGGTATTTGGCACTCAAAAGTATATTTTATTTTAGTTGATGCATATATAAGAGAAAAATATCTCCTTTCAAATTTCACAGATGAATTACAAATAGGCACACAAAAAAGAAAAAAAACAAGAATGTGTGACATCTATTTCAGGCCATGTCAAATTTTTTTAGTATTTGGCACTAAACATCTTAAGATGGATTCTAGTCGATGTGTGTTTAAAGCTAAAAGTGCTACAAATGAAAACTTGAAAAAGTAAAGGATGTTAAAAGACGAGAGGGGCAGATAAATCATTCTTTATTAAAATTTAGCATGTTATTTGTGGATTACGCTTTTCCTGCCTGGATTCCACTTTATGACTACTTGGATTACACCTTTTCCTTGTCAGGGGTTGGCATGTATGCAGTTGTTCTTAATTTAACATGATGCAGTTGGTCCTAATTGAACATGATGCAGTTGGTCTTAGATGAACATGATGCAGTTGGTCTTAGATGAACATGATGCAGTTGGTCCTAATTGAACATGAAGCAGTTGGTCCTAATTAAACATGAAGCAGTTGGTCCTAATTGAACATGAAGCAGTTGGTCCTAATTGAACATGATGCAGTTGGTCCTAATTGAACATGATGCACTTGGTCCTAATTTAACATGATGCAGTTGGTCTTAATTTAACATGATGTAGTTGGTCCTAATTGAACATGATACAGTTGGTCCTAATTGAACATGATGCAGTTGGTCCTAATTGAACATGATGCACTTGGTCCTAATTTAACATGATGCAGTTGGTCTTAGATGAACATGATGCAGTTGGTCCTAATTGAACATGAAGCAGTTGGTCCTAATTAAACACGAAGCAGTTGGTCCTAATTGAACATGAAGCAGTTGGTCCTAATTGAACATGATGCAGTTGGTCCTAATTGAACATGATACAGTTGGTCCTAATTGAACATGATGCAGATATGACATCCAGTATGGCCCACCTGGATTTTTAAAAATATTTATTATCACTACTTTTGCTTTTAAAAAAAAGAGCTGAAACTAAAATGACACTATTTTTTCTGAAAATATTTAATTTTGATGTCTAGGTTGTCCTGAAAGAAAATGAACCTGATGTGACATTGAATATGTCAGCCATCATGAAAATCTTGTTACCTCAACACCAGACTAAAAGTCATACCAACATAGCTAGTATGAAACTAAGATGGTGCAAATCTGGCTTTTAATGTGGCCATTATGGCAACCATCTTGAAAGTCATGTTATTGCAATATCTCCAGTCACAATGAATAGGTGAATTGACATGAGGTTTTCACTCGTAGACTTCCTTTGATATCTAGTAGGTCCTTAATAAGAATGGTGCCAATCTTATATTTAATATGACTACCATGATGGCCATCTTCAATCTCTTGTTGCTGTTGCTTCTGAATGGATAGTTGTATCGACATAATATATTCACAAAAATATTTACATCTGCTTGATAATAAGTGAAAATAATAATAATGTGACCATCTTGAAAATCTTGTCTGATTGACTGACGGTAGTGGCGATGCATTTTCATTTAAAGATTTATAACAAACCTTTTAAAAAATGCTGATCTGACCTTCAGTGTCACTGCCATGACAGCCAGCTTGTAGGGCTTGTTATTGTTATATCTCCTGAAAGAATGGATATATATTTTTTTATGATGTCTGGTTGGTTGTGAATGAAAATGGTGCCATTTGATTATCTAATATGGTGGTGATATTGAATATCATATTGCTACTCTTCCTGAACGGATGATCATATAAAATTTGTTATTTTATTGAATTTTTGGTCAATAGTCAAGGTTGCCAATTGAAAGAAGATATTGTTTATGCACGTTAACTTGATAATACATTACAGACATGGATTGATCTATGTAAATGGCTTGCACTTACAGTAAGAAAAATAAATATTGAGTTTTGGTCAGGACGTCAAAGATCAAGGTCATTCTGATTGAAAATATTTAAATGGTTTTTGCTTAATAACTTTGATTCACAGAACACTGTTTTCTTAGTCACTTTAATGTTGGCAAATAGAGGGAGTGGGCTTCATACCATGTCATTGCATAAGGGTTGTTATATTTCAATGGTAATATTGATTTCGTTTCTCTTCTTTACTAACATGAATATTTGGTTAAGAATCAGTTACATTATTAGCTCCACTTTTTATTGAGATTACCAGTTTCAGTTGTGATGGAGATAATCAAGATAGGGCCTTCAAATTTTATTTGGCTTAGAAAAGTAGGGGTCAGAAATGTTTCTTTCGACTTATCAAGGGTTCATCTGATATTTTGATAGCCATTTTTTCCAGGTGGGTTGCAGTTGAAGTTATCAGAGCTCTCTCTGATGGTGGTCACACACTACCTTCTTTTGTTACATTAGTAGTTGTGAATGCTCCTACTATGAAAATAATACATTCAAGTACAATATTTTTCTATACCAGATTTGTTAAGGCCATCCGCGTCCTGTCTAAATAGTAAATTTAGCAATGTAATAGTTGCAGGTAATGTACTACTGCTGTGAAAATATAGTTTGATGTTGGTGGGGGTAAAGCTAATTTTAATTATATAATACTTACCTGCTGCTTTTGCAAAGAATTCCCTTCTCCCACCCTGCTCCTATGTCCTATAATCTAGACCTAAGTCAGAAGAGGTTACTATCCTGTGTGTTGGCTCTTTACTATTGAGTCAGATTGGGATAATATCCTTTACAATTCTTTCCCTCCAACACTAATTGGAAAAGGACAAAATTAGCTTGGATTGGGAAATTTGTTTCATGGATAAGGAAGGCAATGCATTATGAGTGGGTAAATACTGCATACTTAAATTAGTTTTCCCCTTTAAAAAGATACATTTAACATTGTTCAGCACTGTAATGCACATAGTACTCTAATGTACATTGAGGATATTCAGCACTCTAATGTACATTGAGGATATTTAGCACTCTAATGTACATTGAGGATATTCAGCACTCTAATGTACATTGAGGATATTTAGTACTCTAATGTACATTGAGGATATTCAGTACTCTAATGTACATTGAGGATATTCAGCACTCTAATGTACATTGAGGATATTTAGCACTCTAATGTACATTGAGGATATTTAGCACTCTAATGTACATTGAGGATATTTAGCACTCTAATGTACATTGAGGATATTTAGTACTCTAATGTACATTGAGGATATTTAGCACTCTAATGCACATTGAGGATATTTAGCACTCTAATGTACATTGAGGATATTTAGCACTCTAATGTACATTGAGGATATTCAGTACTCTAATGTACAAAGAGGATATTTAGCACTGTAATGTGCATTGAGGTTATTCAGTACTCAAATCTACAAAGAGGATATTCAATACTCTAATGTACAAAGCAGATATTCAGCACTCCAATGTTCACAGAAGATATTCAACACTCTAATGTACATAGAGGATATTCAATATGTGTTGGGCATTCACTGTACTCATGTAATACCTCTACTTTTGTATCTTAACCCAAAAAATCTTTTGTTATTATTTTTATGACCTAATATCTTTGTTTTAAAAAATCTTTTATTGTTTAATTGTTTTATGCTCTTTAAGAGTGGTCAACATTTTAATGTCAATATCACTTTACTCAGATATTAATTTTCTGCATAATAATTCATGTTTACAATGGCTATTGGAGACTACCAATAATTATGTAAAAGCTATTTATGTAATTGTTGATTAAATTCTGGTATTTAGGAGGAGTTCCAGCAAAAGAAGAAAATGTTTGGAGACCTTAATTTGTCCAAAGAGGAGCATTTTTCCTTTTATCGTTCTACGGGATTGGACATAGATGACAGACTGACAATGATGCAAGTAATTTGCAAATCTCTGGAAAAGGGAATTGCCAAACTGGTCAACTTTGCCAAGCAGATACCAGGATTTGTCGATCTTCCTCTAGAAGACCAAGCTAGTCTTATAAAAGGTATGACATCTGTCCCTTGTTAATTGCTTGTATCATAAATGGTATGGAACAAGAATCTTGTAAATTGCATACATTACCAAAGGAATAGGATTAGTCCCTTGTTAATTGCTAGTCATATATAAGATATTGAATCAGTCTCTTGTAATTGTCATGCTTTATAAAAGATGTGGCATTTGTCCCATGTTAATTGCTTGCATTATAAAAGGTATAGCATCAGGCCCTTGTTAATTGTTAGTTGTATTAAATGTGTGGCATCAGCCCCTTGTTAATTGTTAGTTGTATTAAATGTGTGGCATCAGTCCATTGTTAATTGTTAGTTGTATTAAATGTGTGGCATCAGCCCCTTGTTAATTGTTAGTTGTATTAAATGTGTGGCATCAGTCCATTGTTAATTGTTAGTTGTATTAAATGTGTGGCATCAGCCCCTTGTTAATTGTTAGTTGTATTAAATGTGTGGCATCAGTCCATTGTTAATTGCTAGTTGTATTAAATGTGTGGCATCAGTCCATTGTTAATTGCTAGTTGTATTAAATGTGTGGCATCAGTCCATTGTTAATTGCTAGTTGTATTAAATGTGTGGCATCAGTCCATTGTTAATTGCTAGTTGTATTAAATGTGTGGCATCAGCCCCTTGTTAATTGTTTGTTGTATTAAATGTGTGGTATCAGCATCTTGTTAATTACAATTTGTTTAAAAGGTGTGGCATCAGTCATCTAAAAGGTGTGGCATCAGTCATCTAAAAGGTGTGGCATCAGTCATTTATGATGTGCTGGTTATATAAAACATGTAATATCAGTCCTTTGTGAATTGCTAGTCATATGAAGCATGTGATATCAGTCCTTTGTCAATTGCTAGTTATATAAAACATGTATCAGTCCATTGTGAATTGCTAGTTATATAAAACATATGATATCAGTCCTTTGTGAATTGCTAGTCATAAAAAACATGCGATATCACTCTTTTGTGAATTGCTAGTTATATAAAAAGTGACATCACTCTTTTGTGAATTGCTAGTTATATTGTGTTATCAGTCTTTTGTTAATTGCTAGTTATATAAAACATGTAATATCAGTCCTGTGTTAATTAATCCTATCATTCTCATTACTCTACCTTCTGCTGTGACATAAATACATTGCTAAAAATATTGTTGCTTCCCCGGAGACATATGTACATATCTAGCAGTATTCTTTTTGTCTTTTTTGACTCGTACATTTGTTTTTGACTCGTACATGTGTTTTTGACTCGTACATGTGTTTCCAACCAAGGGTTGGGAAACCCCAGCAATGCATATATGCATTTCATAATAAAGCATTGAATTTAATGAAATTACAAACATCCAGTCTCCATAAAAATATTCAGCCATGAAATGTTTTCCTTTAGTAAAATTATGAAAATGTTCTATTTGTTGTTTTTCCTATAAGAGGAAATTACTGTGGTAAATGAGATTAGTTGTAGAAAGTAAACAGAATGGCAACCCTCATGTATATTCTGACGATTGTGATGCAAGCTTTGAAGGATTTGAAAGTGTTTTGATAGCAGATTGACCTTTAATCCATTCCAGAGTAAATTAGCAGCTATCACAGACCGATTTCTGCATGTTATTCTTTGATGATAAAAACATACAAACTTGTGTTTTGAAATTTTAGCAATAGTATGTGAATAGCATTTTGTGTTTTAAGAACATGGAAAGAACTATGTGTACAATACATATAGATACTTTATATACATATACGTATATGTACAATACATATAGATACTTTATATACATATACATATATGTACAATACATATAGATACTTTATATACATATACATATGTGTACAATACATATAGATACTTTATATACATATACATATATGTATAATACATATAGATACTTTATATACATATGCATATATGTACAATACATATAGATACTTTATATACAAATACATATATGTACAATACATACAGATACTTTATATACATATATGTACAATACATATAGATACTTTATATACATATACGTATATGTACAATACATATAGATACTTTATATACATATACATATATGTACAATACATATAGATACTTTATATACATATACATATATGTACAATACATATAGATACTTTATATACAAATACATATATGTACAATACATACAGATACTTTATATACATATATGTACAATACATATAGATACTTTATATACATATACGTATATGTACAATACATATAGATACTTTATATACATATACATATATGTACAATACATATAGATACTTTATATACATATACATATATGTACAATACATATAGATACTTTATATACATATACATATATGTACAATACATATAGATACTTTATATACATATACGTATATGTACAATACATATAGATACTTTATATACATATACATATATGTACAATACATATAGATACTTTATATACATATACGTATATGTACAATACATATAGATACTTTATATACATATATGTACAATACATATAGATACTTTAGATCTAGATACTTGAAATGCCTATTGTATTTTGTTATAAAATTTGTTTGAAACTGTTAGTGAACCAGAAACAGGGAAATAATGGCAGACATCACTGTGTCTGGGAAGCAACAGTTTATTGTATTGTCTTTTTTTCATAAAGGATTGGGCAAAATGTATTCAAAAAAATATTCAATTTATAGAAAGTAAAGCCTACATGTTATGTTATTGAAGATTTAACTTTAAAATGCATTTATGTAGTTGAGAAACTTATGGATCAATGCAATATTGTGGAATTCGCTAGAAGCATTGTACGGTCAAAGTCTTTTCTGTCTTGTATTTGTGAAAATACAGAAAACTGCAGTGAAGCAGATACTGTTTAACCAATGCAAACAATTACATCAAGTAAGTAGACAAAAAAATAAACCATTAAGTTTGCAATTCTATCAATGGACTGTTGTAATGAATCTATATAGAGTCATTACCTTATGAAAACCCTTCTAAAAAAATTAATGCATTCATGTCCATGTTGATTTAGTTGGAAAGAATGGTTTAGTTCATATTCCGACTATAAAGGAGCCATGTTTATAATTTTATGCATTTTTGTGTCGTATGTCTGCATACTTACGATAATTATCTATCTGCAACAAAGAAATAAAGACAAACAGTATGAAGACGTATGCATTAGCTCTCACATACACGGTACAGGGTTTATTTCAAACACATTTAGAAATCTTTGAAAGTACCATTCTTGTGAATTTTTAAAAAGTATTTTAAACAAAAAGAAATGATTATGGGTAGTTGATTAAGCAATTTTACTAAAGTGCAATTACAATAATGTAATCTGGTTACTCTGTTAAAAAAATTTACAATATAGTTTCAGTTATTCTTTTTTGGAGTCATATGGCCAAAATAAGTCAGAAAATTATCTACTTGAAAATAAATTATAGCTTAAATCCTGTGTTAAATGCAGATATGAATACTGGGAAACAGAGTGCATAATTAAAATAAGAGATCATGCAATAAACAGATGACAAACAGTATCTAACTAGCCTGAGCACTTTGAAATCTTAATAAGTCTTTTTCTACTGGGTGTCTGGCTGTAAAATAAATAGTCCAATACCTAAAATGTCGGTAAAATAAATAGTCCAATACCTAAAATGTCGGTAAAATAAATAGTCCTATACCTAAAATGTCGTTTCCACCAAAAAGTTTGTCTTCTTACTTAATAACAAGTCTAGCTTCAGTGTTTTAAAACTTGACTATCATTAACCAAGCTTTCATGAAATTTTTGCATTCAAATTTAATCTTTGACAGTGTGGTAACAAATTGAAACAAAATCTTTGGTTTTAAAGAAAATGCCTTTGAGCAATGTGGTAAAAGTTTCAAAGAAAATCTCTGGTTTTAAAGAAAATGATGTGCTCATTGACTGATATAGTTATCACTGATTTGGGAATTCATGAGTTAAAGCTTTGGAAGTCACATATAATCTTAACACCAATTAATAGCCTATGAAATAATTTTATTGCAGTCTTTTTTTTATAATGATAATCATTATAACAATAGCAGTTTGCTTGTCTCTGTTTAGTAATTAATCAGTGGATATTTTCAGTGGGAAGGTTTGAGGTGTGGCTGTTGGGTATGTCCCCATTTATCAACTCTGATCTTGGAGTTATCTGTGGTCCTCTTGGAAACAAGTTCCACATTGAAGAACTTGGAAAATTGTATGATATATCTTTCATCAAAGCTGTCTTCAACTTTTGCAAGAATATGAATAAAATGGGACTGACAGAAGCTGAGATTACCTTACTACGCACAATTGCACTCACATTTAGAGGTAAGAATGAAAAACGATTGTTATTTATGTTGAACCCACCTTGATGCAAACTAGCAGCAGAGAGAGTTTGCCCACTTTTTCATGTTGACTTCTATTTGATAAAATAAGCACTATTTGAATTTTGATAGTTTTTATTTCATTGTATTTTATTGCAGTGTAAACCACTACTGTTGCTCATAAAAAGGTTTTTGGGAGGAATATTTTTCAAGTTTACTTCTATTTGATGACTGATTTATGTACAAATGATTGGAAAGGGCTGCGAACAATTAATGTAATACGTGATAATATATGGCAAAGATCGGAGGGGCACAGATTACTAGATTGACCAGAGAATGGTTAGCCGCTATTAAGAAATTTCTTCCGGTGAGAGATTCTTTTAGGGATAATCTCCAAGTGAGACAACAGCAGTGACTTGATTTTACCGCTGATACTGAACAATTATTTAAGCCGATAACAATGGCTACTAAAAGGCTGCTACTGCTACTGAGATAGCTGTAACTACAGCTGCTGTGACTACTGAGAAAGCTACGATTCCAGTACTTGAAAAAATAGCAAAATGATCAAAACAAACAAAAGAAGCTCTAAAAGAACTTCCAGGTAATATAATAACTGCTGCGCAACCTCAATCTGAACCTGAACAACAAAGTGATATTGTCAAACCATAAGAAGAACTTGTTAGTGAAAGAATTTCCTTCAATTATAAATTTCTTCCGGGTAAACTTGATGAAATAAAAAATATGAGATTCAAAGATATGGCTAATTTTTTGTTACGAATTTTCATTATAGAAAAAATTATATACAGCCTGATTATATCGCTATGGATAAAAAAAACATGGCGAAATGGTTTATACCGTGTGATAGATAAAATTAAAGTATCAGATAAAGATAAAATTTATAGTAATCTTATGGACGAAATAAAAAAAGTCGAATCGTCTACAACTGTGCAATCAGATCCCGGATTTCTCCAATTACCAGAAAGATCAAAATTTTTAGATATTGAGAAACCTTCTTTGGGTGCAATGGGTAAGGTCGGTGATGGATATTCTACCGGTGGTGTTCCTTGTTCGCGAAGTATCGTCGATGATATATCACGATTGGAGGTTCTCATCAGGGGAAAATGAGCTGGAAATAATTCTCCAGAGATAATTAATGAAGCGGCTGATATCTGCCAGCGGTTATTTCAGGGAGGTTTCATGGATAATGGTTTATGTCGCAGTTTCATCGATGAATTAATTGACGACTATCACAGTGATTAGATAGATAACATCTAAATAAAATGTATTGTAACAAACCAACCAGAGTTTACATTGTGAACTCTAGATTACCTGTATACAAAGTATATCATGGAGATGGATTAGGTAATGTCGTCTTGGGATTATTCACTAGAATTGCTCCAAAAATTATGCCCATTGGAAAAGAACTAACGTCAAAAGCTATTGATGCTATTGGAAGTAGAGTGGTTGGCACAGTTGGTGATTTAGCTGGTAGCGTGTTTAATACCATCAAAGAAAAACTTATGTTGTTATTTCGGAGAAAACGAAAACCGGTACCGTCTACAGAATTAATGCCACCTCGGGAGAGTAAAGAAATAAACAAAATAGTAGTTCAAAAATTGTCTCCATTGATGCAATCAGATGATGATTCTCAAAAAAATATTGTTGCTAATTTGATTGCTGGTTCCGGTCTTAGAAGATTATGATTTTAGCATATATATAATAAAATATTCCAGTCGATTTCCGATGATGCTTTTGATATGGATGCGCCTGTACCACGATATGATTCTCTATGCGATTTTCAATTTTTTTCGTATAACGCGATGGATCCCAGGGCTAGATCACGAATTGAACTTCGATTTGATGATACATCTAAATACTTCTTGCCGTGTGAAGCTTTCATTGAGGTGGAAGGAAGATTAGTACAAAATGATGATCATAGTACTCCATATGATAATCTTTCAACGAGAGCAATAGGATTTGTTAATAATGGTATAATGGCGTTATTTAGTAGCACGCAGTATCTGATTAATTCTAACAGAATAGAATCTATCGATTATGACATTGATACTAGAACTAGCTAGATACTCTGATGATTTTATTTGATCTGCCGGTCACTCGATGATGTTTGCGAAAGATCTCACCGATCACGCTGATATTAATCCATGTAATATGATAAGAACACCACAAGATACTGCATCTGATCCTCAACCAGCTGGATATCCAGCAAGACCGGCTGCTGCTTTTGATGTAGTTGTAGGTAATAATAAAAATTTTAATCTAGTATTTGCAAATCAAAAAGCGATGTTAAACCGCGATGGAAGAATTTCATGTGCGATTCCTCTTTCTGATATTTTTGGATTTTGTAGAGACGTTAGAAAAGATATTTTTGGATCCAGTCATACCATGGTGCTTATGAGAAAATCAAATGATGATGATGCTATTTGGTATGGCGCTGGTATCCTCGATGGTAAAATACTTCTATCCAAGCTAGCGTTATGGATGCCAATAATGACTCCATCGCTCGATATAGAATTGATTATCCTAATAATCAGATAGGTCGTGTGTATCATCGTTTGTGGTCTTATATGGGACGGGATCAAAATATTGATACCGGATTACAGATATCACAATAGGATTTCCAAAATTTGTATCTGATCTATTATTTTTCATTACAACAATTTGATTTATCAAAGCACTCCGTCGTTGATGTAAAATTTCAAGCTCGTATAGGAAAACTTCCTATTATTGATGCTGGTCCACCTATAGTATGAGGATCATACAGAGCAATCGCTGTTATTCTTAGCAATAAGATGATGACACTCAAAGGTGGTGGTGGAAAAATGAGAGTAATTGATGCACCGGTGGAAAACATGTAACAATTAGATGTTTTGTTATCTAAATAAAAATGTTGTATAGTCATGTTAATGTTACCTTGACACCTGGTCAGATAAAGAAATTACAATCGAAAACCTCAGCTGCGTGTGCAGCAAAGATAACTTTGAAACGTGTACAGATAGCTAATGGAGGATCAAATAAACTATCCCTAACGAAAAAACAGCTTAAACATTTTAATAATGCGTTAAATGCGAAAACAGGACTCCAGTTGGAATTTTCATCTGCCGCAATTTCCAATATGATCAAATCCGGTGGATTTCTTCCTTTTATTGCTCCTATCCTCGTGGATCTTGGAACCGGTGCGATCTCTGGTATTGCTGGTTCGGGTGCGAGTAAAATTCTTGATAAAATTACCGGAAAAGGGTACCAAAAAAAGGAAGAGGCTTTCAAGTACCAGGCAGCCGATTCACCAGATATATCCCCATCGGACATTAACGCGGGAATCTTTGATTCCTATGTCAAATTTTGATTTAATCGATGTTGTAAAAAACTCCCCAGTAAAACATTTCAGAGGTGTTTTCATGAGAGATCAATTACCTAAACAACCAACAATACCAGAAACCGGTGTAATTAATCTTGATGATAACACTGGACCTGGAACTCATTGGGTAGCTTATGCGATAGATCCAGAATCAATTATTTATTTTGACTCGTATGGACTAGCACTGCCACAAGAATTTCTCAATACGTAACACAATTAAAAATACCTGTTTCGGTTTCAACGTTACCCACGCAGACCTTAACCGATCCTCCAATATGCGGCCGAGAGGTTCTTAACGTATTAATGATGATTTCAACATCTCCTAAGCTACCTCATAAGGCTGTACATGATTATACCAGCTTTTTAAAGAGAGGTCATATAATATAACAATGGTAGATTTTTGGGGAAGATCATTACCGCGTATACCAAAACCCGTGGGAGGAGTTTCCATTGAACGGGTAAATAGTCTTATTTCAAAAGCGATCACAGACAGATTAACAGCTCTTTGTGATAATTTTATATCATCAGCGGAATCGTTAAAAACGCTCAGTGATAAGTATGATGCTCATATAAATCAATTTGCGGGTTTACAAAAATCTGTTACAGATGTTCAACTTCTTATTTACAATTTCTTTCGGGTTGCACCGGTAACTACACCGAAACTCTCACAGATAAAAACCACCATTGATGAATTAGAAAAAATATTATCCGAATATCCAGATTTTCGTATGAAAATTTCTAATTTCTTTGAGCCTCCATTGGGAAATCCATTAATAAAACTATCAGATATAGAATTTGCTATTACTAATCTAACAGATCTTCAATCCTCGTATGTAGATCACGAAGCAGAATTTGTAAATTTTCGTAAAAACTTCATTGATAATTTCTTTGGGGTTCCACCGGTGGTCACGCCGAAACTCTCACAGATAAAAACCGCCATTGATGAACTAGCAACGTTATTTAAATTTTCGTTAAAACATCATTAATAAGTTCTCTGGTGGTTCCATAGACAGCATGGATGTAAAACTCCCGGATATAAAAGCATCCATTGACGAGATCAAGAAAACTCACGAGGCCATCAAAGATGATTTTCCGAGGATGATAATTACGCTCGATAAAATAAAAATCTCTCACGAGCGAGCAGATATTGTAAACTTGGTATGCACAATCCAACACGGATCATTTGTTTGGATGCCGGATAATAACATGCTAGATATCACCGCGACCGTCAAGGGGATTTACAGACTAACATTGATTCCTTATAGAAAATTGTCATTAACATCGATGTCACCGACTTTATTTAATATTTCATCAGTGAGTTCAATCTGTGTCAATAATACAATATTAATACTCATCGACAAAGACTCAACTAAGCGATTTACAATAACAACCACCGATGATACATTAATTAGATTGCCAATAACCTGGTATGTAGAACTTGTAGCTGATTTGAGTAAACAACTTAATTAAAATTTTCTTTTGTTAATAATGGAAACAACTCAACAATACCGATACAACCAGGTGTTACAACTACAAGCTAAACTCAAGTTGCTTTCCGAGGAATACCAGATGAAGAAAAAAAATATCAATGAAGGATTACCATCGTTGATGTAACCGTGTACTCGGTTTCAGGTGTAGTCACCGGAGCCAGGATAATACTCTCTTCAGTGATAATGATCACTCCGGTTGCTATTCCAGTCTGTGTGGCCACGGCGACAACTATCACGGGAACAATTTCTATAATAACAAAAAAAATATCATGTAGTCAGCATAAACTCCAATACTACATTATAAAGTTTCATATGGTACTCGCAATTATCCACGATGATATCGTCACTCGACGGTTCAACAATATCCGATGTAGAATTCTCCACGATGGTGAACATCTATGAATCCACGATGTCAAAATTAAAAAACAAGATTACAATAACAATGTCATCATCGCAGGAATTACTTCAACGAATAGTGGAGAATACCGCTCCGGTGAAAACAACAATGATATCAATGGTATCAAGGAAACCGGAATTCAAGGTTGAATTTCCAACTCCAATTCCAGCAAAAGAGATTGCGTTAACTCAAATTCGAGTACATTATGCCTGGCCAAATGTTAGATTGGAACCATTCGGGAAGAAGTTCCCCAATAACAGTTTTGTATTTCGTATAAGAATAAACCCGACGAACTCCTGATTGGCACACAATATATATTCCAAGGGGAATTTATGATATCGAATATATCAACAATGAAATTAAACGCCAAATATCATTAATCACCGGGAAAAAAATCGTAAAAGATGAGGAATATCCTGTCGAGATAACCACTCATGAACCTTTACTATCATCGTCCATTGATATAAACTCACCGGAATACTCTATTGATATATATCACAGCTCAATCAAAGATGTACTAGGATGGCTGGAGGATCCACAGACTAGCACAGATATTAATAAACCGCGTTTACCCGAACCAAAAAGATCTGATTGGATCACCGATGATAAACCAGTCCCTGAGCCTGACTTAGATTATGGGCATTACACTAATTTTCATCTTTTTAAAACCAAGCCGGGTTTGAAATACCGATATGATGTTTACGATGTACCAGGCAGCTATGAAGAATTAACATACAGGAATATAGTATGGCGTTTTGATCTTTCTGAGTGAGGATTTATTATCACATTAAATCAATTAAGCGGTATTTTTAGTAATATCAGACAATTATATCAAGCAAAATTACAACAACTATGAGATCTTTTTCAACGGTCTAATTCGTGTTAACGCAATCCCTCCTCATGAGGAGATAATCCAACAGATTAAAACGCTAAATAAAATTACCGCCGATATGGATTATCTCAATGCGAGATTACTTAAGATAATAATCGATGATAACGGTCCCGAAAAACAAAGATTTTTAAATATGATTGATCTGACCAATGATACACTCCCCGATTATAATTTTCCCGGATATAATGTCCCCGAATTAAAAAAATCACTTAATAAACTCATCGATGAATATTTTCCTTGGATACATGAGTGCTGGGTTGCATCAATACCTCAAATCGATGTTTTTCGATGGAATAACGCTCCCGACGGAACAGGTAGACATCTATCACCGAATAACACCGACGTAAAAGCGATCTTCACGATACATCTTATTTGTGATGCCGTGCTAAACAGTTATAGCGTTAATGTATCATCGTCGGATCAAGTCTTTGGACGCGGTAGATAAATTTGCCATATAGCTTGTTTGGCTAACCAATCAGTTGCTGGTTTTGTTTGTAACGTTGGCCGCATTAGCTAATTTATCGCTGGCTGACTTTCCCATGTAATATCCAGTCGGAGAATAATAAATCGATTCCATATCAAATACTGGAGTCCAGCATTAATTTACCTTTTATGTCAGTTTTTATTATCCAAGATGCTAATTTTTCTTTGAAGGTTTATCAGGAATTGAATTCAACATGTGAATCAATTTTACATCGGCGAAATGATGCTGTTCAAGATTACCACTACGATACACGATATCATGAACACGACAGGCTTCATCGATAGCGTTTATCAGATATTCACCCAGTCGAGGATTGCCCTGATCATCGAGTCTGATATCTAATCGTGTTTCCAGACCACAATAACTATACCCGGGAAGGTGTTTTTCTTCTGGGTACTTAGCCCATGGTGCACCTGGGAGTTTTGTTAACTTGGATGTGATATCACCACAGCTTTTTTTTTAATACAAATCTGAATTTTTTTATATCACACCATGCACATTTTCCAGTGATAGCCTCTCTGTTAGTTTTTGCTATGGTAGGAACCGGATCAATTGTCTGTGTATTAGCTTTACACTTCACACAATATAAATTCATAATACTATTAAGTTATATTTAATGGAAATTACAGATTTTTCAGCGTTGAAACGGCGAGTACTCATCTAACATCATCCGATGTTACCTAACTCCATCCAAATGATAATTATTGGACCATCGGGTAACGGTAAAACACAACTGTTACTTAACTTGATTATGAAATGGATGGCATGGGACAAATTATGTTTGGTAGCACTTAGCGTAGACGATCAACACTTATCAGGTGTTAAAAGATTACAACGAGAGAGCCTCAGAGATCACCGGAGAAAATATCATCGAGTTTATCACAGATATTGATAAAGCAAATTCCGTGGAAGATATCTCCGGAGACATCAACAACCTTGTCGTATATGATGATACCATGTTGGAACGACAAAAGAATCCCGCAAGGATATTCTCCCGTGGCAGACACAAGAACACCGACGTGATCTACGCCACTGAATGATACACTCAAATTCCAAAAAGTGATCAGAGATAACTGCAACGTGTTAGCGATATTTAACGGTGTTGATACTCATACAATCTGAAATATCTGGCAAACTTGGTGTTCTGATTACGACTATAGCAAATTAAAACATTTCTTTAGTGGCACTCAGGCAACCCCACACGGATTTGTAACGATAAATTTATCTGACCCTGTAACACGATATCAGATAGGATTAGATCACATATATGGATGATTTGTGCCTCTCCAATGTTTGCCCATATATTATCACGTATTACATTAATTGTTTGCAGCCCTTTCCAATCATGTGTACCTAAATCAGTCATCGAATAGAAGTAAACATGAAAAATATTCCTCCCAAAAACCTTTTTATGAGCAACAGTAGTGGTTTACACTGCGATAAAATACAATGAAATAAAAACTATCAAAATTCAAATAGTGCTTATTTATCAAATAGAAGTCAACATGAAAAAGTGGGCAAACTCTCACTGCTGCTAAACTTAAGACCATGATAATTTTGGCATCTGTGTCCATCCATATGTCAATAAAGTTTACCATTAGTATTAAAGTTTTCTAAGCATTTTCTTGCAAAATTACTGCCCGCTTTAAAGTCTGATAGTGGACTTGATGTGCAGGACAAGTCCTGATTTATGTTTGTGCCTTTTTTAATTTTGAACAATTTAATTTTTTCATTTGTTCAGTATTTATTTTCATGAAATTTATGGTTAGGTATTTTTAAAATGAAACATCTTTGGTGCTTTTATTGTGCTGTCATAATTAACTCTTGTTACCATGTTTTCAGGGTTGTAATATCTTTCAAACCCATCACATACAGTGTTACCCATGACTGTCTGTTAAGGATGGTGATTAGTAGATGTCAGACATAACAATAGTATGACACTGACCTTGTCCATCCATATGACCATTGGTTAAGGTTTATCTTTAGTATATTTCATGCACAACAATGGTAGGGGTATATTGCAACCACAGATCAGGATCTGAGCTATTTGTCCTGTTTACTTGTAATTATAGACCTTTAATCACTTAATGTGTTTACAGATCAGGGTCTGTGCTGTTTACTTGTAATTATAGACCTTTAATCACTTAATGTGATTACAGATCAGGGTCTGTGCTGTTTGCTTGTAATTATAGACCTTTAATCACTTAATGTGATTACAGATCAGGGTCTGTCCTGTTTACTTGTAATTATAGACCTTTAATCACTTAATGTGATTATAGATCAGGGTCTGTGCTGTTTACTTGTAATTATAGACCTTTAATCACTTAATGTGATTACAGATCAGGGTCTGTGCTTTTTACTTGTAATTATAGACCTTTAATGACTTATGTAATTACAGATCAGGTTCTGTGCTGTTTACTTGTAATTATAGACCTTTAATCACTTAATGTAATTACAGATCAGGGTCTTTGCTGTTTACTTGTAATTATAGACCTTTAATCACTTAATGTAATTACAGATCAGGGTCTGTGCTGTTTACTTGTAATTATAGACTTTTAATCACTTAGTGTGTTTACAGATCAGGGTCTGTGCTGTTTACTTGTAATTATAGACCTTTAATCACTTAATGTGATTACAGATCAAGGTCTGTGCTGTTTGTAATTATGGTCCTTGTCCTTCCATGAGATAATATTAATACAGGTTAGGTTTATGGAGATGTAGTTTAGTTTGCTTTTCATGGGTTTAATGCCTTTTTCAGCACATGTTAGGCTACACGTCCATATTGCATGCTGTCTTCTCTCAGTTACTAAGAGTGCTTTGTGTTTCTCATACTGATGCACTCTATATACTTTAAATTCAGTTTATCATGTATTTTACAGTTACCACAGTTTCGCAGATTTAAAGATTCAATGTTCCATTTATGGAGACAATAGGATCCATTTTCAATCAATGAAGTTAAGTACCAATGAAACATAATTTTTGAAAACCAAAAATCTTGGTACTGGTTATAAAATAATGAATGGACATTATTTATATCATTTGGCCCTTTGACCTCAAAAGACCATCCATGAAATGTAAAAGGGCATTTCTCAAATTCATAATCCATAGAAGAAATGATTAGTTAGAGTTGCTAATTTCTGTGATATGGTTTGGCAGCTTCTTTGCAGCACTTCAGTCAATACAGAAGCATTTCAATCTGATTTAATTACTCATCAAAGGTAAATGCTTTAATATTTTTCTTTAAGAATTGAATGCAATTTGGAATGACCGCTAAGTGTGTGAGTGTGAAAATAAAAATTCAGTTATATTACTATGATGTCTGTGATGCGGCAGTTTATAGTGATGTCAAGCACTGGGGCATCATGCTGCAGACATGTAGCATGATGTCCCATTCAGTCACATTATCCTGACACCAGGCTGACCAGTCCTAATACTACCCTCTTAATGCTGAGCGCCAAGCAAGGCAGCTGTTAGTACCATTTGTGTAAGTCTTTGGTATGACTCAGCTGTGAATCAAACCCACAACCTCCCACATCAACTAGGCCACCAGAGTGGTTTTGGACCACTAAGAACCAAAGAGAAGAAAAGATTTAAAATATTTCTAATTAACATTAACATTAAATTTATTTAGCAAATACAAGGATATTAGTACATATAGGGGTATTGGTATTTATAGAGGTGTCAATATTTATAGGAGTATTGGTATATTGGGGTATTAGTATTTAAAGGGTATAGTAATTATAGGGGAATTAGTATTTATAGAGGTGTTGTTATTAAAGCTGCACCAATTAATCGTCCGTACTCATAATCGGGGCAATTATTAGAACAATCAGTATAATCGGTATCGGCAGAAATAATCAGTGCCGGTGTAAACAAATAACAAATTTCCAAAATATAAATTTAATCATAACATTCATCTTAAATACAGTTCTACCTGTTTATATCGACATCACTTGTATCGACAAGCCGCCTATGTCGACAAAAAAACAAAGTCCCAGTCCTTTGGTCTACTATTACTACCAAATTGTCATGCTTATGTCGATGTCGAGATAAAAGATAAACGTACATGTCGACAGAAGCCCTTGGTCCTAGTTTGAACAAATCCTTTGTTTTCTACTCATTTATAGTTGATCATGCCGCCAGGCTTTAATGTTGCGGTCGGATAAAAAACATCCACCTTAGACTATTTTTTAGGCCTATAAAGCTGGCCTCTTGCGGCAACTTAAAAGATTAAAAGAAGTGAAATCTGATCAATTCTAGCATTTTCCAAAGAATGCACAGAGGTATAGCAAGGATTTTAAAACTAGGAGTTCAAGATTACCACCAGTAAGCGTTGCAGTCCCCTACCAGAAGCAAATTGGGCATACCTGAAATGGCTATATTTCCAGACGAGTAGAAACAGCGTTTGCCATTGAGTTTTTCAAACTTCTTTACAGCACTGACATGTAGCCATTGTTTGTCCATTAGAGTGAGAGTGAATTGTCAGGTCAAGATAAGGTCTTATTCCAAGCACTAAGTTAGGCATCATACATAGTGTTCCACATGAAATCTTAGTTTTACCAACTTCTAACACTGTTGAATTTAATTACAATATTCACCAATTAGCCGTTTAACCCTTGTTAAAATTTGCAAACAGCATTTTGTCTAACTCTCAACATGTCTTGATTTTGAGGTCACAAGCACTACTTACATTGCTACACTTGGAAATGAAAACAATAATGAAGGTGAAAGTTATTCATTTGATGTACTCTTCTTATACACAAGTACATCAATGGGTGGTCATTCTACCTCTGAAATCAGTCATTGTACATTGCACATTTTCTCACCACTCTGCAGCTAGTCAAGTCTTTGATCCTGCCACCTATCTTGTGGGTCATGTTCTTCAGATGTACTCTTATAATGACAACATGTACATCTGTGGGTCTTTCAGACACTGAATTTTCTGATTGTAAACAGCTAAAATGATCAATTGTCAACACATTTTCCCACTCAGCAGGTGGTCGAAGCTGGACTAGCAAGCCCTTAAATTTGCCGTCCAGCAAATTGATGTGTACTGGAAACTCCTGTATACGTTATTTGTCTGAATCCCAGATATAATGCATCCAAATACATGTGATTACGCTTTTCCGAGACCTTTGAAAGTGATCGGTGATTAAAACAAGTTTATTCTGCTGTGAAAGTTTTGTTTTTAACTTTATTTACATTTACGATGGCTACCAACAGCAGTGTAAAACGCAAATTAAATTTACAGCCTCTGGAAACTAAATATCTGGCTCTTAAGGAAGTTGAGGGCTGAACATCTCGCAAAGAGGTCTGTGAAAATTTTTCGCTTAAAAATTACACCCGTTCAGGAAGGATGAAAGCTGCTGAGTCTATAAAGAAAGACTACGTTGAAGGTAACTATGCTCCCCAAAGGAAGATGCAAAATACTGCTACATTCGAAGATGTAGAGGAAGCTACAAAATGGTTCCATGAAGCATTTGCGAAAAAACTTAGTGTGGAGAACTTCACTGCAACAAGTGGTTCAGTCACTTTAATGTTCGTCATAACATCTGATACAAAATATTTGTGGAGAATACATGTACTGTTGACAGCTTTCATTTTCCTGTGAATAGCACCATCCCCTTGGTAGCCTGAATAAGATGGGAAGAGACTGACCAAAATCAAGGCCAATTTGAGTACATGTACATGAAGCATGTAAATAACAACTATCCAACCATGTGCTAATGCCGACATTGAATATCGTACTGTTTTTCGTATCAGGATGTGATCAATGCAATATTTTAATGTGGATTTTATGACACATAGGTAACCAGAATGTAATTTGTCAACATACAAGTGTATTTCACACTGATTCTGTCTTAATGTACTCAAAATTTCCATTTTTTCTCAAAGTGTAAATGCTACTCACTGATGACGGGTCACACTTTGCAGACAAATATTAACTTTTTTCTTTTAAATCAATGATAGTACTTAACAGTTTAATAATTGTCGGGTCACCGAAAGTTATTTTTTTAACATGCCTATGTCTTAGGACACGGAAAAAATTATTATTTGATGTCCAAAGATTTACATCTGTTACATTAGTCAACAAAAAGACCTAAAAAAAACGGTAAAGTTTAGACACTGGTCCGCAGATTAGATGACCCCACCCCCTTATTCCAGGCCTTTATTTTTCCTAAATGATTCAGCTTATATGTGAGTATATACTGTGATAATGAAATAATCAGTATCGGCAATTTTAATAATTGGCTATACGTGGTATTGACATAATCGGCAAAAAATGACATCTGTACAGCTTTACCAGTAGTTGTTATTTAAAGGGATACTGAAATTAATAGAGGTGGTGATATTTATAGGGGTATTGTTGGCATTTATAGAGGTGTTGATAATTATAGGGGTATTGGCATTAATAGGGGTGTTGTTATTTCTATGGGTATTGGTATTTATACTGGCGTTGGTGTTTATAGAGATATTGGTATTTGCTTATACAGAAGGGACATGCTAATTAACATCTCATTTTTTGTGTTTATGGTACTGATTGTGTTTAACTTAATCTGTGACACCATTATTCTGAATACGTTAGTTTATAGCTGTCTGACTGATATCCACTCTTGTATTTCAGATCGCTGTGATTTACAGGATCCTGAAAAGGTTGAAGCTGTTCAGTGGAGGTTGGTGAAATGTCTTTGTCTTGTACTGAGCAAGAAATGGGGATCTAGAAGTGGAATGAAGTTCTGTGAATTCATAAATTGTTTGATGTCTGCCAGAGACCTAACAGAATGGTATGTAAGAGTGAGCAAGAACCTTGTGATTGATTGGCCAGTTCTGCAGAATCATCCATTGTTGTTGGAGATGATGACCTTTTGAAAACTTTTTTAAATCAGAGTACTCATTTTGACTCGGAACTGAAAAAAGAGATAATTATAATTTCTGGTAATTGGACATTTAGAAATTTCTAACAATTTGGCATTTAGTAAGTTCTGACAATTGGACATTGTATCAATTCTGACAATTGGACATTATGTAAATTTTGACAATTTGACATTTAGTTGCCTGTGACTATATAGGATCAAAAACTGCTTTCATTCGAAATGAGAATTAAATGTGTGGTGTATGTGTGTGTGTGATTTGGATTTTTAATATAGCTTTAACAATTTTTCAGTCATATCGCTACAATGTCTGCAGTGAGGCAGTTTATAGTGATGTCAAGCACTGGGGCATCATGCCGCAGACATGTAGCATGATGTCCCACCCAGTGACATTATCCTAACACCTGGCCGACCAGTCCTAACACTAACCTCTTAATGCTGAGCACTAAGCGAGGCAGCTGTTAGTACCATTTTTGTAAGTCTTTGGTATGAATCGGCCAGGGATCAAACCCATGACCTCCTGCGTCCGCGGTGGACACTCTATCAGCTAGGTCTTTGGAGTGGTTCCTGAGAGGGGAGCCACAGTATCTAAGTTGGTATAGCATCAAACTGAGTCCAAGGGTCATGCATTCAGTACCACACATGGCCAGCATGGAGATGGTTGCCTTAAAGTTTCCTTGGGAAAGATACTTAGTTCCCATTTTAATGGCATGATATAGTCGATAAAAAAAATCGTCCAACCAGCCGTCTGAAGCATATTTTACTCCATACCTTGTGTTTTGTTGCTCATAGCTGTATAATGGAAAATCCTTGGCTAGAATTGGCTTTGGAAATGCATGTAAAAAATTTAAAGTAGATTTCATAGATTTTATAAAATTTTTAATAGCTGCAGTTCAATAAATGCACAGATAGTTTATAATGCAATATAGGTTTTCATATTGAAAACTTGAGCAGCTTTTGATGATATTCAAAAGGAATACTAGATTGTATCTAACAAATATAATTGTCTATTATTCAGAACTGTTTATTTAACAGTGACAGTTTTTGTGGTGGAGCTAATGAATAATGTCTTACAGAAATTAATGAATATTTCTTAGTACAACTTAAGACATTCCCAACAACTTTCCTCATTGGACATGTCAAGAGATGTCTCATGTTACTCATGGTTTATAGTTTATCGGGTAAATTAGTAAATGTGCAAATTTATTGTTGCTTTTGATGAATGCATAATAAAAGTATTAATCTTAAGTTTTATATTTACATCTGTAGCTGTATCATGTACTGCATTGACCTTTAAGAATTTCTTGTAGCAATGGTTGCTATGGGTTTAATGTCATTTTTCAGCACATGATAGGCTATCTGTGGCAGCCAGTATAATTGGTGAAGGAAGAACCTGGGAACACCCCAGGAAGAACTATCAACCCACAGGAAGCTACTGTCAAACTTGCTGACGTACCAACTTTGGCTAAGCCAGAGACTCTGACCCATGCAGATAGCAGTGAGACATCAGTGATTCGTTAAACTGCTTGGCATTCCAGGGACCCAATTTCTTGGGAAATGCTTTAAGTAATGATTTCTTTAATAGAGTTGTTTAAGACTTAGAAGTTTTAAATCTTCAAGCCTTTGAGAGAAAAGGGGATGTATATCCATGTAGGCATGTTTAATTGGTACATTTGTTGATACAGTTAATCTTGTGTAACCTGATCTTGGAGAGAAGCCAAATTTCTAACCAGACTAGACATAAGACCAGAATTCTTGGATGCTTTAACTTGACTGAACATGTGCATCAGACTTACACATAAAGTCTGAGTATAGGTTTGTTTATAAAAAGAACTTGTTATAGTTATTTTTATTAAATTTTTAAGCATTTTGTTTTTATCATACATGTATAAGCAAACTATAATTATTCACTGCTTGCTGTGAATAGTGGATAGACTTTTAACACTGCAGAAGGACTTGGTAACACTGGGTAATGGAGGCTTTGATCACTTGGGAAGTACTTTGAACACTGGATGGGCTTGAAGCACTTAGAAATGACCATAAACAGTAGGTGGGGGTTTTGCCATTCAGGAAAGACAGTGAACACTCACATTCAAAGAACTTTGCACACAGCAGATCAAATATGATTTCTGTGTACTCTGTGTGAAATATATTGCAAGAATGAGAAGACAATACTTGTTATGGTGACCGCTGTGAGTAATCTAGAATAGAAAGGGTCCTTTGTACATATTTTATTCAGAATTAATCTTTGTAATAGCTTGTATAATTTGAAGGTTTTTATGTTTGTGTGATAATTTTTTTTATTTTTCCGATGATTATATTTTTACTTACTAACAAATTTAAATATTCTTTTCACAATTTTTATCTGACTTTGCCATATGACCAAGTAAGGTTAGCATCTATCATGCATCATCTGTCATAAATTATCCATCATCCCTCAATCAATAATTGCTTATTGCCGCACTGGAGTCCTTTTTTCTGATATTGATTCAATCAAACTTTGAATATGGGCATCAGTATCTCTGATGAGCTAGAGAATGAGCAAAGACCACACATTAATGAGGTGATCTTGCATCAGATTGGCCGACTCTGAAGCCTGTATGTCTGATCCAGTTTTTATCAAACTCAGAATGTATGCTTATTTTTTAAATATCTAACAGAAATTTGATAATGAGTGAGATAATTCACACTAATGGGATCTAATGATCTTAACCAAGCTTGCTGCAGCTTATGAGGTCTTATTCCTGGTCTGATGTTTAATCAAGATCATGAACAGGATCAGTAATGAGCTAGATACACATTAACACCTTATTTCTGATCTGATCTTGCATCTAATTATATCATCGCGATGTTAGAGGAGTTGTTATGAGCAAGTTCAACACACATTAAAGAGCTAATCATGTATCTATCAGCTCTGGAGACCGAATTCAAATCAGATTTCGCGCCACTTCTGTAAATAAGCTTATACTATCTTTGTCATGGACAGGGTGAGTTGATTGGCTGAGATTGTTACCTTTCTAGATCTTGAGACTAGATTTATCATTCAGAACAGTTTTTATAAGTATCTAGTAAAGTTCATTAAATTCACATGACATAAAGATGCGGAGATGGTTTACATAGGATATGTTTTAATAATACCTCTTAAATCCTGCTTAGTGTAGTGGTCAGCTTTTTAGTTAACTTAAGTTAACTAAGTCAGGTAAGCAGTATCAGGCCTAGTTGGTTCTCTTGTTATTGATATCTGTTCCATATTTGCTCATTTTTGGCGCTAAGAAATACCATTTAATCAATATCTGACCATCTTTCAAAATATTTTGTTCTCCTTGCTTTATCATTTTATTTTTTCTTTAAAAAACAGAAATTTTTAATCTTTACTGTAGGACATGTTTTTATTACACATAACATGTCTCATGCAGAAATTTAATATGTAATAAATTATATAGTGATATATATTTAAACTTTATATCAGATGCATTTTATCAAATGCTTTTTATCATTATTTTAGGGTTTAACACCATTTTTCAGCACACAATAGGCTATACATGGTGGCCAATATTATTGGTGGATGAAGAACCAGGGAAAACCCCCAGAATAAACCACTGACCAACAAGAAGCTACCGGCAAGCTTTTTCACATAACTACATTAAATGTTGTACTACATACCATAATATAAACTATAAGAGCATGTGTGCTAACATTTATCTGTGATCATATAATTTGTAAACATTTCACAAAAAATTTTTTTCTCTTTTTTTCTTCTTTCTTTCTTTCATTTTTAGTTCTCTAACATTTGTTCTTTTGCTGACATATTTATTCTTTTAATTTGAACTGGTTTTGGAAGGGTCAACCCAACAAGACAGCTGCGCAGATTGTACATATAGTTCTTTCCATGTAAACCTGTTGATTTTTAAATAGTTATTGATGTTGTTATAACATAACTGTGTTAATTGTATATGTTTATATAAGAAATTTGATTCTGTTAATTTGTTTTATTTAATATGGAGAATCTAATAAGTGATATCTATTAAAAAAATTATGGGATTTATAATTTGTGATACTCACAAGTTAAGCATAGTAAATTTTATACATGATAACTTTAGGATATACTTGTTACTGTTGAGATATCCAAATGTGAGAAGTTTAGTTTAGATGCTGTAGTTTTTCCTGACAATAGACTGTTTGTTTTCCTTGTAAATACTGTTATCAGTTGTCCGATATTGTTGTGCCTTCTCACTTGATACTGCTGAAACAACTGGAATTCATACAAAAATATTATCCGATAGTATAGGCCTTCTCACTTGAAACATTTACAATAATTTGGGGTCATTATAGATATCATAGTGCCTTCTCATTTGGACTGTTACAACATTATAGGGTCATTATAGATAGCGTAGTGCCTTCTCATTTGGACTGTTACAACATTATAGGGTCATTATAGATACTGTATAGCTTAGTAATGAGTCACATATATGAAAATAAGCTTGTATGAAAAATGCATATTTGGGAAATTGCAATTTTTTTTACCAAATATACAATTCCATGCATGTATGTGGGAAGAGAAAGACAAATTCTAAGATAAAAAAGTTTTTTGTTGTAATGGTTGCACTTTAACTAATTAGGATGATCATTAATTAACTAACCATATTCAGAATTAATCTCTACCTTTTTTACTCATTTTCATTAATGAACTTAATATGCTTAACATTTTAGTTTGCTTATATCAGAAGTGTGATGGGCACAAAGTCATGCTATGCTGTCCTTTGATTCAACAATCAAATCGGGTTTTTTCCTCTTCAGATTGGTAATAGTGAAAAATGGCATTTGAATAATATTATTATTAATGATTACCATTCCAAATATGAAATGCAATGTCAGTCTGTTGAATGTTTCAATTTTAATCAGATTGTGACCACCTTTATGTTTTGTTTGTTAAATATGCTTGATATGCATAGATGTAACAGCTTTATGAACAGATGATTATCACAAACAAATGCATAGAACCATCACCAATATAAAAAAGAAACATCAATGATGGTTATCTAGATTTAGCAGCCTATGTTTTGGCCAGAAACTGTACAGGTATTGATTTTATGTTGACTACGTACTGTACATGTATTGATTTTGTATTGACCTTGCACTGTACAGGTACTGATTGATTTTGTTTTGACCAGGTACATACTGTACTGTACAGGTATTGATTTTGTATTGACCTTGTACTGT
Source organism: Unio pictorum (assembly GCA_030141615.1). Classification (NCBI taxonomy): domain Eukaryota; kingdom Metazoa; phylum Mollusca; class Bivalvia; order Unionida; family Unionidae; genus Unio; species Unio pictorum. The sequence goes on from JARLTB010000139.1 coordinate 2,863,684, forward strand.
ATTGGCATTGATTTTGTTTTGACCAGATACTGTACATATACTTATTTGTTTTGACAAGTTACTATACATTTTTTGTTTAATATATACCGGTTGAAATTGAGATCATATGTTGTATAAAGTGCTGATGGGATAAGGGTCCACACTGTTTGAAACTTGGTATAAATAGGGATGACATACACATAGATTAACATTTAATTATTTATTTTCTACCATTTCTTTACAATGTATCATGGGTAATTTTTTATGTGCTGCTAAGTTTAAAATACTTGTATACATCATGTATATTTGTATAACATAAACACTTAACATTTACATTCATTATAATCTATTCCTTATTGATCTCATAAACTGTCAAAAATATACACACAACAAAATTAAATCATCAATTTGAACTGTTTTTTATAAGCAATTATAGCAGTAAACATAACTAATTATACATTAATCTTTAACTTTCATTTGTATTCATGAATCAAGTGCATAATACTGCATCTACTTAATTTCAGTTTCAGTAAATTTTGGTCCTTTTCTGTTGGTGTTGATAAATATAAAATGTTCAGCTTTTTATTACAAACATGTAAAATGCTTTATCATATACACCAAGTAGAAATTATCAAGCTTGGAGTAATGGAGTATTTTATTATTTTCACATCAAATATAAGGTCTCTCTTATTTATGAATGGAAATGAAATTAGGAAATATAATGTGGATGTTGTAACTTCCTTATGCCAGATTACCCTCTCCACTATTTGTCTCATTTTTACCAGCTCATGTAGGCCTTATGTAAAAAACATTAAAGAATTCAGAAATTACCAGCAGTGTTACAGGTTTTTTTTCACTTTTTTTATAACTCCAAATGTCAAAGTAAAATGTATAGTATAGGCAAGTAATTTTGATTTTGCTTTTTTTTAAAAGCACAGTGCTTTATGTCAGTGATGGCTGAATGCATCAGGGAGATATTGGAGTTCATACCCACCCCCAAAGATGAAACACATTTGTTAACTATTGACATGTCATACTGTACAAAATTTATATTTAGTGGTAAATTGTTGACATGTCATACTGTACAACATTTATAGCTGGGTGGTAAACTGTTGACATGACATACTGTACAACATTTATAGTTTGGTGGTAAACTGTTAACATGGTATACTGTACAATATTTATAGTCAGAAGTAAAGTGTTCACATCTCATGATATTCAGTATAAATATTCAGTGGTGGTATCTATTTTAAAATCAACCAACTGTGATTTAAGTTGTTAAAAGCAGGAGTTTTTTTTACAGATCAGATTTTTTTCATGTTAGTTTTTCATAACTGAGCAAGATGTCTCGAAATGCATAATATTTAGATGTTTGTCACGATTCTTTGCAGTATGATACATGTACTGACATGTATATTTCAATATTGATCATTCTTGTTATTTAGTTAGTATTTTCATCCATATTATTTATAGTAGATTGAAATTGTTGTTCAACTATTACGCCGTGTATGACATGAAATTATCATTTCAGATGCAGGGAAATGTTAGCTTTATCTTTTTGTGTGGTACATTTTCACTTTTGTGGTTTATAATAATTGTATTATTTTGACCTTACAATTAGTTTGCTGACTATGACATCTACATATAATAGCATCTTATACTGTAAGATTTACAGTAACATTTGCTCATATAAGCATTATATTATTTCATTTAATAAACTTAAAAATCTAAGATAGAAGATAACTTTATACAACAGGATATGATGTGAAACTCAAACACAGCAAGAATGAGTCATTCAAAGACAACAGGACATAAAGAATCATTGAAAAACACTTTGGCTTAGAACGTTGTTCAAAGATAGCTAGACATTAAACATCATATAAAGAAAGCAGAACATAGAAAGTCATTCAAAGACAACAAGACATAGAAAGTCATTCAAAGACAACAAGACATAGACAGTCATTCAAAGACAACAAGACATAGAAAGTCATTCAAAGACAACAAGATGTAGATAGTCATTCAAAGACAACAAGACATAGAAAGTCATTCAAAGACAACAAGACATAGAAAGTCATTCAAAGACAACAAGACATAGAAAGTCATTCAAAGACAACAAGACATAGAAAGTCATTCAAAGACAACAAGACACAGAAAGTCATTCAAAGACAACAAGACATAGAAAGTCATTCAAAGACAACAAGACATAGACAGTCATTCAAAGACAACAAGACAGACAGTCATTCAAAGACAACAAGATGTAGATAGTCATTCAAAGACAACATGAAGTTGATAGTCATTCAAAGATAACAAGATGTAGTCATTCAAAGACAACAATACGTAGATAGTCATTTGAAGATTAGACATAGAAAGTCATTCAAAGACAACAAGATGTAGATAGTCATTCAAAGACAACAAGATGTAGATAGTCATTCAAAGACAACAAGAAGTAGATAGTCATTCAAAGACAACATGAAGTTGATAGTCTTTCAAAGACAAGATGTAGTCATTCAAAGACAATAATACGTAGTTATTTGAAGACAAGATGTAGAAAGTCATTCAAAGACAACAAGATGTAGATAGTAATTCAAAGACAACAAGAAGTAGATAGTCATTCAAAGACAATAAGAAGTAGATAGACATTCAAAGAAAACAGAACATAGAAAGTCATTCAAAGACAACAAGACGTAGATAGTCATTCAAAGACAACAAGATGTAGATAGCCATTCAAAGACATCAAGAAGTAGATAGTCATTCAAAGGCAACAAGAGGTAGATAGTCATTCAAAGATAACAATATGTAGATAGTCATTCAAAGACAACAGCACTTAGCGATTCAAAAATAGAAAGGTGTATAGAATTGTTCTTATAATTCAGATTATTAGGTCTTTTATGTAATAATGGAGAGTATTTGAGGTATCAAAGATTTACTCTGTGTGTGTGTGTGTATGTATATATGTTTTAATTTTCAATTTAGACAAATCCAGTTTTTTATCTGTTCCATTTTTAATGATGCTCCATACCATAAACAGTTAAAATTGATCTTCCATGAATTTCTGCTAAATAATGTGCACTATGTTTGGCAAACATTTGATGTAGTTTTCAGTGTTAAGCTTAGCTTAGGACATGACAGTTTATTAGTAATGTAGCAAGGCAGTAAAGAAATTTTCAGCAAATCCAATTTTCATAACTGATATATAGGTCAGGTGATATATTTATATAGGAGTTAACACATCAACTCTTTACATTTTTATATTTCCATGTTTTATATATTTTCATCTACATTTTCAAAATTGTATGCAGGGTATTTATTATATGAATGATTAAAAATGATGGCAAATGTGCAAGGAAATCCACTGCAGCTCAAGTGTTTATCCAAAATGTTTTAGTAGTAGTTAGAGCTGGTCTAAAAGTAATAAAACACAGTAATACATTTTTAGTTATTAGCATTGCTGGTCACAGTATTGAAGAGCCTATGTAATGCCTGTTGTTTGTTGTCCATTAATCCGTTAGCATTAGATTCTTGACATTCCTTCATCTAAACTACGGATGATTGCCATAAACATTTATACACAAATTCATCTAAACTACGGATGATTGCTATAAACATTTATACACAAATTCATCTAAATTATGGATGATTGCCATAAACATTTATACACAAATTCATCTAAATTATGGATGATTGCCATAAACATTTATACACAAATTCATCTAAACTACGGATGATTGCTATAAACATTTATACACAAATTCATCTAAATTATGGATGATTGCCATAAACATTTATACACAAATTCATCTAAATTATGGATGATTGCCATAAACATTTATACACAAATTCATCTAAATTATGGATGATTGCCATAAACATTTATACACAAATTCATCTAAATTATGGATGATTGCCATAAACATTTATACACAAATTCATCTAAATTATGGATGATTGCCATAAACATTTATACACAAATTCATCTAAATTACGGATGATTGCCATAAACATTTATACACAAATTCATCTAAATTATGGATGATTGCCGTAAACATTTATACACAAATTCATCCAAAGGCTTAGTGGGTCATAATGAAACAATGTGCTGCTCAGACATCCAGTATGATTACCTTGGTGGTTAGCTTTAAAAAAAAAAATTGTATGGTCTACCGTTTCAAGACAGATATTTATATCATCATGAAGTGTTCACTAAAAGATTTCTTAAACTCTCTAGTTGGTCCTAAATGAAAATGTTGGCTAACTGACAGCAAATATGGTCATTTTATGGCTATTTTGAAAATCTTTTTAGTGCTACTCCTTAACAGATAGCCATATAGACATGTTTTTGATGTCTAGTTATTCCTAATTGAAAATGCTGCCAACTGACATCTGATATGGTTACACTAGTGGTCATCTTGAACATCTTTTCACCACACATCATAAAGGGATGGTCATTTTCAACATATTGTTTTCATGTAAATACATTTCAAAATAATTATGTAGATGGTCCTAATTGAAAATGACAACAATGTGACTTCCCAAACCACAATCTTTTCTGCGCCCATTTCCTTCTTTTCAAAATGATACAATACTGATTATCTTTCTTCAGTGAGAAAATAAAAATTTGAAGATAAGTGACTTTCAATAGAATTAGGAGATAGTTGTAAACAACATATAATGATCAGTGTACAAAGTATATACTTGAAACAAGAAGAGCACTATCACTACTGTATCATGTCAAGTTCATAATCTTGTAAATTTTGACAATCAACCACCTGGACTTTAATTGTTTCTATTTTTCATCAATGCTTACATATTGTCCATTCCAGGTAAGTTTAACAGTTGATATTTAATTGTTGAGATATTATTTTGTATAATTTTCAGATTGTAATCAATAAATAATTTCAGTTTGATACTTTAACTTCATTGCTTATCATTTCTTTTTACTTTACTAATTATTATCTTGTCCTTCTAACTTGAGTAAAACTTTTCTATGGCTGATATAGAACTTTCATTTAATCAATCAAGACTGTGAAGATGCATTGCCTCCCAACACTGAGAATCTAACTTTTCATCAGTCACTTTGAGAATGGAGAATGCAGCCATAACTTTCAAGCTGTTTTTAAAATTCTGAGATTTTATCAATGACACAACACATATTTTGCTTTTAAAATGTCATAATAACAAAACTATTTACATTTGAAAACCAAAAGTTATCTTTTTCTATCTTTCATCAGTCAAACATGGTACCATTGGTATAGTAAGTGACCTCATGTTTCCAAGTGTTGAAATCCAAGATCTTTCCAGTCATATACATTCTTCCAGTTGTAAATTTTTTGGTCCAACTTACTTTTCAAACTTCTTTGCAAGCATATAGAATCAATAATAAACAAAATATGTCTTCACACAATTTGTATTCAATCCTATTCACAATACTTTTAGCAATCAAATCAAGTTTTGGCAGTTATGTGTCTTTGCAGGTACTATTCATAAATTTGCCACAAAGAATCTGCTGGTAAATGAAATCTAATATGTGTAGTAGCAGCAGAGGGGGTGAATCAGACAGCTTTGTAGAGGCGTCGATTCGGCAAACCAACGCTTCCTCGAAAAGCATAAAAACAAAAAGGCGTCGATTCGGCTAACCAACGCTTGTTCGAAGATGCTGGCGTCGTTGTCACTCTACCCCTCTGCTGCTATGGGTTAACAATTGTTTTACAATGAAAATCATTTAGGATGAAAATCATTTAGGATTTCACAGATTAATTTGTAAAACCTCACCTCGTAAATCATTTAGATTATTGGACTGATCAGTGAGTCTGAAATTAATTCTCGTTAGCGAATTATTATGACCGCATATAAACTGGATTAGTTGGATCCTCAATAATTAGAAACCCAGGAAGAGCTGTTGGTGCAAATGAATATAGAATATATCCTTGTTGAGCTTGATTTGATCGCTCGAGATTTATTTGATAGCTTCCTTCGATAACATCACATACTAAATTCAATGCTATCACCGAGGATATATTTACGTTTAGCGGCGCGATATGTTGCCCGCCTCCGTCTGGGTCATTATTATATGTGAAGATAGTTGTTTGTGGTTGTGGTGCTGATTCCATCCATGTGTCATGGATTTTTTTGAAACCTTCATCGATGGCATCGTTGAGAGATTTTTGTAGTTCTGAGATATTATATCTGTGTAGTTTGAGCGTGGGAATATCTTCTATGCGTATATTATACGCCCTCGCAAACTCTGTTCTCGTTTTAGGATTACTGTCACCTAATACCTCTTGAATAATTTGCGAATGAAATGTTTCCATGACATTGATGATTTTATTACATGTTTGTACAACGCTGATAAATTCATCTTGGGTGAGAGTGCCGGATTTAAGAGATATTAACAACAGTGAAATATCATTATTCATCGCTGTGAAAATTTCATGATTTTATCCTGTCGAGTGGGTAATATCTTCGGTTGCGGTCATCTATCATTCCAGTGAAAAAATTCAACCTGGTGTAACCGCTATAGCTTTTTACTGGATTATCAGGTTTTATCCTGTCAGTAACATAATCTAATTTTTGTGGTTCAACATTAACTAGTTCCTGTCGAGGTGGGATATCTGGCCATCCCAGTATAGTTCTTATAGAACTCTGATAGATATCTATGACATAACTAGGCGAGTTTATCTCGATCGCAGATGATAGTGTTGGCTCGTGGACCGTTATAGCGATTTTCGATTCTTTTCCAGTAATGGATTTTATTCTGCACTGTAATTCGGCATTGATTTGTTCAGTTTGGTATGACCCAGATGGCAGCGAAACAACGTTCCAGTCTGGAGTCCCGTCTTTGCGATTCTTACTTGCAAACACCAAGGAATTATTAGGTTGTTGACCACCAAATGCTACTGACCTAATATTAGGCCAACTATGGTATACTCGTAGTTTTGTTAGTGCTATTTCTTTCACGGGAATTGGAGTAGGGAAATTCACACTGAATTCAGGATTGGTTGATGTTATTGATATCATGCTGGTCTTCACCGGTGTGGTATTTTCTGTTATTTGTTGCATTGGTTCGGTATTTTTTACTATTCGTTGAAGTAGTTCTTGCAGTGTTGTCATTGTTATTATTATTATCCTGCTCTAATTTCGATATCGCGGAATCATAAATATGTACCATCGCTGAAAACTCACTATCTGATATAAATGTGTTATCGAGTGATGACCATATCAACGAGGATAATTGCGAGTATGCGGTTGACACAACATGAAATTTAATTACTTAATCTTGCAGTTTAAGCTGGCTGCATGATGATATTTTTTTTTGTTATTATTGAAATAATTCCCGCGATTGTTGTCGCTGCTGATATACAAATTGGAACAGCTATCAGAGCAATCATTGCCACCGAGGATAGTATTATACCAGCTCCGGCGATTACACCACTCACCGAGTACACGGTAACATCAACTGCGGTGATTCTTCGTCGGTATTTTTTTTATTTTTGTTTGATACTCCTCAGTGAGTGTTTTGAGTTTAGTTTGAAATTCTCTGACCTTATCATAGTCATATTGAGATACCGAAGGTATTGTTGATGATGAAGTCAACAGTGATGACATTTTATTTATTATAACAGATTTCAATTGAAACCACTAGCGATTTAATTATTTGCTCAAATCTGCTACGAATTCCACATACCATGTTACTTAAACCCTAGCCAAATTATTATCAGTGGTCGTCATCGTGAATTGTTCAGTTGTATTCTTGTCAATGATCGTTGATATCGTATTATTGATCCCAGATGAACTTGACGATGAAATATTAAATTGAGTTGGTGTCACTAGTGTTAATCGATAAATACCTTTGACGGCTGCGGTGATATTTAATATGTTAGTAGATGGTGTCCACGCAAATGATCTGTGTTGAATTGTGTATACTATGTTGATGGTTCTCTCATGAGGAATATTTGTTTTTTCAAGTATTTTTATCATCTTCGGCATATCATCCTTGATAATATCATTGGCCGTTTTAATATCGGTGTTGATAGTTTCTATTTGCCGATTAATCGTGGCTATTTCATCGAGAGATTTTTTTAATATCCGCGAGTGATGTTGCGACGGTCGGCGGAGTTCCAAAGAAAGGCACGATGACGTTTCTTCAAAGCGCGGTAAATTGTTTTATGTGATTTTCATGTTCGTTATCAAGCTGTATTAAATCGTCCATGGCGGTTTTTATCAATGAAAGTTTTGGTGATGTTACCAGTGGACTGCCCAAAAAAAGATTGTTCTAAATTTAATTGTTTTCCATCGAGAGATCTTAATTTATCTGTAATCGTCGATACAAGTACGCCGGGTTTGAGTTTACCCTGATCAGAAAACAGCGCAATAGTATCTTCTACTGCGTTGCGTTGTTTAACTAAAATATCATCCAGGGAAACATAAATAGTATTCAATTTACCCTGACGATCTTGAAATACAACTATTTCATTGGGATCAACACTTGCTAAGTTCAACATCTCAGCTATTTCATCTTCGATTATTTTTTTTATATCACCGGTTGCAGATATTTCTTCGGTTGGTTTCTTCAGCGCTGATAAAGATCTCCCCCAAATATCAATCATGTTATTGTAAAACTAATTATTTCTCTAAAATCTCTTCGATTTCCAGCGATTACTAGTGTATTCATTTACGACAACATGTGGTTTTCCAGATGTTGAAATAGCGTTGAGTACATTTAATACTTCGCTGCCACATATTGGTGGGTCATTCATTTGTTGTGTTGGTAGAGTAGAATACCAACGAGGAGTTTTTAAGCGGTTTATATAACGCATGAATTCTTTAGGCGGCGCTAATCCATATGAATCGAAATAAACAATTACACGTGGATCAATCGCGTATGAACCCATTGGGTTCCAGGTCTGGTGCTGTTATCGAGATTAATAATACCGGTTTCAACGCTGTTTGGTTGTGCCAGCAATTGATCTTTCATAAAGACGCCTCAGAAGTTTTTAACTGCTAGTTTTTTAGCAGCATCATTTAAATCAAAATTGGACATAGGAATCAAAGATTCCACAACTAGTAAATCGTTCCTGGTATTCTCAGGCCGTTTCCCTTGTACCACGTGTGTGGAGTTCCTGGTAGTCTTAGACCCTTTCCCTTCTTTTTTTTTATATCCCTTCCCAGTTGCTTTCTTTAGTGTCATCCCTGCCGCGGTACCAACGGCTCCTAACGCCGCCGCTTTAGCCACCGCTGAGGCCGCTGCCGCTGCCGCAATCAACGCTGGTAACGCAGCTAAGAACGGAAATATACCACCTGATTTTTTCATGTCGCTGATCGCTGCTGCAGAGTGTAACCTGAACACCTTTTTTTATCTTTAAAGGCATCATTGAAGTGTTTTACTTGACGAGTTGTCAACGATAATTTATTCGTCCCGCCAGACATCTGATTGGGTTTCAGTGTTATTGTGGTTCCACATTTTTTTAGCTGATTCCGATTGCAAATTTTTAATGTGACCGGTGGTTAACGCAACACTAATATGACTGTATTTCATTATACAATAACATATTGATCTAATTGTTACATATTTTCCACTGGTGCATTTACCACTCTCATTCTTCCACCAGCACCTTCGAGTAGCATTGATTTGTCACTGAGAATGACAGCAACCGCTCTGTATTTCGGGGTAATGATAACGCCTGCATCATTAGTCGGAAGAGATACACGATCTCTAAAGTGTATATCAACGATGGATTGTCTTGTTAAGTCAAGATGTTCCAGCAAAAAGTAATAAATCGGATATAAGTTTTTGAAATCCGACTGTGATATTTGGAGACCGGTATCAATATTTTGATCGCGTCCCATATATGACAACAGACGATGATACACGCGTGGTTGGTGTTGTAATCAAGTAGTATATTCTCAGATGGTTCCTGTTGGCCGTTGATTCTCAATGAAACTTCAGAAACACCAAGTTGATCAAATATCATATGGCTGCGTAATTGTGAACCAATCCGAGTTTTATCCTGTAACGCAATAAATATATGCCACGGAGCAGCAGCTCCTTGTTTTGATGCCAGGTGCCATGTAAATATACCATTAACTGAAGAATCAAAAGTGTCTGTTGTTGTTGTTAGCCAACTCAGCAATGATTTTCCTCCATGATCCATAAATGATAGTAATCGTTCTTCTGTGCCGAGTGCTGGAGTCATTACAGGCATCCACAATGATAGTTTTGTTATATTTACAAGACCAGCAGCAACTGGAGCTATAGGAGCTGCGGAAAGAGCGCCAGCACCACGCCAGATTGCATCATTATCATCTGGTTTTCGCAAGAGTACTACTGTATGCTTCGCTCCATAAATAACTTTTCTAACGTTTCTACAGAATCCAAATATATGATGTAGTGTAATCGCACATGAAAACAGTCGACGTGGTCTCTTCAACATTGATACGCGTGTTGCAAACCCTAGGTTGTAATTAGGATTAACACTTTTTATAACATCAAAGGCGGCAGCTGGTCTTGCCTCGTGTTCAAAGGAACCAACTATTTGTGGATCAGATGCAGTTTCTTGCTCTGTCTGTAATTTAATATACTGAATATGATCAGCGTTATTAGTGATATCCTTAGAAAACATCATAGATGGGCCTGCTGATCTTGTATAATCGTCAGAATATCTCGCTAACCTTTTTATTTTTTTTGACAACGTCAACATCATGTTCTATGGATTCAATTTCTCTTCCATCAATGAGATATCTAGCGCTACTGAATAACGCCATGATACCATTATTGACAAAACCAACTCGGACATTTGGGTCATTTTCATATGGTACTGGTACACCATGAGCATCAGTAGCAGTTGTTACAATTTCTCCTTCTATTTCGATAAACGCTTCACACGGTAGAAAGTATTTACTGGTATCATGAACATGAAGTTCGATTCTTGATCGACTATCTGGTTGTACTGCGTTATAAGAATAAAATTGATAATCGCGTACAGAATCATCCTTGCGCACTGGGGCGTCCATATCAAACGCAGGATCAGGTGTCCGTTTGAACATTTTATTATATATTCATTGATCTAAATCATCGTCGTCGTCGTCGTGGTTTTTTTAAGCCACTTATCGTTATCATATTTGCGGTAATATTATCTTGGTTGCTGGCTGTCAATGATGGAGTTGTCAACGAAGTCGCCAGTGACGCTAGTTTCTGATCTACTGCGCTATTTATTATTTTACTAACACTTGCAGGCATCACTGTTGTAGATGGTAGTTGTCCTGGTTTCCTTCTCCTTCGAACTAGCGCTGTTAGTTTATCCTTCGCAGCTGTAAACGCTTTCCCGGCAAGATCTCCAACAGCGCTAATACCCTTATCACGAATAACGTCAATGATCAATGGCCTTCATTGATAATTGTTTTGCTATCGGAGCTACTTTTGGAGCCATTCTTGCAAATAACCCTGCAATTGTATCACCGAGACCATCACCATAGTATACGCTCTATAATTAGGATGTCGTGAATTTACTACGTAGACGCTGGTTGGTTTATCATGGTTGTAGTGTATGATCATTCTTATTTAAATTATATTTATCTAATGTGGTGATGAAGCATCTAAGAGATTTTCAGTCACGGTGATTAATGACTATGATAACCATGATGCGCAACTAACTCGTTAATGAAATCTCGATATATTTTGATATCCATGATACCGCCTTGAAATAACCGCCTACAGATATCAGCTGCTTCATTAATTATTTCTGGTGAGTTATTTCCAGCTCGTTTCCCTCCGATGAGTACTTCTAATCGTGATATATCACCAAGAACATTATCAGGACAACTAACTAAACCATTATCTGCAAAAGCCTTTTGATATCCATCTCCTTTTTTACCACTTGCACCTTTTTCAGAATCAGCTTCTGATATTTGCTGGAGGGGTTGGGATACAAAAGGCGCAACTGGTGTCGGTGGTTTTTCTATTTTAGGTATCCACTTTATAAGTTCCTCAAATTGTTTATCATTGTGTGGTAATTGAGACTTTCCGATTTTTGCCAAATATAGTTTTTTTCTCCCCAAGTCACCCTATCAATTATAGCATCTTCATATCCTTCATTCATATATTGTTCTCGCTGACCCTTTGGAAATGTATCAATGATAAATTGAGCAAATTCTATATCGGTCTTAAAACTTTTAATATCATTTATCACATCACTTTTAAATATCTTTTTAGGGTCAAGATTTCTTCGTTCTATTTTATCCCCTTGTTCTTCTTGTGGTGGGATAATAGGAATATCACCTGGTAGTTCAATTTCTTGTTATTTTGGTGATCCAATCGGTGTGGTAAAATCTTCTGGTTCAGGTGGTGGGGATCTAATATCAATATTACCTAGTCGTTCAACTCCTTCATGAAGTTGTCGTTCTTGTTCTTGTCGTCTTGCAGCGGTTATTATATCACCAGGAAGTGTTTTTTAAGATTTTTTTTGTTTGTTTGGATCTTCTTGCTATTTTTTCAAGTTCACCAATTAGAGGCTTTTCTTTTCTTGGTTCGTCCTTGGGAACATCCCCCCATATAGCTCGCTCAGTGGCTGATATTACCCCTTTCGTTTAAGTGGTAATTGGTCTAAACAATTGTTCCGTATCATCAGAAAAATCGGCCTGAAGACTGTCTAGCTTGAAGTTTTTCACGTACTGAATTGCGTACGGGAATATACTTTATAATTGACGCTAATCTTTCCCTCGCTAGTCTACTTGTTAATGCTTCGTTTACCATTATTGAAACAGTAAAGCAATTTCCAATTAATGTACGATGTAGTGATTTTGTCATCATGAAATGAAATGGTAGAAACTGCTGTATATCTCTCTCAAGTGCACGGATTTGAGGCATTCCCAGCACAGACTCGTGAAGAACGTCGGAGTGCGGCAGAATGTCAAAAAGAGGAAGATCACCGCGGAACCTTCAACTAGCCACATAAAGCCTTTTTAAGGGCTATATTGCCTCATTATCTCAAGGGATTCCAATTTGGCTTGGAATCCCAATTCGATTAACCAATCACACCAAATTTGATCTTTTTGGATACCGTTCAAAATTAACTACTCACTTTACCTAATATTGACGAAACTCATTGTATTGGTCATTTGACCATTAGTTATAGATAATTAGGGAATTACTCGTGTACACTTTGTACTAGATTAGTTTGAAAGATAGGCGTTAGGAAAATTTCTTACTATTTGATGCGTGATTCTAATTACGATTGTGGCTTACACATAATTGGTATTAGGGAACCCAATAACACAAAAAAAACCAACTGGGATTAATTTGATATTATCATTCAGCAGCCATCTAGTTGACTACAGCGCCTCCCTGTCGACTTCCTTTCCTCCTTTCCCTCTGACAACACGGACAAACAGACGAGTGTGTTGGCCGATTCCCACTCGTCTAAATCAGGTGCCCCGATGAGCGTGTAATCACGGAACCGGGGTGACGTCATAAAAGGCAACAATCCAATGAGACGTCTTATAATGTAGCTGACAGGCAATTCTAATATCGATTATCATGAGTGCGTGCTGGGTCTATTCCCACTCATGCAGTCTTCCATACAGGTCGTTTGGCACTTATGGTGCCACGACCTGTCGACTAATTAAAAAGCACTCAAATGAGTGCATTAATGCGTGGGGGATGAGGCACGATTCCTTCCCCCCGAAATAATTAATTATCCCCAAACAGGGAATTAACCAGTCGTACATGCCCACATGGGCGAAAACGACTTTAATTAAACTAACTAACTAACTATCATGAAATGATTTCTACGTTTTAACTCGATTCAGATAGGCAAACATCAATGAAAAATTACCCAAAAATGACAAAAAAACACTCACTAAAATATTTTTCAGTTAATTTACTTCCCTATTCATTTATCAAAGCCGGTATTGATTACAGTTGAACGTACATACCTTTCCGTTGTGTTTGCAACATCTGTTCCATTGTATTGTGTTGCATTGCAATCCATGGAGTATTTATAGTAAAAATTTTACCTTGCAGTTTACAGACTTATAGAAGAGGTATCTAAAGGGGTTTTTCATTTTCTTGAATTAATGCTCGTATATTTCTAATTTTCGAATTAACCTCCTTTTTCAATTCATAATCTCGACCTAGTTCTCTTCCTATTCCTTCCAAGATAGTAAATAACGGGACAAACACGCTTACGTCGCTACAGAATATAAGAGAGTCGCGAATAGAATTCTGGATTTTTTTTATTAATGCATACTACTTTGGCAGCATATATTTATTAGATATAATACCGTATTCTATATCCTGATAATCAGACATAATTTGATCAGGGTTTAAATTGTCAGATAATTTAATCTCTTGTTTTTTCAATTTTGAGATTTCAGCTATAATTCTATTGATATTTTCAGAATTCATTTTATATATTATATATATTTCTGATACCAAAAATATATATTTTTCAAAATGAACCCCGTTCGTGGTAAGTTGTTTTATATATTATATATATTTCTGATACCAAAAATATATATTTTTCAAAATGAACCCCGTTCGTGGTAAGTTGTTTAAAATCTTACTCACGCCAAGGGATATTATGCGATGATATATGAACCCCGTTTGTGGAGGGATATTATGCGATTATATATGATGAACAGCACATTATATATATATATACAATTCCATTCGAGTGTTTTGGCATTTGTATAGGGACGGCACAAGAACATTAAATGAATGATGTCAATGAATGATTATACAATTTCATTCGAGTGTTTTGGCAATTGTATAGGGACAGCACATTACACGTATATACAATTCCATTCGAGTGTTTTGGCAATTCTATAGGGACGGCACAAGAACATTAAATGAATGATGTCAATGAATGATTATACAATTCCATTCGAGTGTTTTGGCAATTGTATAGGGACAGTACATTACACTAAATGAATGATGTCAATGAATGATGACACTCCTACATTCATGCGACCACATATACCCCAAAAAGTCGCCATGGGTTGAGTGAAAAATCATTCACACCACGGTTCGGTGTGGTTGGTATATGTGGTTGCAATTTGAATTTCGGGTGTTTACCCACCCACCCCAAATTAAAACCATCTTTCGGTACCGTTGGCAATAATGCCTGTTACGGGGTTCGATCCATAGCCGCCAGGAAGGAATTGCAACACGTTACGATTGAGCTAGCTGTTCTTATATACAAGCATACGCGCTTGAATATAATATATAGGTAAGGTAATACAATCAATAGCGAACAGGTGTGATGTACAATGAATGACGCCAATGGCGTGGTATTGTTATCGATCACAGGCCATAACTGAATGAATGAATGAATAAATCCATATACCTTTCGGGTATTTTTTACAACATTGAAACTATTGAATACTTGAAAGAAAAAAAATACAATTATTTGTAAACACTACATATTTGATTCATTTTCTTACAAAATAGATTATATTTCCACTGAGAATTAACGATGAAGTAAATTCGGAAAACCCTATTGAGATCTATAACTCTTTCACAAGCCGTAACATACCTACACGAGTTATTTCCCTTGGTGTTATATAGAATAATGCAAAAACATGATTTAGACATACGAAAATAGAATCCTTTGTCCATTTTTTTGGAAATTGCTGATCGATAAATTCCCTCCGCTACTTTTCGTATTGAGGGTCTACAAATATCAAAATATCTACCAGCTTCATTTATTGATTGGAATACTATTTGTTCATTAGTTGCAGTATTAAATGATTTTACAGACCTCGCATTTTTGGAGTATTTTAAAGTCTTTCCTCGTTTCAAATTCTCATTCTGTGTGACATATTGTAAATTCGATAAAGAATTGTTCTTAGGATTGGAATCAATGTGATCGATAACAAAACCATCTTGGATCAATCAGTTATACACTTCATATACGAAACGATGGCAGTAATATTTCTTCCCTCCAGCACCAAACATCAAATACCCCATATTATTCACAGCACCAACTGGCTTCTTCAGTCTACGGTTTCTGAAAATACAATCACGGGACGCTTCGTAGTTTGCAATCACGGGGTGTGGTTGGAATTCTTGGTTCATTTATATACTATACTGTTGTTTGTCTAATTCATTGTTTGGTTGAATTATTACATTACTTAAAATCTACCAATGTAGTCTTGTTGTCTTCTTATAATTTTGTCGTTGACACAGTCAGAGGTAGAGTCATTGATGGAATCTTTGATTCTCTTATTATCATAACAACGCTTCAACTCTCTGTGTCGTTTGCCACCACAACCGAGACACAATTGTGATTTTCCTCTCACCCCTACCCAACATCGTAGGCATGGAATTAGGCCAAGGCTTCCACGCCGAAAACTTTGCAGATGATACCCACAGAATTCCTTTCTGCATGATTTGTTACACGGGGTTACTGATCCAATCATAAGCCATTTGCAATGATTCATTATATATAATTTTCTTATTTAAATACTTGTTTTAATTATAGCATGAAGGAGTTCGAGAGATTATCGAAAATTACGACTTGGAAAAACGCAAGATTCAATCTCGATAGAGTCTCTGATAAACCAAAGAGTCTAATAGGTGATAGAACCATGTTTGGTAAATTCGTGATTGTTTTAATGAATTCAAGCGTGATGGAGCATCTCATTGTTGGTCAACATTTCGAATTCATGGTAGCGTTGATGCTACCATGAACGACGAAAACGCAGCAGTGATAATCTAACATCTTAGGCGAAAAAAAAATTGTTTAGAGTGAAATTCATTATCCGTTCAGACACGGGAGATTGGATTATCAGAAATAAATTTGACCCCATCTTGAACGATAAAAAAAACTGTCACTGTGAGTCAAGATTCCAAACCAGGAATTTTAACTGGAATTGACAAACCGTATTACGAAAGATCTTATCTTGTAACAGCAGTTGTTTATGGGATATATCCGTTAAATGATAAACCGAGTATTGAAAAATTAAAACCCATGAAACTATCGTATCTGATTTTATCAACGAGAATGAATTGTGTAGCAGAACGAATAATAGAACACTTCAGAAATGCGTTGCGTGGAAACAAACTGACTGATCTAAGACGCAAAAATTTAAATGAATGGGGGTTAACAGTGAAGGAGCGCGGGGCAACAATTCAAGATATAACTAAATTAGAAACATCATTAAGATTCCCAATAACCGTAGCGACGATAACCGGAGAAGTATTACACGAATCAAAATATAAATCACAAAGAGCTCCAATCGAAATTATTGATCACAACGAACACGCGTGGACAACTGCGATAACAATATTTCCAAGAGCTAGAACAATAAAGTATATACCCCGGAATTTTCCGGGGAGTTATCTCAGAATTCTCTGAAAAAATTATTTGATTTTATTCGCCAGTTGAGTAAAAACGATCCTGTGTCAGTGTGGTTACTTCACAGTTTTGAAAACTCCGAGGGTAGATTCGATCAATTTGTAAGACCCAATGGAGAATTATATCGCACTGAAGCTTTGCATGACGCGATGAAAAAACTAGCTAGTGGTTTTTCAACAGTGAACTCGAAGAGTTTCGACGACGAACAATTATTAACAAATTGCTTTACATTTCCGTCGGTTGCAGCTCACTTCGCGAGAAAGAGAAATAATTGGAAACCAACGCGAGGTGAGATTCTCACAGATGTCAGATCAAGTTGTATTGTTGTCTTCTTATAATTTTCGTTGACACAGTCAGAGGTACAAAATATGACCCCAAAACTATTATTTCGGTTGATATAGTCGCGTGTTATCCCGGGAGTTTTCTCGGGTACGGAGAATGCGCTGAATACTTCAAGCGATTTGGACATCCCACCCATGAGTTTCATGGGCCGCTGCCTGATTTTGATTTAACTAGATTAGCTCGGGTGGTATCATTTGAATTAGCTACAGGACTTCATCCGTGCTGTTATGTTTGGATTGGTAGACACATATCTAAAAAACACTGGATGCTAATAGAATAGTGTTATTACGATATATGATTGATTGCGGTATACTAAAATCGCTGGTTGTCAGTGAAGCAATTATATCATATCGAGCCCAGACTGAGGTTTGGTTACCACAACCCGATCTAGATAGTATAATCAGCGAACAACGAAAACAGTTTCCCGATCTCGACGAAGAAAATATCATGAAATGGTCCAAACAGCTATTTGAAAGTGAAAATAGACAAGCAAAAGATCTTGGTAGAAGAATAATTGGAAAGTTTACTCAAGGTGGAAAATACGACAATACAAGATATTCTTCACGGTCGATTTTATAATTGCAGATGTAACGAGTAAAGGTAAACATGTCAATCGTAAAGACGCTTTCTTGTCCGATGGAACCAAATTGGGTACAATCGCTACCTACACAGACGGATACAGTCTTCAGTATACACATTTGAGGGCATCTATGCTGGCTTATGCTTCCATCAATTTATTCTCGATGATAAATAGATTTCCTGACACCGCAGTTAGAGTAGACTATGATTCATTTTACATAGACATGAAACACAGCAGCGTAGTGGCCAAGTTCACTAATTGTGACGAGAGTTGGGGATCATGGAGAATTAAGCGAGAGATGCTGCATGATTACTCCGAATCAGCAGATGTTACGATTAAAGATGATTACTTGAAAAATAATCAGATATCAGAACTATCTAATGCACCACCGTGTTCTGATCCAATATGCAGACACAAAACAGTTTATTTAAACGGCTGTGGTGGGTCAGGAAAGACGACTCGTGCGATTGAATTATTTCGTGGGAAATCAAATATGATTGTACTAACACCAACACACAGACTTGCCAGAGAAATGAAACAACGAGGGGTTAATGCTTGCACTTATCATAGCTTCTTTCGATGGAAAGGTGACGAAGGGACTCCTGATCGAATGGGTGAGAAATATATTCCTGAAGTCATAATTTGGGATGAGATATGCACAGTATCATTAGATGTATTACATAGATTTCTCGAGTGGTTGTAACTGAAAAATATAAGCGTGATAATGTGCGGCGATCATGGCCAGCCACCACCATTTGTCGGTTTATCCCCGCATGATTGGCTAAAGAATTTTGTAGACTATTATGAAGAAATTAGTGCTGATCATAGAGCACTTGATGAACAATTACGCGAGTTCAAGAAACTAATCAGATTACAACCAGATAGAATCCAGTGTGATGTAGCGCGTGAAATAATTTTGGAAACACCATTAAAAGATTTTTCGGAAACGTGGAGACCAAACGATTTGATAGTGGCAAGTAGAAAGATTGTCAGAGATACACTTCAGATGAAGTTATTTAAATTGCATAAAGAAAAATTTGCAACACTTCCAACGCCGTTGTGTTATAGGCCTTCGGATACACGAAAACAGAATATTGAAGTTGATATTCCTGGCTTGACCGAAAAGCAAATTCTGGTATTAAATGATATTGTGCTGGTTGATATCATCCTCGTCAAAGATGCATTACGCGCTGATAAATCCCCATGGACGCTAGGTTACGCAGCAACAATACATTCTTCACAGGGATTAACTATATCAGATACGATTGTTTGGATTGCAGATAATCACATCGAATGGTCGAATTTAGTTTATCTCGCAGTATCCAGAGTACGAAGAATAAATCAGCTTCGAAGAGTTGTTTTAGATGATAATAACACTACAATCAATGATATTGTCAGCGATGATATAATTGAGAAAAACTATCTGGTTATAAACAGCAGGATAAAAAAAAATAACAGAGAATTTTATATTGATGCTGAATTAATAATTAAACTGAAACAACAACAGAATAA
The DNA here is from genome assembly GCA_030141615.1 of Unio pictorum. Classification (NCBI taxonomy): domain Eukaryota; kingdom Metazoa; phylum Mollusca; class Bivalvia; order Unionida; family Unionidae; genus Unio; species Unio pictorum. The sequence goes on from JARLTB010000139.1 coordinate 2,883,448, forward strand.
TCACTGCACGCGTTGCAATTGTATAATGCGTTGGAGTTGGTCGGATAAAGATCCTCGCCAATTTACCGTAGACAGAAAGAATAGAAGTATTGGTCATACCAACGGTAACGTGATGCTGACTTTTCTTGAATGCAACAGACGAAGAGGTGCTAGTTCAGACCACGCGGCGGTAATTGAGTATCCTCGGGTATCACTTGCAGTTGTTCACGAGTAAATCCTCGCTGAGGAGCAGTTGAATCCAATCTATAGATTGCTGGTCTACCCGTAGATCGTGTTATGCCGGATATTTTATGCGCGGTGACACTCCAAATAGGATCAGTAGCTCTTTTTTTACCACCTTCGAGCTCTCCTGGTTCATATAAATATCTTACAGTGACATTACCGAGTATTGGTTGTTTTGAAAAATCTTTTTGCGGTTTTACAGGTATAGACTTCTTTTTAATGGCGTTGTTAGGTTTCATGTTAATTGTTCGAGTAATTTCGTTATTCAGCGCGGTAATTACAGCTGGTAATCTCTTGACCCATTCACGAGATTGTTTTTCCTGAATAAATTCCTTCGCGTATTGATATCCAAATAACCGCTCAGCAAGCGTCCGATTAAATCGTTCAACAATTGCCTGATCGCGATGTAGTGCAGTATGTCCTCGTCGTAACGCGGTATTATGATTCTTCATTGCTGATAGAACCACACCCTGAAATTCCTTGCCAGGATCAACTTGTAATAGATTTGGCCAGCGCAGAGGACCTCATCGATAAATCCTTTCAAATGCAGAAGCGACTTCAGTTGATGATTTTGTTTTTAACGGTTCTGCCTGTTTGTATCGACTAGTAATATCAACTACGGTTAGCGCGTATTTGTAACCACCATCATGCGGCAGAAATAATATATCAGCTTGATGAACTTCATTAGGAACGGTCACATCAAAATGCGAGTAGTTAATTTGTTTAGGCGGAGGTAGATAAATTTGCCATATAGCCTGTTTGGATATCCAATTAGCCGCTGTAGTATATTTCACCTTTGCGGCGCTAGCGAGTTTACCGATTGCTGCTTTACTCCTCCAGTATCCTCTCGGAGAATAATAAATAGATTCCATTTTATTACTAATTAACGGCACCTAACATCAATTTACCTTTCATAGCCGATTTTACTAACCATGAAGCCAACTTTTCTTTGAAGGATTTATCAGTGATAGAATCCAACGCATGAATTAATTTTACATCTGCGAGATGTCTGTGTTGCAGATTTCTGCTTTTATAAGAAACATCATGAGCATGACACTCCTTATCAATGGCGTTTATTGGATATTCACCCGGTCGAGGTTGGTTTTGATCATCGAGTCTGATATCGAGTCTAGTCCCGGGTCCACAATAACTATACCCTGGAAGATGTTATTCTCCTGGATACTTCGCCCATGGTGTTCCCGGTAGTTTTACTAACTTGGCTGCAATATCACCTCCTCGTTTTTATTAAAATTATTCACAGATTTCATAGAAACAAATCTAAATTTCTTTGTACTACATTGTACACACTTACCAGAAAGTGCTGATCTGTTATTGCTAGTTGTAATCGTCGTCAAGTCATCTGTGCCAGTACGCTTCTTACATTTCACACAATATAGATCCATAACTTATTTATGTTATATGGATATGACTGTAATTGATTATTCATCAACGATAGAACCAGAACCCGTAAAACATCATGTTATGTTACCAAACTCTATTCGAATGATTATCATTGGACCTTCAGCGAGTGGTAAAACACAGTTGTTAATTGATATGGTAATAAGATGGATGAAATGGGACAAGTTGTACTTGGTGGCACCGACTGTACATGATTAACGATGTTACCGGGTGTTAAAAGACTACAACGAAAGAGCCAAAGAGAAGGCCAGCGAGCTTATAACCGAGATCGAGGAAGCACAGACCGATGGAAGTGTCGCATACAACGATGATTACGAAAGAGCTGTAGAGATTGTCAACGATGGCGTTATTAGGATTATAACAGATGTCGAAGAATCACTAAATATTGATTATATCGATGGAAGTATTAACAATTTAGTCGTATACGATGATGTGATGTTAGACAATCAAAAGAACCCTGCCATGATATTTTCCAGAGGTATACATAAAAAACCGTCGTGATATACACCACTCAACGATACTCAAATACCAAAAGTGATCAGAGATAACTGCAATTTGTTATGCATATTTAACGGAGTTCACATTCATACACAGCGAAATATTTGGCAAACCTGGTGCAGCGATATGGATTTTAATCGATTTAGAAATTTCTTTAGTCACGCTGAGTCAGCCCCACATGGATTTGTGACGATAAATTTATCAGATCCTCGGACGCGATATCGTGTCGGACTTAATAAAATATTCAGTTAACCCATAGCAACAGAGGGGGTGAGTGACAACGACGCCGGCGTCTTCGAACAAGCGTTGGTTAGCCGAATCGACGCCTTTTTTTACGCTTTTCGAGGAAGCGTTGGTTTGCCGAATCGACGCCTCTACAAAGTTGTCTGATTCAACCCCTCTGCTGCTGTAGTCATGAAGACGTACTGCAATTCAAAGGAATCATCTTGTTGAATAAATTCTTTTAAAACTAGTTGGTAATCTGTGAAGTCTGGAACACTGTCATTGACTTTCTTCCAACGAATCTGGTACAACACTATGACAAAGGCTGTGGTATGTCAAGTCTTAAAATAGCATTTCTGATGTCAGAAGTTGTGGCATCGAGAGCTTTATATCCAAGTAGAGTTTTATATGTCATTTTTCTCAGGAGTCTGTCTTCTTATACTGTTGAAATATAACTATTCAGTGGTCTAACAATCAAGAAATGTTTCTGAGTTTGTACTTAAGTCTTGGCATACTCTCTGTAAATGAGATCTTGCAGCTCAGTAGGTAAACTACAAATCTTCTCTACGTTTCAAGTATTTGAGATCAGGATCATATTTTGCACTGGCTAGAGGAAGGTACCAACAGTGGAGACCATCTTGAATGTTCAAGGTAAGTTGTATCTTTATTTTCAGATTCATGAGGTTTAAACAACTGAATACTTTTATCTAGAGCATCCAAGTAAAAAAAAATCTTGGTTTAGGAACAGGTCCTTTCCAGAAATTTGGTAATTTCCCTTTGAATATCTGGAATGAATCTACTTTCAAAATCAGAATGGCATTGCAATATCACAGGAAATTTGTATTTTTTTCAATTTATAATTCTTGATGAAGCTCTGGCAGTAGTTAGCGTCATGTCATCATGGGGGTGATGAACAATGTTGCTTTGTCATTGCTGATATGAAACTCGTTGAATTGTTGCACATCTTCAATCTTGCAGATGACTTTGGAAGGCATCAATTCTGCTGAGCTGCTAAACTCTATCCAAACGGGGGACTTCAAACTGTCATGATGAATGGAAAGTCTCAAGCGATCATCTTCTTTGGCTTCACATTGCCTTTTTGAGTTAGATTAAAAAAGAATCCCACACCTCGGTGATGAATCCTTCTGCTTACTCTAACTGTTTGTTGGACTTAAAATCTGTTTAATTTCACAAAATGAATACTATATCTTTTCGAATGAAGTGGATGGCCCAGAAAAGGACCGTTGGATGTTTGTTTTCTTAATAAAAACAAACTGAGGAATGGGACGAAATCAGCTTTAACTGCCTTAAGCCTTTGCCACAACCAAGGGCTACTTCTGGACTGGGTCCTGTCGGTGACTTGGTAGAAATAACTAGTTCAGGGTTGGGTTGTTAAGCACGAGAAGGTCTTTTTCTCTTTGGTCGTAATAAAGAAGTCTGATACATTTGACTCCTTTACTCACCCAAAATGTGTAAGAGTACCGTCACCATTTGATTTTCACTGTCCTCCTTCTCTCCTAAACCTTGTTTCTTTTCTGCTGTTTCATCTTCCCGACATTTCCTTCTTGCTGCTTCTTCTCCTTGTTGCTGTTGAAGGAGAAAAGCTTGTTCTTCTTTCTCTTGCAGTAAAAAACATCCCAGTTCTTCATTCTGTCTTTGTTTAAAATCATCAACGTGTGATAAGAATGGAGAAGGCGGTGAAGGTATTGGTATTGGAACAAATTCTTGGGAAGAAGAGAGAAACTCAACTAAATCCCAATTAAAATCTTAGCAGCCTCTGGATGGAGCTTAAGGTCACAAGAAAGCAGGACAACATTGCTCTTAATTTGGGATACACAAATTGAAATAATGAAAATACCAAGGAGTTTCAGATGTGGGAAAAAAAGCATCAACAGCAGCGGGAGTGTCACACGCAGACCCAATTAGTGAGCAGCCTACCGTCAGCGACTCATCAAGAAAACAAGGCACATCATTCGACTGGGCCGCATAGAAAATAACCTCTCCAACCAAGGAGTAGAAGTACATTTGGGGCCAGGCCAAAGGTCTTGACGGCCCAGGAAAATCAAATAATGTTCGGGTAAAAAAAAAAGCATTACCACCACCACCATAACAACAATCATTGGAGTCATTTGCGAGCATAGTTTCCAGTAACCACCACTAAAAAGGCAGAATATCAACCGTGAGGTTCAAACGGATGTTAGTATGGTTACCGTCAGTGAATACCGCCAAAAGACTGCAACAGCAGCTAAAAAAAAACGATTGAATCAGATTTAGAAATCTTGTCTTCCTCTAACTAAGAAGACCAGGAAGAACAAGAGATTGTGGAAATAGAAGGCGAAAAGAAGGAAGAAATTGATCTTGATATGGTGGAAGGGGATGATTAGTTTGACCCCATGAGACAAAACCTATTAATCATGGGACTAGACGAAGCGATGGCGGACGCAAAAATGACAGGCCATTACATCAGATCTGTCAAATATCTTGTTTGGATAATTCTAAACTCCAGAAAGCCCAAACCTCAGCAATGGCGATATGAAGTGACAATCATCTCTCAGTTTTATCATCAGGTGGGGCAACAACATTATCTTTCCTGAATGGTGAAAGCTGAGGGTTATTTGTCTGAAGTACGCTGATATGAGGCGTTCCCTCTACATACCACTGAAGAACTTCGAAGCACGGCAGAATGCAGAAAAAGCGAAGACCGCTTGGGAACCTTCACGCTACCATCATAAAAACAGCTCTTTTTAGCAAAAGCAAATTGCCTCATTATTTTATGGATTAAATTTTGGCTTGGAATTTCAGTTCGACTAAACCATGACACTAAGCTTGATCCTTTATTCACCGTTCCAAATTACAAACTAACTTGCCAAACATGATTGTTTAAAAACCATTATATTATTTAAAATATGTACTCGCTAATTTGACTAGATATGTTATTTGGAAATTATACTACATTAGTACTGCATGATTATAATTACAATTGTGGCTAACACAGAATGAGTTATAGGGAATCCCAATAATTACACAATTGGGAAAGATTTAGGATAAAGTAGGCCATGGCGTTTCAGGTACGTTCCGGCGACGTCTGGTCTTCCCTTCAGAGTCCCTCTCCTCCATGCCGACTCGGGCATTAAAGACGAGTGTGTGCAATTTCCCACTCGTTTATAAATCAGGTACCCTGACGAGCGTATACGCACGGAACCGGGGTTACGTCATAATAGCAGTGGCTATTCGTACGAGACGTCTTATCCTGCAGTATATAGACACTATATTTTATACTTTACGTTGAGTGCGTCTTGGGTTCACACCAATCATGTCAGCCTTTTATACAGGTTGAATCGGGCTTAGTGTCCCAAGATATGACGGCTAAATTAAACAGCATTCTCTAAAATGTATCAGCGCCCCGACCCCCTTATTATGGAAATCAACAATTTAAAGTAAAGGAAAGGCACGTTAAATTAAATGATAAAAGAAGAAAAGGAGGAGAAAAAAGACGAAGATGAAATCCAAATGAAGCTTGTGATGAAAAAATAGAAAAAGAAGAGGCGAATGAGAAGAGGAAGAAAGAGGGAGAGAAGGTCAAAAAGAAGGAAGAAAGAGAAGGATGTGTGTCTTGAAATGCTAATTCAAATTGTCGCTGTATCGTTCGTTTATTGTATATTTAATTTGTATTTGTTGTGTTATTTACTCTGTGATTATAGGCTATGTATAACTTAATTTTGGCATTGGCCTTATTCAATGCATTATCTTTGTCTTAACTTTTACTATTGCGATATCATCTAGGTTTACAGAATGTATGCGTATAATAATGGGATATAATATTGTATTTAATCAAATCATACATTTGGCAAGATCCTGGTTTAATATTTTTAGAATAGAAGTATTACAGAGCATTATTACTATATAGAAACATTTTATACAAACATTTGATAAATAAATCTAACAACCTTGCATTAACATAATCAGACCGATGAATAAAGACAAAAAATATTAGGGATAATCCATTAAGGACGTCCACAAAGACCAGAGGATGTGGGGTTGTTCAAATGCAGACAAGGAGGAGGGGTGTAAAGGATCTTGCGGACGTCCGCAAGCTAGTAATTATTGTTGTATGCTATGTTGAACAGCTGCTTTAGGCCTACTGCGTGTATTCCAGTATAGTTTGCGGACATCCTTCCGGGTGATCCCTGAGGATACATTATTTGTTTATTTCAATTTGTACGATTCGTGCCACAGAATATATATGAATCATCATCATCTTCATTATCGTCATCAACAGTCTCTTGATCTAGTGTGGTCGTTGAGGCACTGTGCTGCTAAACATCTGACCAGTTCCCTCCACCTGTCTCGATCATGTGCCAGTGCCTGTGTCTCCGCAAAACTTTTTCTGGTCTATTCAGTGATGTTATAAGTCCACATTTTCCCTGTCTACCTCTCCTTCTGCCACCCTGAACGCTACCCTGCAGTATTGTTGTGGATGGACTGTTGGCTCTAGTGACATGGCCATACCATTTCAGCTTTCTCTTTTTAACAGTGGTGAGGAGGTATTCATAATAGCCTAATTTATGCCTGACGGTGTTACGCACTTCTTCATTTGTGATGTGGTCCATGTAAGAGATGCCAAGGATGGTTCTGTAGCATCTCATTTCAAGTGCCTGGATTATTAGTTGTAATTCTGATGTCAGGGTCCAGGCCTCACATGATTACAAAAAGACTGAGATGACTAGTGCTCTCAATATTCTGATTTTAGTTTTCAGACGGACATTCTTGTATCTCCAGATGAGTCTTAGCTTTGACATAGCTGCCGTTTGTGCTGCTCGTGACAAAATTTCTGCTCTTGAAATCTCTTCGGTGATTATGGAACCAACATATTTGAACTGGTCCACTGTTTCCTGTTCCTGTCCTCTGACTTTGATCTTGGTAGAGATTTGTTTGCCACTATTTATCATCAGCTTTGTCTTCTCGGCGCTTATCTCCATGTCAAATCTGGAACATACTCCTTCCAGGTTCTTCACTAAGGTGGCAAGTTCGTCTTCACTGCCTGCCAACCCATCAATGTTGTCTGCAAAGCGTAGGTTGGTGATGTTACGCCCTCCAGTGCTGACTGTCCCACAGTGGTTTTACAGGGCTTCGCTCATGATGCACTCTAAGTAGATGTTGAAATGCATGGGTGACAGGAGACAGCCTTCACGTATTCCAACTGTTGTCTTGAACCAGACCCCACAGAACCTTGAGCAATTACTGCACTGATAGCCTTGGCGTACAGCTGCTTGATGGTATTGGTCAACTTTTGAACCATGTTGTACTTCTTCATTGTGGCGTACAATGCCTTGCGCCACACTGTCAAAAGCCTTTTTGAAATCTATGAACACATGATAGATGTCTTGTTGATGTTGCGAGTACTTTTCACACAGAACCCTAAGATTGATTATTTCTTCTGTTGTGCTTTTTCCACTCCTGAACCCTGTCTGTTCTTCAGCAATTATTTAATCTGCTTGTAGGTTCAGTCTGTTCAAGATGATATTCAGCATCACCTTACTGGCATGGATGATACAACTGATCAGTGACTGGATGCACTGATTTGGCCATTCGCCTGTCTGCCAGATCTTGTTGCAGATTTTTGTTAGTAGCTCTGTCACTGATTCCCCACCATATTTCTTGATATATGAATGGATTGTCATTAATACATAGGTTTAGCTCCCAATGCCTGGGCGAGTATACAAATAGTCAAGTAAGATGCACCACGGCCTGTCGGACGCTGTCAATTCGGACAATACAATGCCTGGCCTGTGATGAAATATCCCTGCTGACCATGCGACTGCAGTGCTAGTGATAGCCTCCCTTAAAGCAGGCGGCTGTCTGCAAATGACACTACTATGCTGCACAGGACATATGCAAGCATTGACTCCAGCTGCCTTCCTCACACATGTGTTAATCGGTGACATAAACAACGTAGTTTAATAGAATTTTTAATATCTATATCTTTCCAGCTAGTATAATATTATGTGTACTACCGATGCTAATAATGAATGCGCGTTATAAACTGTATAGCGACTTAAAGGATGCTTTCATTCCTGCTCATCCTGATATGAGGCCAGATCTGACACACAAACGTGGACAGGAGTAGTAGAACAATTGTCTGATAAGCATGTGGGCCCATGCTGCCACTACTAAAGCTTCAAAGCCAAACCCCCGATTCAACTACTTCGACTCTAACCACGTCATCTTAGGAACTTCCGTCAACTGTGGTGATAATAAATTGTAACGTTCAGTCAGAGGTGGAAGAGGCGTCTTCTGTTGACGTAACAGAAAGAGAGACGGATGCCATAGCATGTCTAGTGAAGAAGAAAAAAAATTCAATGCTCTACACCAGCACAAGACCCAGCAGGCTATGAGTTAGAATCTGTCAACGCACAAATGGCTAGTCTTTCTTATACAGGTAAAAGAACACTGGAATGTGGACAGCTGACACAAAAACAAAGTCAGATGAACATGACATCAAAAATGTGCAACTGGAGAAAAGTTAAAACGTCTGGCAGCTGAAGGAGTAAGCAAACATAACTCCATGCTTAACTTCAAATGATCTGAAGTTACGGAAGAAGATCCAGCCATTGTCCAGGGACTCAAAACGTGTTGTACTTCTTCGGAAAGCATAAAGTAGGAGGGCCTCGCTTAGAAGATGACTGTGTACATTGTATTATGTGTATCATATTTTTCTTCAGCCAAGACAAGTGTCCTACTAGGATTACCGGCAGAAAATACGCTGGCGCGTAATCTAGGACAAATCACCCCATTACACCTCACAAAAAGGAGGTATTCCCAGCTTAAATAATATCTTTTTTATTAAGGGAATACCTTGGCGCTAATACTTATTTCGCAAACTAGAATACAGATCTACGATAGTCTGGATCCCTCCCGATTCCCCACTCTCGTGCTCTTCATAGCAAAGCGGATGGAGTAAATGAGGACAGGCAACCAAACTTGATATGGATGATAGAACTATTTTCCGCATTCTTTGTCAATCCTACAGATTAGCCACAGTAATCCTAATTGATTCCGTTTTTTTTGTACAAATAAATTTCTATGAACAAAATATAAGATTTTTTGGTACAATTCTGCGGGAACATTCATCCTCAGCATTTTAGTCTTGTAGATAGCCGGAGTAGCCGGAGATGCATCGTGTAATAGCGTTTCCGGCATGGACTATGTTTTTGCGTCAAACAGGAATTCCCCATGAAAATATAGATTAATACGCTTGCGTCTTAAATTGTTTAAAAAAGCTTTACATTTAAGAGGATTTTTGAATCCCATAAAGATGACAACTTGTTTAATTCATTTTAATCATTTGTTCTAGTAACAATTTAACACCTTACAGTCTTAATTTTAACGAGATACAGTGAATTTCCTTAGACTAGTGGATATAAATTGGATATATATTTTTGGCGGAAAAGATAAATGGTTCCTAATATGTTATAAGGCACTTCCGCTAGAGTAAAGTAACGAGTATATAGAAAGTAAGAGGAAAGCATTCGGAAAGTCGCAATAAAACTGCACATTTTCCTAGATAAAAAAAACAAGAAGTTGCGAGATTTCTTGGTTTTACGGAGTGGAAAAGACATTAATAAATTACATATGAAACATTCTTTTAGTCGAACCTGAGAGAACTACAAAATGGTGGTTTTTGATAATATGAACCCACTTTTCGACGTCGTTTTCGTTGTGGAAGCGACTGCCAATATGGGAGCATATATCGACGAGTTGAAGTCTGCATACATCATCCCTGCATTAGAGTATGTAATTGTTGAACTTAAGTTTTGCTCCTGCTTAAAATTTGCTTTAAAATTGCATGCGAATTGCTAATGCATTTCATGAGGTGTTTTTTTTTTTTAACAAAAATATTTCTCTATAGCTGAACTGAATAATTGAAGGACCGAAACTGAGAAAGTCACAGAACAGAAAATTACAGTTCAGAATGTCACAGACAAATGTTCACAATTTGAATTGTAACTGCTGTGAGTTACATGTATGAGAAAACGTCACAGGACATAATGCCCATTTGAATTTTATATGATCGCAGCTTTTACATGAAAAATACAACTGCTCTTTCTTCCACTGAGATTTGAAAATAATAATAAAAGAATCGGCCATTTTTAAAAATATTTTCGATATTTTTAATAATGGTCTGTTACAAAAAATAATTCATAGTACTACTACTAACAAAACAATCAAATTATTTTAACTGTCGCTGCTAATGTAAAAGTTCATTAATGATTTATTGGAATGGTTTATACGTTCTTAGTCAGCAACACTATGAAACTTCTAGCTCGACATTTGGTCAGTACACCAATTTGGCAGTCAGTTAATTAGTAGAACTAGAAGTCATGGTACTCTCATTGTGACTATTGCATCCTGCTGCACTGTGGTAGTAACTGTGGCATTTTATCTCTGAAACAAGATTATGCAGGTCCATAAGATTCGGTATGATGAACGTACCAAAGTGTAAAAGTTATTATTCCATCCCTCACATCTGTTGTTGGTACATGGGTTACCCAGAATGGTTGCTGTGTGCACATTCCATATGGCTGGTGGTAATAAAGGTGTTCTTTGCGTTGTTTGAGCACAATAGCCCAGATTTGTTCTCACACTCTCTCCAGAGGTCTCGTTAGGATTTTAAAACTAGGAGTCCATGACTCCCATTTTGGTTTTAAAAAAAAGAAGTCCCATCAACAAAAGTTGTAGTCCAGTCCTAGACAGTGTTGAAAATTGCAAATTAGAAGAATTGTTGGTTGCCATTAAGTTTAATTTACACATTCTCTATAACAATGACATGTACAACCATGTCATCCTGTTCAGTGTGGCTGGTAATTCTGCACAATGATACATCATTTAGGTAAACATTGGATCACGTGTTGAATGAGAAATGAACACAATAATGGAAGCTAAAGTTCTGGTGTACTCTAATAATAACCAGATGTACATCTCTGGATCTTTCTGTCTCTGAATTCAGTCATTGTAAATATCAGCACATTTTCTCACCCAAGCTGCTAGTTGAAGTCTTTTGAACTTACCGCCCAGCTATTGCAACATAATCTTTTGATATACTCTTATAAATACAGCAGTCACATCTGAGGGTATTTTAACTGGTGAATTTTCTCATTGTAAATATCAGCACAGCTAAAATGATAAAGTAATCAACATATTCTCCCACTCAGTAGGTTCTTGAAGTAGGACTGGCAAATCTTTGAATTTGCGGCTTGCTATTTGCATGTGTATGGAAGACTCCTGCATGGGTGATTTTTTGCATCCCAGATAAAAAAATTGCATCCAAATACGCATAATTAAGTGCTTCCGAGACCTCTGTCTCTCACTCTCTCTCCCATTTTGATTGAAATGAAATAACAATTGATGATTTTACTTGATATTTTTTTTCTTTGAGGAAGGCAATTGATGATTATACTTGATATTTTTTTATGTGAGGAAGGCAATTGATGATTTTACTTAATGATATTTTTTTCTCTCACCACCATCTACTTTTAGTGTATTGAAGAATCATTTGATGCTACTTTGGTGATATTTGAAATGCATTTAATTGCCAAACATTCTACCAAATACTAAAAGTGACTGGAGATGTTTGGAAGATAATGTTACATGTGATGAAACATACACAGTATTTGCTTTTTTTTAAATCTTACTTGAGATAAAATATTGAAGTATTTCAATACAAATGGTCTGGTAATCCAGGTTACTGGTATATGTTCTTGATGGCTAGTTTCACTGGATATTATTATGCCACCAAAATATTGCCAAAAGTTTAAAATCACTACTGATACATCTATCTGTGTATCCATCTAATCCATGAAGAACCATGATAAATCTGCTATCATGACAGACTTGCATCATCCAAATTGAATTCCATTGTCAGAGATTTTACTGCAAGGTAAATAATTTGAAAGCTGCCATGTGTTTGAACAAGCAGTTTCCATTATCTGACCAACATATACAATGGCCTTTATAATTCAGTGTGTAGACTATCCACATACAGAAGTACTTTTCATTAATAAAGAACTTTGGTGATGTATGTATAACTCACTAATAAATGTACTAATAACTTTTTATATACATATCAAATAAGGTATTAAAGATAAGTAAAAGTATGTTGTTTTAAACTACTACTGAATAGTATGGTAACCCTGAATTAGACAAAATCCTGCAAAAGATTGTTTATGTGGATTATAACCTTTGGCTGAATCAGCTGCCCTTAATAAGGGTGTATTTAAGTCATGTATTCCAAAAGGCATTGGGCTTTTATATCGTGTGTATTGAAATTACATAGCCCAAAGGCAGTAGACTACAATATAATGTCATGAATCGCGTTTTATTTTTCTTTAAAAAAATATTGCTTAGTAATACTTTAAAAAGAATCATATTTAATGATGCAATAATAGAATAGGATAGTTCATATTGAAATGGTAGCTTGATCTTCTTGTGGTTAGCAACTTTAAGCCATACTTGTAGGTTCTTTTTGGTAGCCCATTGCTTATTGGGCTACAATCTATTGAAATTGGTTAGATCCAGTTAATATAGCCAAATCATATTTGATTTCTTTAAATTACAGGTATTTCAATGGAGGCCCACCTGACCCTACTGATTATGGGAATGATGTGAGTACAGTATAGTGTTTCTTTTCTTTCCACAGACCCAGATTAATCAAAATCCTGTATGATACCATTGGAAGACTTTTTTTTTCCAAATCCATATCTTTCTTTCAAAAATGTTGTGATTCTTTATAAATTGGGATCTAATTCTTCCCCACTGTTTCTATAATACTTTATAACCATCTGTTTTTTAAAATTATTTAAGTTATTTTTCAGTTTATATATCTTAGATAAACATAAATGTGCTCATATCTAGTATTGTAATATTTTAGCTTGCAAAAAAAGAATATATGCCATTGAGTGTGTGTATTTGTATCATTTATCTCGATAGATTTAAGGCTCCAAATAGAGGACATATGGGGATCAAAAGATGCATTTGTCTGCTTATAAATTAAAAAAAATTAATAAGTATCTATTTTTGTTTATGGATGTGCTTGTGTATGTTTATTTAATTCAGGATAAATGCATTTTCTTATATCTGTTTTTATTGTTTATTTTATGCAGAATAAATATGAATGTGCTTGTCTCAGTCTGTTTATTTAATATAGGCTAACCATATCAATATGCTTGTCTCAGTGTTTATTCAGTGCAAGGTGAATATGCTTATGACTGTTTATTTCAGTCAGAGGTCTCGATAGGATTTTAAAACTAGGAGTCCAGGACTATCATTTTGGTAAAAATAGGAGTCCCACCAGCAAAAGTTGAAGTATCATTCCAGACAATGTTTAACTTTGCAGATTGGAAGAACTGTTGGTTGCCATTGGCGCATCTGGTAATTCTGCACAACGATGTCATTCTGTAAACATTGGATCACATGTTGTTTTGGTTGAAAATTTCATTTTTGGCTGAAATGCCGACATAAAGAGTCTAAAGTAATGTATTTCATTTCCATAGCCTGATGCATAAACATTACATCTTTGTGCAGACTAGACCGCCATATCTTGAGTTGTGGAAACGTAGGGGTGGTATCCAGTTTGTCCAAACTTAGCATTATTTTGAATATAATGTTCTGGTAACACTTACTGCTTTACAATTGGTAAGCATGGCAGAATTTTAAAATGATAACGTAATCAAAATATTCTCCCACTCAGTAGATTGTATAAGTAGGACTGGCAGATCTTTAAATCTTTGCATTTGCCATCCAGCTATTTGCATACGTATGGAGGACTCCTGCATGGTTATTTTCTGTGTCCCAGAACAGATATTTGCATCCAATTAAGCATTTCTGAGACCTATGTCAGTGTGAACATACATATATACTAGTGTCACTGTCTGTTTATTTAAGGATAAACATGAATATCTTTGTCACAGTCTGTTTATTTAATGCAATATAAACATACAAATGTGCTTGTATCACTGTCTGTTTATTTAATGTTGGATAACATGAATTTGCTTGTGTTACATTGTTTATTTCCTGCAGAATAAACATATGAATGTGCTTGTCACAGTCTGTTTATTTCATGCAAAATAAACATATGAATGTGCTTGTGTCACATTCTGTTTATTTCATGTGTCACAGTGTTTATTTCATGCAAAATAAATATATGAATGTGCTTGCATCACAGTGTTTTTTCATGTGAAGTGTTTATTTCATGCAAAATGAACATATGAATGTGCTGTCTGGTTATTTCATGCAGGATAAACTTGAATTTGCTTGTGTTACATGACTTATTTAATGTAGTATAAAGATGTGAATCTGCTTATGTCAGTCAGTTTATTTAATGTTAGATAAACATATGAATATGTTTATATGTCTCTTTTTATTCTGGAGTCATAGTAGCACACTTGGCAGAGTGTCAGATTCCAAGGTTATGGGTTTGATACCTGGGTTGACTGCATGAACATATTCATGGGAATACAGCCAACAATGTGTTAAAAGTGGCAATTGAAACAAAACGAACCTACTATCCATCAATAGCAATGAAATGTCCAAGTTCTTGCATTCATTTTGACTCATACTTGGTTGTTTTTTATTCCTGAAGGATGAAATTTCTACATTTATTAATTGACACCAGTTTCAAAAAACTTAACAAAAGGGCCCCTCTTTCCCTCACCTTCTTAACAAATTCCTTGCTCACACAATGAGACAACAAGCAGTTCTTTAAATCAGTTTTCTTATTTCATCAATTTTACACCTCGGAGTAGGTGAGCTTTGTTGCAAATATCTTCTATTTTATTTGTATTGACCAATCAATCAAAAATATGTTTCTGCTTACAGTACAGCTGCACTCTTTACAATATGGTGACATATTTTGCAAATGACATTGCCCCAGACACGGCTACTAGATGCTCTGACCTGACCACAAACATTCACCAATTTCTTACCTGGCTGGACAATATCAGGTAAAAGTTTGGGACTTTTAATAAAACAGAATGAAACATGCAAAGAAATTAATTATAAATTCATATTAAATGCAAAGGTTTATTTGACAAAAAAATAATATTTGGAGCTCGGCCTATCAACACTATGAATAACTTGCCACAGTGTACGGGTTACCATAGTACATACTAAATGTCAAGCATTCTGTAACGCTGCATGACTATATAAAGTTATGTGCATTCAGGATTCAAAAAGAACCATGTGTTCATATTAAAAGCATATATTATAAGAGTTGATTTGTATGAATGAATCAAATGGTTTAACTTGTAAGGACAAAAAATTAAATGAAGCACCCTAACATGTAAAGCCAGTGAGTCACCACTGCATTTTTATTATTTGAACTTAACCCATATTTTTCTGCATATGTTTCAGCTTTATTGGTGGCTGTGGAGAAGGTTACAGTCATATTGCAGAGGGCCTAAGAACAGCACTGCATGTGTTTGATGATATTAAGGAGAGGCGAAACAATGACAGGTTTATTATATATAACAATGTACCTTAAGTTTAGTTGTTTCTTTCCTCTTTTGTTTAAAACCTACGATAAAATTGAAAATCTGGATGGAATGGAAATGAAATTTCTACCATATAGAGTACAGGAAAGCAGTTGTCTTGATCTGCTTGTCTTTATTTCCAGCACTGATATTGACCTGTATTTCACAATATTCTCCTTAAAATTATTAAATAAATAAGGCATTGTTTGACACTTAAAAAACATCTGACTTGGAATGCATTTAATGTTAAAAGCAGACAAAATGATTTTAAAACAGTTAAACCATAGGAGACACCTTCTTTATTCTCTTTTATATGTCAGACTCGTAGGAGATAGCATCTTTACTCACTTTTACATGTAAAACTCAGAAGATACCATCTCTACTCGCTTCTATTTAACCGCTCCAGTGGCTGAGTGGTTAGAGCGTCCACCGTGGAAGCAGGAGGTTGTCGGTTCGATCTTCGACCAAGTCATACTGAAGACTTACAAAAATGGTACTAACAGCTGCCTCGCTTGGCGCTCAGCATTAAGAGGTTAGTGTTAGGACTGGTCGGCCTGGTGTCAGGATAATGTGACTGGGTGGGACATCATGCTACGTGTCTGCAGCATGATGCCCCAGTGCTAGACATCACTAAAAACTGCCTCACTGCAGACTTCATAGCAATATCACTGAAAAATTGTTAAAGCTCCATAAAAATCTTAATCAAGACAAAAACTCTATCTGTAAAATTCACATTTGAACACAGTTACGGGAAATTTTACCAATTTCATACACCTTGGTGCCTAATTCCTCAACAATCAGATTTATGATTGCAATGGAAATATCTAGGTCAAAATGTGTGGTCATTTAGTAAAGGAAATGGGTGCTAATGCCCTTGCTTGTTATTTATTGAAGAAATGTACAGATGCATTTCTGCCACAAATCCTTGCTTGATGGGTTTCTTAATTTTGGCAGTCAGTGTTAACTTGTTCCACATAATATGGTTTGAAACAGTAGATTTGGAATTGGATTCTCAGCATGATTTGTGGAGTTGACCCATTACCAGCCTCCCTTTTCACAAACTTTTCATTGTGGAATTTGAATTTCTCATGCTTGAGTAACCATTCTTGTCTCCGATTTATTTTAAACATCTGAGTCTACATTTTCTCTTCCCTGTACACTACTTTGAAATTGAATGCAGCACTGTCTTCCCTGAAAATGTCATCTTCTCTTCTTTACATGTTCTAACAATGGTTCATCATGAGCTCATTTGCTTCCTAATCAAATCAAACTCAGCAAAACATTTTTGTTATCCAATGAAATTGATTGTCCTATGCTTCTTTGGTAATGAGTGAACTTTGTTCAGTAAGCATGGGATATATTCAATTCAAAATCTGCTTGGGATACAAATAATTAGCTTTTCTGAGAGTTTGTATTTAGTGAGGTCACCTTAAATTAAAAAAATGGGGGCCATGCTGCCATCATGTTATAATGGGTTTTACCTGTATGTAGATAGAGTGAATTGCAAAAAATGAGAAGATAAACCCTTTCAAATAAACTTAACATGAAGTACTATAAAATAAAATTATTTGTAATTTATGTGTTTTCAACAAATAATGAATAGTAATTTAAAAAAGATAGAATTGGGTGGATCAAATGACACAGGCCATGGGTAGTTACCAGATGGAGTAGCATGATTTGTTATAGTGGCAAGCTTATTAGCTGAACTGTTGGTACTTATGTTTGCAGTGATAAGCAAACAAAGGAACTTTGAGAATTTTCATTTTCTGTGAGAAAAATACTCCTTGAAAACATTTGGAAAAAACAACATTCTGGGGTAGTATAAATCATGTTGTTGAAACATTTGTTGCAAAAGCTGAGTTGGTTATTGTTATGATTTCACCATAGTTTCTATGGAAATTTCCCCCCAAAATACTGACTCAAGGTGTCAGTACCACAAATATGTGGTATGCCATAATTGTATACTCTTTAAGCAAATCATTTAAACATTTGAGAATCTACTACCGAGCATTTGTATGACCTGGGAAGAGGTTGGTTATGATATTCTTTTTTTAAGATTGTTAATGAACTGTTGACATGTAGAATAAAATCATGGGATTTAAAATCGATCTGACAGACAGTATGGTTTTACTTAGAAATGAAGGTGTATACCATAGATAGTGAACTTGCAGTAGTAGCTGGGTGGACAGGGAGGGGTTCATTTGATGGACAGTCCACTGTGTAGAAACAGGTATATGCATGCTTTATGAGGTTTGTCATAAATATTAATGTTAAACCAGCCGTCAGGTTTAAGAAGACAAACTACTGATAGCTGAAAATATGATTAGGACTTTACCAAATTTTTGATTGACATCTGTCAGGGTAAACATATATTTAAAACTGAGACAAAGCAGTCATAAAATGTACATCCTGCATGAACCTTTAGGTAAAGTTTCTTTAAAGGGAAATATGTTCTATTTCTATAAGTTTTTAATCATCAGACTTTGTCTACAAATGCATCAAATCGGTAGTGAAAAGAGGATTTATATCCGTACAGATTCAGGGTCTAGGAAGTCACAGTGAGGAAACTTTTTATATTAATTTTGTTTAGATTTGTAAATGGTTTGTGATCGATTGGTACTTTTTATTATTGCTATCAATGATTTCTCATAAAAAATTAAGATGTGTATTGTGGAATATGTCACAACTGTTGTAAATTTTAAAAGGTTAATGGGTCATTTTTATAGATTCTTTTCATTTGGGAACAAGCTAACATCATATCGGTAGGTATTAGATGATTCACTATTTTAATTTGGGGACTAATTGATCCAAGCATTAAAGTTCAAGTAGTTGAGAGCTGTATACAGGGATTTAGTCTTCTTTTAACATACATCTGTTGTGATCGTATTTGTAACATACTGACAAAGAAAGGATTGGGTTATGTGTCAGAGGTCAAGGTTACTTATATTAGTCTATTGTTATTAGTGCTGCAGCTATGTCATTGTAGGTGAGATGCTAAATGTATATTCATTATGAATTCTTTGGCTTTAAACATTATAATTTGAACTCTATAACTTTATTTATTAAAATATGGATGTTTTGGATTACTCAGATAACTTTAGTGCCTGCAAAAGAATGTGCTCTTTATTTACTTTTTCTTTATTATAGTTTGTCACCAGAGAGACACTGTATCTTAGTCTGTAATTCTCCACCATATCATCTACAAAGCAGTGAAGGATGTCGGTACATAGGTTATTACTGTGACCAATTAGCAAACATGCTGGCCAAGGTATGTCCACCAGTTAGCAAACATTCTGGCTAAGGTACGTCTATGTACTGTTACGTGCTTAGGCTCGAATAAGCAGCATCACAGAAAGAGTGAAAACTAACAAGCTTGTAAAACTTTAACAAATCAATTTATTAAGTACTAATGTTTTATAAGAGAACATAAATAAACTTACGGTTTTAGAGAATCAAGTCCAAATATAATCCAATATAGAATTCACAAAAATAATCCACTAATGGAATTGCAAGAGTCCTGATAAATAAATGTCCTAATAGTTCCAGGTTCGAATCTTGACGATGTAATCCAATATGGACAACGATGTCACGTGATTTAGTCAGTTCTTGTTTTTATAATAATCCAAATGAAAAATCTATGAGCACATGTTCTTTTCCAGATAAATAAAATATTTTCTCTTGCTCCAATGAATTGACACAATTTCCAATATAACTCAAAACACAACTATTAATTTAAAGCCCAGAAATTCTACTGAATTGTTATCTCCCAAACAAATATTTAAATACCTGTTTTTACGTAAACAAGGGATCACATGATTTTCAAAAAGATCACAGAAAGAACGTACGATCATAAAAACACGTATGAATGGAATGACCCAGAAGAAAATCAACCATTTCTCATCCCCCAGAATTAAAAATAAAAAGTTGTCCTTCGATTTAGCCAATCATTTTAAAAAGCCTGTTTATCACTGAAACAAGGTCAGATAATGAGGTTAACAAGCAAGGTCAACCTGTGTTTACAGATAGAGTCTAGGTCAGCCTGAATTTTCCAGAATAGATATCTCCCAATTAATGAATTTTAAACCCAAAATGACAAATTTGGATCTGACAATTAAAAATAAATAATTTTAATCAAATATACGTAACAGTACATATGAAACTTTTTCTCATGCTTAGTGCTGTTCGTGTTAATCCATTTTGTTAGACATTTTATGGAAGAGAATAATTCATTATTTACAACTTTTGTGATAGATTGTGAAAAACATTTTGTTTTGTGCCAATCCAGTTCATTATTTGGACTTTTTTATAAAATTATTTTTAAATGTTATACATTTAGAGGAAAAAATAAATCACCATATTTTAGGACAATAAGGCTCAGTGTATAGGATAAAAAAGTTCCTCTGTAGATGTTGAAGTCTTGTTGTAAATAGGAAAACATTAATCTTTTGCAGCAAGGTATCCACTTGTCCATCATGTCACCAAGAAAAATTCCTGCTTTACAGAAACTTTATGATGAGGTATGTTGATATAAATTGATTGATGAACTAATTGATTAGTTGGTTGTAATAAATTGATTGATGAACTAATTGAATAATTGATTGCTTGTGATCATATTGATTAGATTCAAGATCTCCATAAAATTGTTGGGTTTCTCTGTGAAATACATTCCCCATTCACATGACATTAGGAATAATAGTCTGCTACCTTGTGAATCCAGCCCTTCTAAAGACAAAATCTCTTTTCCAGTTCATCTCTTATAACCAAAGGGTAATAACTCTTGCCACTACCTACCCTTGCCACTGCCAGTTGTTGGCTTTGCTGCTGTACAGATAATAATAATAATAATAATAATAATAATAATAATAATAATAATAATAATGACTTTATTTAAAGAGGGTAACACAATTAGCTAAGAACTAATCTACCTTGAGGCCCTCATACAAAGGGATTTATTTATTTCAGCAGCATCTCAGAAGCCACTGGATATATTGGGTTTGGAAGATGGAAATAGAGTGGGCATTTCTAATCTCAACTGGAATACTATTCCAGAGCAAAGTTTCAAAGTATTGGAAACTTTTTAAAAATAATTCCTTATTTGGTTTGGGAATTTTATACTGTTTTGTAGACATTGATCGCAGGTGGGGTGTATTACCAGGTAGCCTATACTGGAATAGGGATTGTAAATATTCAGGAGCACTATTATTGGATATCCTGTACATTAATTTGGCTTTTCTTAAACAGATTCGGTCTTTAATAGGTAATATTTTTAACTTACCAGCTAAATTTTCCTTGCTTTCTTTCTGGTTTGAGATGAGCCTAAATGCTCTTTTTTGAAGCTTTTCCAGCTTTGCTATGTTTTTATCATTTGAATTACCCCATACTGTATTACATTAGTCTAAATAGGGTTGTATGTAACTGTTACAAAATAGTTTTCTGTGCATTTCAGGGAGAAAATGTCTTATCCTACTGAGAAGCCATAAACTTGAATTGACCTTTTTACTGATATGTTTGATATGATCAGTCCATGATAAGTTATTATCTACCAAAACACCAAGTAGTCTGTCGTGACAGACCATTTGCAAATTTGTATCCTTCCATGTCAGACATAGTTCATTGCTATCAAGAGTTTTCCTTTTTTTTCCTTGTTGAGATAAGTAATTTTTTAGTTTTACCAGTATTTACTACCATGCCATTGCATGTACACCAGTTTTCCAGCTTGTTTAATGCATTCTGTAAAGAAATTTCGAGTTCATACTTTGTGTTTTGGATGTCTGACAATGTTGTGTCATCTGCATAGAGATCTGTAGATGATATCGAGTCTCTTAGTAAAAGTGGTAGGTCGTTAATAAATACAGTAAATAGTAATGAGCCTTGAATTGAGCCTTGTGGTACTCCATATCTAATTGTTTCAGGTTCAGACAGAACGTTATTTATATAAACATGTTGTGTTGACTCACTTAAGTATGAAGTAAACCATCTTACTGTTTTTTCATCGCATTGGTAGATTTTCAGTTTTTTCAAAAGGATTTCATGCTCCACCATGTCAAACACTTTCCTGAAATCTATAAATACAGATCCTATTTTTTTACCATGGTCTAGTGCTTGAAGCCATTTATCAGTTAGGGAGTTCAAGGCAGTTTCACATGAATGTTTCTGTCTAAAGCCTGATTGATTAGGGTGTAACAGTAAGTGTTTGGTTAAATATGACATGAACGAGTCATGGACATGTTTTTCAATCAATTTTGACAAGTTTGGTAGTATTGAGATTGGTCGGTAGTTATCAGCATCATTCTTAGATCCAGATTTGTGAATATGAATTACTTTTGCAGTCTTCCATATTTTGGGGACAGATAAGGATGAAATACTTAAATTGATTATGAATGTTATGCTATCTAAAATAGCAGAGGCAGAAGATTGAATGAGTCTTGGACCAATCTGATTAAGTCCTGTAGCTTTCTTGGTATCAAGTTCACTGAGATATTTTTTAACAAAGTTTCTTGATACTGGTGGGATAGAGAAACATACTTCCTTAGAGATTTTGCTGCTGCAGAACTTTTTCAGTTCATTAAAGTTGTTTTCTATCACTGGTTCTTTTAACTTTGTGGTAATGTTGGTGAAAAAAATCATTGAAAACATTTGCAATGTCAGTTTCATCAGTGACTATGGTGTCATTTACCAGAAGTGAGTGAAATTTATTTGTTGGATTGTTGTGTGTTCCTCCAGTGAGTTCATTGAAGACTTTCCAAATGGAGTTTGTGTTGCTTTTTTTGTTTTCAAGCAATGACTGATAATACGACTTTTTAGCTTTTTTAATCATACTTGTTATTTTATTTCTCCATACTTTATATTTTGCATGGTTGCCCCTAGCCTTGAATTGGTCTCATGTTTTCATAGCATCTAATATTTCAGTAGTAAGCCAATTAGGTTGGATTTCATTCTTTACTCGATGTGCTTTAAGTGGTGCATGCTTAGAGACTACATCCATAAATAAGTCAGTCCACACTCTCAGATCTTCATCTATGTCATCCAAATTTTGGATCATGTTCCATGGAACTTTATATAGGTCATCAAGAAACTGTTCTTCACTAAAATGTTTTAACGATCTGTAAGTGATCATTTTGTATGTGTTTTTCTCTTGCATTTAACCTTTCTTGTCAAAAAGTAGGATAGTGGTCACTATGGCCAACATTTGGTAACTCAAGCCACATTGTCTAGTAGGTTGGTATAAATGTGATCAATAAGAGTGCTTGATTTTTCTGTTACCCTTGTGGGCTCATTTACAATCTGGACTAGGCCTAACGGTGTTCTGTACTGCCAGCAATCTCAGCTTGCTGGTATAAAACTCATATGGATTAATGTTAGATTTGGCCCCATAAACAATATTCAGACTTGCAGAAAAATCTTACCATAGTCAGGCTTGGGAGTCAATGACCAGGATTGTTCGAGTCATTAGCTGGGCAGCTCACCATACCATGGACAGTGCCTTGAAAACTTAGGCTAATTTAGACTGGATATGACTTGACATTTATCTGTCGTCCACATCGCTTAAATCTCATCATGCCCTCGCTTTTTGGATGACACTGTTTAGGTCAAAGTTGGTCTTTTGAGGAAAAATTGATGTTCTGAGGCAGGCAGCATGGGAAGTTATTCTTGATCTGACCGATGCATAATTTTGGATTATTCATTATGGTAGTGGACTTGATCCCACTCAACTTCAGGGGCTGGTGCCACACCAATAACATCATCCTTTTGAGTGCTTCAATAACTCATCTATGCATGCAAATTCAATCTTGTTAAGTTTTTGCCTCAGACAATTAGCTTTTGCAGAGACAAACCCGTTTAAAACAATCAACACAGCCTATAGGCAACACTGGATTTACCAGTCAAATTTTGTAGTTAAGAATAATTCAGTATTTTACTTTTTAGCCTATATTATTAGGGTCACTGGTCAAATGTTCCTAGGCTGTGCTGCATATGTAATTAGGAGAATGTATTATTGTTTCTATGAGAATGCAGTCATCATTCCCTAGAAAGACACCAGTAGATTTCATCTGTTTACCACTCTCTCCTATCACATATTCTCCTCACATAATGTGATTGGAGAATGTTTTTGATGGAGAAAGCAAATTTTTCAGTAGAAACAATCTCTGAGAATATTTTTCCCAATCACATTATTTAAAAACTCTCCCCACCATGTGAGCATCTGTATCACTAAGCTAAGCTAAAGGTAGCAACAACTAGCAGTGGCAAGGGAAGATAATGGGCAAGGGTTTGTTTATTTGAGATTGGAAAAGAGAAGTTAATCCAAAGGTGCCATTATGTTGTCTTCTTAAGATTATTATTAACAATTATCAACACCTATGTAAGAATATGTTTATAGAGCCTATGCAATATTATGATCTTAACAGACTCAAGTAACATAGGCAAAACTAACAAAAGATATTCTGTACAATTTTTACTGCCATGAATAAAAATTATAACAATTAGATAAAACAATGTGCCAAGAGTTGCAAAAAAATAGAGACATACATAACATTATAAACTCCATTGTGATAATTGTGAAATAGACTACATTGCAGAAACTGTGAGAAATGGATATAGTTGGTAACAATGTTCATTCCAGAATTTAAACATTAAGAAAATGCTCCTTCAGCTATAAAATATCAGCTATACAGGGCAAACCCTAGCAGGAAAGGGAGATAACTTAACACACAATCGGATATACAAGATGAGATCCAGCAATCATGTAGTTTGAACTCTAACTAGAAAATTAAGAAATTTCAACAATCAGTAACTTAACAAAAAATTATGGTAGAATATCCTAATCAGAACTATGTTAAGTTTATTCTCATTGCATAGTGTACATAAAAAGTTATCTACCATGTAACACTTGTGCAGGTGTAAGATGATGTTGAGTGTTGATATATGCTGATGGAATTAACTGATTTAAAGCTTACCTCATATATTGGATGCAAAGAACTCGAAGCGGATAGTCACTGTATTGGTCATAAATAAGTCATTTCTAACATCCAAAAGCACATTGTATCTTTGGCCTAGCCACACCTGGAACACCTGGATGATGCATATTGCATTGTTTATTTAAGGATGAACAACTACATGACTGTGATTATTTTTAACAAATAATACACAAAAACAATCAAATACATGCAAATCCCTCATAATATATATTTTTAATCCGAGTATTTACACTTGCTTTACAAATGAAGATGAAAATTTCACCCTTACATTTTTTGTTTGATAATGGACTTTGAAAGTATATGGAATGTATATTGGTGGAAATTATGCATACATAAGTGGAAATTTGTCAGGACACTTTACTTTACCTGCAGAGTTTTAGTAATACCAATTATTGCCTTGTCAAAATGAACTTTGTATGAATATAATTGAGTCTACCTGCCGTACTTTTAGTTACTTGATTTTGAGATATCATGAAACTCTCTAGCCTTTTTGTTATAACTAAACATTGTCTTGTGTAAGAAAATGGGGTTTCACAACAGCAGTTTGCGTCTCCCCATCCATCACACCTCTTGTCTGGTTATTAACTCCAAAATGGGGCTTGGGTGGCTGAATGCTTATCATTACTCATCCTTGCCATCTCACCTCCATTCACATGGGTTTGAGTCTTGAGCTTGGCCAATGTGGATCTGTGAGCAAACTTGCCAGTAGTTTCCCATTGATTGGTATTATTTTGTGAGGTTTTCCTGTTTCTTCCTAGTACTTTTAGAGTTATCTCCACATTTTTTGAAAATTATATTGACACTCCAAACTTTGGACCTTTACAGATCACTCACATCTCACCTCTGTCTACATGGGTTTGAGTTTCAACTCAATCAACATTGGTGTGTTAGATGGCATGCCAGTAGTTTTCTGTGGGTCAGTTGTTCAGTTTGCAGCTTTGTCCTTTGTCAAATATACTGGCTGCAATATATAGCCTGAGAATGGCATAAAATCAGCAAAACCAGACCTTTCTGACAACTTTATTAGCGGATATCTTCTTTGAGCACTTTCTGGCAGATAGAGTATCATTTTTTATTTCTTTGTTCCAGTCAACAACAACAGACATTCCAGTGACAAGCAAAGATTTCACAGTAGATCCCCGACATCAGATTCTGCTTCATGGATTCCAGCTACAAGGTGAGAAGAATTCCAATCAATGTCCATGTATTTATTGCCAGTCAAATTGTATGTTAGTAAAATCTGCAAACATCTGTGCCTTTGGATATAGAAAATAATGGAAAACAATCTCATATTTGAGGATTTTATGATGTTTTGGATGTTTTTACTGTCAGTAAATGACTTATTGTAAATGGATTTTTGTAACATTAGAATCAACCACTAACATACTCAGATCCTTAAATACTAAGACAGTTATCATTATTTTAACATAGTTTGAAAGTGGGTTATTTTTAGAACAGTTGTAGACAATGCAATTCTTCAATGACAACATCATGGCATACTGCATATGCTCGCGTATAAGCCCGATCGCGTATAAGCTGTACCCCACAAACCTAACAAGCAAGAATACTAAAAAGTGTATGGCCTGCATATAAGTTGACCCACAACTCTAAGGCATCCCAAGATGCATGAGGTAAGTTCTAAATGCATCAATTTAGCTATGTTATAGCACCATTCCCATGTCACTTACAAGTGAATACCTAGCATTTTTATACCATATATACCAATGTTATTTACCATTGTTAAATTAAAAGAAGGCATGAAAATACATACCACAAAGCAAATGTGTCCGCAAAAAACTAATTCAGAATATATATGTTTTATAATAAACAATACTAAATGCTTTATGAGCTGACAATAAAAGAATTTGGTCGGATATATGTGGGGAATATAGTTGCCACGTGTGGTACTATGAGACTGTCTATATAGGTACCTTTAGTTCAACAAAATTGGGAATCCTTTATTGCCAATCAAGCTGGTGCTTGCATAACACACATTAGTGTAGAACATGGTTTCTTTGAATTGCAACGGAGGGCCAGTTCGTTTTCACAAAATAGTTGCATCCATAAAGATTTACTTTTAATTAGTCATGCTGACTTTCTTGCTTGTTTTTTTAAGACTAATCATTAGCTATTATGCAGTTTCACCACAGCTGACTAGAATATGAAAATAGGGCACATCTTGGGGAAAATAAAGCGAATCTTTTTTTTGTTGTTGCAAATTTCATGCATATTGGACCCGGAAGATCTATCAATATTTAGTGAAAACAAGGCTTTAAAAAAAATGTCATGTAAAACCTCCTGATTTTAGGTCCCAATCTCTATTTATTTTATTCAGTCTCCCTACTTGGCTTTTGAACAGTTCATAGGTATGCCTTGCATCTCAATTTACAAAACTGTGGTAATCGTTATAATATTATGGAATAAAGGCAATTACACATCAATGTATTGGTATAGTTTCCCTCTTAACATAAGCCAGTTTCAGTGTTTTAATGATTACCTGGCCTGTACTGCTGTTCCAAAACGAAAGACAAATTTGGTGACTATCAACATAGGAAATGCCAAAACAATCAAGCTTTCCATTGTGTGGAAAGTTATTTTGTTTGTTCAGCTAAAACACAAAACTAAAATTAATGATGTTGATCTTAATTGATCTATATTAGAATTTTAGTCTTTATTATTACTACTCTTCGTAATAATGTAAATTATGCTGGTTATGTGCTTTGTACAATTAAACGGGCATACCTTTTTAAAAATACTACCTCAATTTGTAGGATCACTTATATCATTGAAAAAATTAACTCGTGAGCGCATGATTCAGCTTAAATGAAACAGTTATTAAGTACTAGCTGAAATGTTATCTGGAAGAATGCACTTTGGTTGAAACAATGAATAAATCAGAATCTGCATCTAATATGTTTGGGAATAAATAAGGATTTGCACTGTGTTCAGTCTGGTCTGTATTTAACTTTATTTAATTTCGTGTTGGAGAAATCAGAAAATATGCACATGCAAAATAATAACAAAGTCAACCATTGTACTTTATAACAGGTTAATAATTGTCGGGTCACTGAAAGTTATTTTTTTATATGCCTATGTCTTAGGACATGGAAAAAATTATTGTTTTGTGTCTCAAGATTTACAGTAATTGCAGTAGTCAACAAAAATACCTTAAGTCAAGTTTCGACATTGGCCCATGGATAAGCCAACCCCCTCCCCTTCTTTCAGATCTTTGTTTTTTTCTAAATTATTCAGCTAATAAGCAAGTATTTGTGGTAACTTATAGAAATCCATTTTCATTGGCTGGTATGTTGTATTAGGATTTTTGGCATGATGATAGCAATATCATACAAGCCAACCATTACACTTATGGTGTAATCATTATGGTTTTTTAGGTATATCCACTTTTCCCCAAAAAATCAATTATTTGTTTTCTCATGTTTATTACCATTCAATTAATCCCACAGACCGCATTTTAAAAGAGATGACTTCTACGTAACTGCAATATAGGAATACGCTTGTCTGTGGACTTGTGTTTACTTGAACAATATCATGTTCTATTTATAACAACTTTTGACCTCATACTCTATTTATAGCAGCTGTATGGCATAGTGAGGAAAGAACAGGCTGATTTTCTAACTTAAATCTTTACGTGCAGATTCTTTGTTCTGATTCATATTTAGTGGAGAACCAGTATAAACGTATTTGGCACTAAAAAGTATATTTTATTTTAGTTGATGCGTATATGAGAGCAAAAATATCTCCTTTCAAATAATTTCACAGATAAGGAAAAAAAAACAAAAAAGTAAATGAAACAAAAGATTGCATAGTCCTCCAAATATAAAGACATGAGAGCAGCATCACGTGACGTTTATTACAGGCTGTATGGAAAGAGTTTTAATATTTGGCGCTAACAGTCTTCATATGAATTCTAGTCGATATGTGTCTAAAGCTAAAAGTGCTACATATGAAAACTTGAAACAGTAAAGGATGTTAATTGACGAGAGGGACAAATAAATCATTGTTCATTAAAATTTTAGCATGTTATATATGGATTGCGCTTTTTCTGTTTGGATTCCTCTTTTTGATCACTTGGATTATGCTTTTTCCTCGTCATGGGTTGGCATGTATGCAATATAAAAGATCTTATTATTGCCACTTATAAGAAATTATGGCCACATCAACATGGAGTTCTCTGTATTGATATATAATTAATCCTAGATGAAAATAATGCCAATTATTTCCAGCATGACCATTTTGGCAACCTTTAGGTCACAGATCAGAAGAGTACATGTGATGTCTATCTGTTAGCCCAAGTGTATAGTTACTACCCCGTAAACTACATGGAAGATTGTCATGAAACTTTACACACACACTGATCACAGTCTGGATGGTCCTAAATGAAAATGGTGCTGCTCAGACATCCAGTATGACCATCACAAAGGACATCCTGCAAATCATGTTATTGCTTCTTATGTCTAGTTGGTCCAAGATAGCAATGGTACTGATCTAATGTCCAATTTGGCATCCATCTTGAAAATCTTATCACTACTTTTTTAGAATGCAAAGTCATATTTATGGTGTCGGATTGGTCCTAAATGAAAATTGTAACCATCAAGCTCCAATGTGGCAGCAAGGCAGCCTTGTTGCTACTCCTGATGGATGCTCTTTCAACATGGAATTTTCACAGAAAGACTTCTTATGATGTTTAGTTGGCCCTAAATTAAAATGGTGTTGATCTTGCATCAAATATGTTACCTTGTTAGCCATCTTGAAAATTTTGTTTTTGTTATTCCTCCTGAATGGACAATCATATCAACATTGGGTTCACCTGAAGACTTCTTATGATGTTTTGTTGATTTTAAATAAAGTTGGTGCCTATCTATCTCATCCAGTATGACCACCACATACATGCCAACTATTATGCTTTTTCCTCGTCAGGGGTTGGCATGTATGCCACCATAGCAGCCATCTTGAAACTCTTGGAATCATTACTTCTCAACAAAGGTATATTATTGACATGGGGTTTCTTCCAGAAGTTGATTCTAAATTAAAATGGTGATACCTCAACCAAAAATGGCTGCCATAGTGCATATTTTGAAAATTTTGTTTTTGCTACTCTTTTTAGATGGATGATCATATAGTCCCGGCATGCTTAGCTGACATCCAATATGGCCACATAGTAGCCATCTTGAAAGTTTTCTTTTCACTAATCCTCTTGAATGAATGGTCATATTCACATGTCATTTCACTTCACAAAGTAGTTGCCACCTAGGCCAGCTTGAAACGTGTTGTTCTTACAACTTCTTAGTGCATATTGACATGGGGATTCCACTGAAACATTTCTTATGACATATAACTTGTCCAGAATCTTTTTATCACGTCTCCATAGTGGTATCAGCAGATTTTCACTTGCAATATGTAATTTCATCTGAGTAAGTGGTTGTTGTGATTTGACTATAATTGTGCTGTTACTATGGTGAAAGAGTTTGATAACTAGATATATCTGAATTGGTGTGAAAGCAAATTTCAAACTGTTTGAATTTGTTTACATAATTTAAGCTTATGAATATAATGACTAGTTGCTTTTCAATTGAATGAATTGAAATTGATTTCAAGGTTTTCATCCCGATCCAAAATATGTGTACATTTCTCCCATTTTGTCTTTGAAAATTCACATTGAGCAGAAACATGTTGGAGATTCAGATAACTAGTAAAATTACAAAATCATTCTAAGTATTAAAAAGAATGAAAAAGAACTAATAGAATATTGAATCCGTAATTATCATTATTTAATAGAGAAAGTTGCTCCTTCGCAACAAATTCTTTATGACTGCGTTATTTTTTGCTTTGCTCACTAATCTACACAGTATTCTTTCTCTTTTAATTTTGTGTTAAAATTTCTAATTTAGCTTGCTTGCAAATCTTTCTAATTCTAAGGTCCCCACTTTAAACAAGGCTTCCATGTTTTATGGTGCATTTCTATTTGTTTCAAACTTTAATGTTTTGGAATTTCTTCTTAGATAACAAGATTAAAATCCATCTTATTTTTGTTTATATAATATAGATGCAAGGCAACGACTCTTGACCATTATCTCCCCTTTCTGCCTACTGGTTGCGTCGGTTTAAGCCTTTGTGAACATCCTTTGCTTCATCTTCTGAAATCCTTTGGAAACTTTTCATCCCAGGATTTCATTATTTACGATGTATAAAAGATTATTCAACAAGTGATATACATTATCTTTTGAATTTTGACTGTAAATATGTGATTTGGTTTACTGATGTGAACTTAGTTTCTTTGTTCTCTGATTCCATGGCTTTACAAGAAATGAGGACTGCACCTCACTTTTGATGCAGTCTTGTCTACCAACCATACCATACAGCCATCTAGCTCTCAGTGTATTCTGCCTAGCCACACCTTAGTTTTGATGATGTCTCCACTTCCAACTGTACAATCCAGCCATCTGGCTCTCTATCCATACCATCTAGTTCCACCTCAGTTTTGACGACTTCTCAGTTGCCGGTCATACTGTCCAGCTATCTGGCTCTCGATTTACACTGCTCGATGACTCTATGCCTCATCAAGAGTTTTTGAATGTTATATTACCAGGAATCATATTGATAGATCCATCTTCTTGGATGGTATCATGATAGTCTTAGAGACTATGTCCATGTCCATTCCCTCCAGGAATTATTATATAGATATCAATCCCAACTAGGATGACACACACACGCACACAAACACTGAATGTCAGAAAAACCTGGTGAAGGTTCAAGCTTTTATCCTACCACATAGTGGACTGACTGTAGCTTTAAGGCATCAGCAGAGGAGTTTATGGGGTGTTTCCAAACTCAAATGTCTGCCATGCCATTTGTACACATGCATACAGGACAAGGCTTGTTCTTTTTTATGTGGAAGTCAGCCCTCACTTTCTTCTACTCATGAAAGACCAAGGAAAAAGCCAAGAATCTGTCTGCCATGATTAGTGAATCAGGCAATTCCAAAGCCTTTCTTTCATCATAGAGTTATCTTCATTGTTTTTTGCAATCTTGCTGGTGTGAGGCCCATTCCAATGCCATCTTTTAAGGTCACATAGCATTAGACAAGAACTATGATGAGTGAATCTGACTTTGCTTGCTTCTGTACGGTGGATATCAACAGTATGCACACCATTTTGAAGCTCATTATAATGGTGATGTCTTCATTGTTGGACTTGGCATCTTAGTTTTTTTTAGACTTACAGACAAGGATGGTAATACAAAATCCCATACTGAACCTGCAAACCTCCTTTTGGATTGTCTTTGTTGTTCAGTGGCAACATAGAGGAATCGTGGAGGCATGCAGCTAAAGAACTGCCTCCCCCCATTTCTCAGCATGGAAACCATTGCCATATACTGTAGTATTTTTTGTTGGTACTTAAATTCATGGTGAAGAGTTGCATATTATTAGGTATTTAATTTTGTGATTTACAAAATGCCAATATAAAGAATACAAGAAAATAAAACTGCTGAGGCAAAAGGTGGGTGTTTTATTGTTTAAGACTTCCACATGTATGAGCAAAGACTTGGCAAGGTCAATACTTACACTGCTTTTTTATTTGAATGAATAACATCAGTGGAAGCCGATGCAGCCAACAACAATAAAACAATATTAATAATAATAATGAGGACTTTGTGTAGTGCCTAATCTTTAGAAGCTCTAAGTGCTTTACAACAATATTACTGTCTCTATGGGCACAATAAAAACTTGTCAGGATCAATCACTTACACTGTGGTTTCATTTGAGTACTGAGCATCAAAGGAAGCCAACACCACCAAAGTGTGAAGATGCTAAATAACTTGAAAGACAGTGTAATCATTATTTTGTTTTTGCCATCTTCATGTTGATACCAATTTCAATTACTTTACTTTATATAATGAATGCAAAGAAGAATTAAAATCACACTTCCACAGCTGGTAAGCTAAATAGGTCATGTATGCCATGACAAAAAAGGATGGTGTTACTGCTGACAATCAGTGCACTGTGTCAGTGGATTTTGCAACTTCATTAATCAGGCCAGTTCACACTGAATGGAAAATTGTAGCTCATTGAGTGAAAATTAGACCTAATTAGTAGTAGTAATTTGAGAAAGCTGGACTTGTTTAATTTGACAGTTTGGGGATTATTTAAGAGACAAATATTTGTATGTACTATGAAATTTGATTGACACAATGTTGATTCAGTGGCATTGTCCTAAAGCAGTGTGAGCTTTAATAATCTGCTGTCTGTATCTACAAAGTGTTTCATTAATAATTTCCTCAAGCATTAGTTCTTGTATTTTGCAGGCTTGTTGTTCTTAAATTGCATGCATAAAATGAAATATGCTTTCAGAAGGATTCAGATATTTCAGTCTGTTTGAATAAGTATTAAATTTAATTTTCATTATTCTTTGTATGATTTTCAGTATTAATAGTGTTTAAATAGCATATGCTTTTTTCATTTCTTAATATCCTTATCTCATATTGTTTTAAGGCAGTGAGTGGAAATTACAGTTACCAGACCCCTTATCACTACATGTGCATTAGAACAACTAACAGCTAGGAACAAAAGAGTTAGAAACTCAGGAGTGGGCATGGGTCTTCATTTCATGTGGGTAATTTTAATTTTTTGTTGGGTCTTTTAAGTTTGTAGTTCAGGGCAACAATGAAAAACATGAAAATTGCCCCCCAATTTCAGATGCAAAAGTATTTACACATTAAGGGCCTCCATCACTTCAATCCCCTTTCTTCACCGCAACCTTTACATTTTTTATGGCATCCCCTCAAATCTGTACACTCTCCATCAACACAACTTTTCATTCCACCTCCTTTATTTGATTCAAAAGATATAATTTACATAATAATGCAAAGGAGGCCAGCTTTTTATTCAGTGCAATAATACAGCAATTACTTCTGCAAGTCAGTTATCAAAACATGGTTGGCACCTAATTACCGGGTAGGTTCTCAGAGAAATGCTCGCGGACATGGCTGTTATGGTAGGCTGTGTATTTTACATTTCATTACAAGAGACAC
Source organism: Unio pictorum (assembly GCA_030141615.1). Classification (NCBI taxonomy): domain Eukaryota; kingdom Metazoa; phylum Mollusca; class Bivalvia; order Unionida; family Unionidae; genus Unio; species Unio pictorum. The sequence continues at coordinate 2,917,361 of JARLTB010000139.1, forward strand.
ATTGCATTTATGATAATTACACTTAAAAGGAACTAAAAGATAGAACTGGAACACAAATTTCAGTTGATAAAAACATTATTTAATTTGTGTTTATTTATTAAAGTACTGCTTCCAATCGGCATGAGTGACATTTTCATGGATCTAAATTCATTACGTATCTTTAATTGCAGTGTAATATAAATGTCATTTGAAAAGAAAATGTAAACAATTTGATCATCTATTTTTAAATTTGATATTTCATAATGTTGATTTAACTTTTCAGTAATTCTACCATTATTGACGATAAAATGAGCAATAAATCAAATTTTCTGCTACCGGTTTTGATCGTGATTTTCTTCAAGTTCAACAAATAGGGATACATTTTGGGGTATTTTGTGTTTTTAAAAATGGGATCCATGCCTGATCCCACATTATAAATGGGTTCACGAGTTAACTGGATGTGAGTTATTGAGGGAGTGGTGTACAATGATTTCATTTAGAAGTTTTGAAAAAAGTAGCAGTGCATGCATAGCACATTGTGATACTACCATTTGGTCATGATATAATCTGTAGATTCAAAACATTGCAGTACATGCATAGCACTTTGATACTACCAGATGGTCATGATATAATCTGTAGATTCAAAACATTGCAGTACATGCATAGCACTTTGATACTACCAGTTGGACATGATATAATCTGTTGTACCATTTGCACCTTTTTTATATTCCTTGCATATAGCAGAGCATATTATATTCATCTATTCTTACATCTAACAGTCTGTTACCAATTTCATTTCTGCACAGCAGCTTGAGTTGTCCATCATCTATGGTTATCAAACTTTGTTGATGACTTGCACATGAGCTAATAAAGACCTTTAATTTGGTGACTAAAGCTTTTAGGTCAAGGTCATTGCAACTGAAAAAGAAAAATTGTTTCCACACAGTGATGTTAGTTCTGCATCAGAGACCAGACAGAAAAAAGAAGAATGGTTTTAGCACAAAATTTAAGTTTTCTGTTAAACACGGGGCAGGTTATAATGTGCTGTTCATTATATTATTGTGGATCATAAGTTCTAGCCATTTGTTGCACACAAGGTTTTGGAGCCCACAGTGGCTGAATGGTCCGAGGTGCTTGTCTTTATATGTCACTCATAAATCTCATCTCAATCTGTACAAGGTTGAGTATCAGCTTGAACAAAGTGAGAAACCTTGCCAGTAGTTTCCTCTAGGTTGGTGTCTTCCTTTACCAAACTATACTGGCCAACATTTATAGTCTATTAAATGCTGAAACAATGGCATTAAACCCCACAAAACCAATCCAGACAAAAATAATTTTTTGCTTGAAATGACCACTGAAGCAATACAACTCAGCAATAATGAATGGTCAGCTCATTTTGGTATGTTACCATGTATAAGCAGCAAATTAAGTCCGAGTCAAGGAGGGGATATATTTAGTCCTTTTGAACTCTGGTTCTTTGGTAGTTTACTGGTAAATTTAGAGAATTCTCATTTTTACCCCAAAAAAGGACATTTTTTTTATTTACTCACATATTACTGATTAAAGCCTGTCAAATTTACGTTCAAAGAATTTTTCCATTTTTAACCTTTAAGTAGAAAATGTGTCTTTTGAAATTCTGTTAAGCAGATGGAAAACTGCAGCTTTCTTGTATAAATACAGTTAGACTTGGTCGATTGACAAGGTCATTTAGTGACCTTAGTTTATCAGTCTCCAATTTTTCATTATATTTTATAAATATAAAGTGACCACCTGCCCAGTACAACTGGAGACCAGTGTTGCATGACTTAAGATATTCTGTTTTTTATGATTGGCAGTTATGAAGACTTTTTGTCTGATGTGTCTTTATAAAAACAAAGCTCTCGAACTTAGTATAATTATTCACCTACCTTATCCAACCATCTGTCTGTCTCCCTATCAATTTGTCACAGGTTTATGACATCCTGCACAGTCTTTCAATCTACCAACATTACTCTTACCTGTATATAAAGGCCATCTGTTAATAAATACCACTCTCAGCAGATTCTGTATTAGTGCTAATCTATTTTGCAGTCAAGTTGATGGTGGTACCAGTATCAATAAATTTCATGTGCAGGTTAGAGTGCTGCTTTTCAAAACTGAAAGAAAAATCAATAGTTATTAATCTATTCACGAGTCTTTAGAATTTATAAATAGGAAGCTTCAGTTTGGATATGATAATTAGACTTACTGCATTGCATTGTATGTTTCATACATTTGTGCAGTTTAATTTGGATTTTAAAATTACAAGCTTCATTAGATACATTTATTCAGTCACCTTGACAGGGATGACGTTTTACTTGCACAAATCAAAATTTTGTCATTGTCTTGTATATTTGCAGAGAGAGCACACACTCCGGTACAAGATGATGGCAAAGGTAATTTTATTTGGAGATTTTGATCTCTTATCCTTTCAACTCTTACTCTATCCATGTACATATTCATATCTGTCTTGTGCAGAAAATAATTTGGTACTAATGATCAACATAAAATATATTGTACGTTAATAAAAAGCAGAATTTGTTTAATCTGTACACTTTTGATCAAGTATGAATTTAGATAGCATTGTTGTACATTAAATAATGAAAGTAAACAACAATAAATCAATGTTATGTTTTGTTCTTTAATTTTCACAGAATTTTCAATGGAAATTTATATATGAAATTACAAAGAGCAGTATAATGGTAATTCAAACATAAACCACTCATTTACTAAGGATCACTTGAATCATGCTTAGATCAAACATAAACCACTCATTTACTAAGGATCACTTGAATCATGCTTAGATCAAACATAAACCACTCATTTACTAAGGATCACTTGAATCATGCTTAGATCAAACATAAACCACTCATTTACTAAGGATCACTTAAATCATGCTTAGATCAAACATAAACCACTCATTTACTAAGGATCACTTGAATCATGCTTAGATCAAACATAAACCACTCATTTACTAAGGATCACTTGAATCATGCTTAGATCAAACATAAACCACTCATTTACTAAGGATTACTTGAATCATGCTTAGATCAAACATAAACCACTCATTTACTAAGGATCACTTGAATCATGCTTAGATCAAACATAAACCACTCATTTACTAAGGATCACTTGAATCATGCTTAGATCAAACATAAACCACTCATTTACTAAGGATCACTTGAATCATGCTTAGATCAAACATAAACCACTCATTTACTAAGGATCACTTGAATCATGCTTAGATCAAACATAAACCACTCATTTACTAAGGATCACTTGAATCATTCTTAGATCAAACAAACATCAGTCACTCATTTACTTGGTATCACTTGAATCATGCTTAGATCAAACAAACATCAGTCACTCATTTACTTGGTATCACTGAAATGAAATGCTTAGATCAAACATCAGTCATTCATTTACATGGTATCACTTGAATGACATGCTTAGATCAAACATCAATCACTCATTTACTTGGTATCACTTGAATGACATGCTTAGATCAAACATCAGTCACTCATTTACTTGGTATCACTTGAATGACATGCTTAGATCAAACATCAATCACTCATTTACTTGGTATCACTTGAATGACATGCTTAGATCAAACATCAATCACTCCTTTACTTGGTATTCTGGAATGACATGCTTAGATCAAACATCAGTCACTCATTTACTTGGTATCACTTGAATGACATGCTTAGATCAAACATCAATCACTCATTTACTTGGTATCACTTGAATGACATGCTTAGATCAAACATCAATCACTCCTTTACTTGGTATTTCTGGAATGACATGCTTAGATCAAACATCAGTTACTCATTTACTTGGTATCACTAAGCGCTCCGGTGGCCTAGTGGTTAGAGTGTCCGCCATGGGAGCAGGAGGTCATGGGTTCGTTGCTCCGGCCGAGTCATATCAAAGACTTACAAATGGTACTAACAGCTGCCTCTCTTGGCACTCATCATTAAGAGGTTAGTGTTAGGACTGGTCGGCCTGGTGTCAGGATAATGTGACTAGGTGGGACATCATGCTTCGTGTCTGCAGCATGATGCCCCAGTGCTAGACATCACTATAAACTAGACATCGTAGTGATATGATTTTTTTTTAAAGCTACGTTAAAAATCTTAATCAAACAACAAAAAAACTTGGTGCCATTTGAATGACATGCTTAGATCAAACATCAATCACTCATTTACTTGGTGTCACTTGAATAACTTGCTTAGATCAAAGATCAATCACTCATTTCTTGGTATCACTTGAATGAAATGCTTAGATCAAAGATCAATCACTCATTTCTTGGTATCACTTGAATGAAATGCTTAGATCAAAGATCAATCACTCATTTCTTGGCATCACTTGAATGACATGCTTAGATCAAACATCAATCACTCATTTACTAGGTATCACTTATATGATATGCCTAGATCAAACATCAATCGTTCAATTTACATGGCATCATATGAATGACATGATTAGATTAAATCATTCTAGTTTTTTGTTGTTAAAATTCTCAACATTTTTGCATCTAACTGCTGGTTTTAGCCCAGTGTTTTAAGTGCAAAGTACATTTTATATATATATATATATATATATATAGAGAGAGAGAGAGAGAGAGAGAGAGAGAGAGAGAGAGAGAGAGAGAGAGAGTCCTACCTGTTTATGTCGACATCCTCTGGCCCGAGGAATTATTGAGATAGGTGGATATTGAGATATGTGTTGGGGGGGGTGTCTGAAAAAAGATGCAAGTTAAATTCTTCGGTAAGGGGTGACCTGTCATCAGTGAGTAGTATTTACACTTTGAGAAAACAATGGAAATTTTGATTACGTGAAGACAGAACCAGAGTGAAATGCACTTGTGTATTGACAAATTACATTTTGGTTACCTTTGTGTAATAAAATCCACAAGAAAATATTGCATCAGTCAAATCCTGATATGAAAAAATGATGATATTCAGTGTTGGCATTAGCACATGTTTGTCTAGTTGTTATTTACATGCTTCAAGTACATGTACTTAAATCGGCCCAGACTTTGGTCAGTCTGTTCCAATCTTATTGAGGCTACCAAGGGGATGGGGCTTTTCACCAGGAAATTAAAACCTGTCAACAAGTTTATTTAAACAGTACATGTATTTAGTTATATAAGTCATAATAAAAAGTACTTCAAAAAGAACAAGATCAACTAATTGTTTAACAAAGTATGGATCGGAACTGGCAACACTGGTCAACATGAACTATTAGGCAAGAAAATTATAGCCTGGTGGCAAGATCAAGTAATTGAACAAAGTATTGGTCTAAACTGGCAGCTTGTTGACATAAATGATTAGAAAACAAAGGATTTGTTCTAGCTGGGACCAAGGGCTTCTGTTGACATGTACATTTATCTTTTATCTCGACGTTGACATAAGCATGACAATATGGTAGTAATAGTAGACCAAGGGACGGGGACTTTTCTTTTTTTGTCAACATAGGGGGCTTGTCAAGATAAGTGATGTCGATATAAATGGGTAGGACTGTATATACACATATTTTGGTGGCCTAGTGTAGTTGTGTCATTATGTATACTGCATCCTTTATTGTATGAAATTTCAGTCATCACACACTTGGTCGTGCCATAATCTCATGTACATTTGTTTAATTACAGCAAGTCCACCATTGAAAACCCTTTCACCAGCACCAGCACCTGCTTCAATGACAGAATTCAAAGTTCCTAGCACAGCACCATCTGGTATTTTCTGTTATCTTTTATTGTCCATTTTGCAGATAAGTTGTCATGCATTGTTGACTAAGCCAGTTTTAAGTAAATAGAAACACATAAGTGTAATTAAGTCCTACTCTTTCCATCATTCTGTTTATCCATCTGTTAACATTTCTTCCAGGCTCTCAGGGACACAAGATCCCATCTCTAATATTCATGTGATTTTAGGAGGCTGTTTCATTCTTATCTGTCTGTCCCTGTTATGTACTTTGAATTTGCCCTTGACATGTCCATTTTGATACCTATTTGCAAATGAAATGTGGTACAAGGATAACATAGACAAACATGCAGCCAATGACATTACTCACTAACTAAATAAACTGGCTGGTAACTTGAGTGGTCATTTGACTGACCTAAGGTCAGTATGGTGTGATTGTAATGCCAGGTGTTGTCAGAACTCCTAGAAGATTGGGCACACTGGTATAGGATAAAGTATGCTGAGTTGATATGGTCACAGAACCACCTAGCCTTGTGGTACCATTTATCTTTCAGATGCATTCCCAATCATAGTAACATTAGCGATATAAGCCTACTTCCTCCTGAATCCAGTCAAATAAAAGAAAACCATGTTTTCTCATCTATTTAATATAAACAAAGGGCAGTAGCTCTTGTCCATTATTTCCCCCTGCCACAGATATGTGTAGCCAGTTTTAAGCTTCACTAGCATGTTGATATATGTACAGAATTACTTTCTGAAATTCAAGCCTATATTCTACATTTTTGTATCAGTAGCTATTGCCAGATTTTGAAGCATTGTGTTCCTTAATCATTGTACACTGGTTGTTTATATTTATGTTTTCTCCAGTATTTTGGATGAATTTGCCATTTATGGACTCTGTCTTTTAGACACACTATACCAAAATGGCAATGCTAATGTTGTTAGCCTGCCAGTGTAATGTTTAATTATAAGATATTAGTTGTTAGTAACTGGTTTGTAGTTGCATATTATTTACACTCAGAATTTCATCTAAATTACATATTTACAATAATTTTCGGTAATTTTGCAATGCTTCAGTCTGAAATGGCAACCAAATATGAAAATTCAAGGCTAGTGAAGACAACCATAACATGTGCCTGGGTTTCAAATTATGCACTTTTTTTCTAACGTGTAGCATTCCCCTAATTTTAGGCAGCACAATGTGTGTTAAGTGCTGAGCATAGCCTTAGAGTCTGAAAGTCAGACACATGCAGCCATTACAGAATTCATTGGGTTAAAAACTGGACTTGTCTTCATTGTCAAGTAATTCTGGCCATCCAACCGCATTAGCTGGCAATCTGTCCAGCCATTTCAAACTTTGGAATGGATGAATGATGGGGGTCTTAGTGATTCATCTGCCCATCCTGCTGCACCTTTGGCTACATATTCTTTTTATGAATTTTTTTGAAAATCCAAATGTCCAGAGCATGTAATGCCATACCAGATTTTTCAGTCAGCATCCATCAGAATTTTTGCCCGGCAATCCAACCATCTCTTCCTGCGATAACATTAAGAATGTATTGAGTTTTGTATTTGAGATAAAGCTCTCTGCAGCCTCACCTCATCATCCCAGCCCTTCTCCAGCACACAAATGATCAATCCTTATGTTGCATGAATAGGTTTTAGTTCCCTCATGTTGTGAAAAATTATCCTTGGAGGGAACAAATCTCCTGCTGTAAAAACTTACAAGGACTAAAGTAAGATTTTTTTTTATCAGTTTGCACTTATCATGCGAATTCTTACACTTTTAACCCCTTGCTCTAGTCGGTCCAGGAAGAATGAGACTAAAGCACACTGGAGTTTCATCCATGTTATTGATCATATTGTAGGCAAAAATCGTCTTCTCTTCTCGCCTCCATGAATTCATGAAATTATTTTATTTTCTTCTCCAAAATCTTCTGGGAGATGTTGGGTCATAAAATGTCCATGCAAAATGGATAGTCTAGCTTTAAAACTGTTCCATTGGTTTAGTTCATTTTAAAAAATTCCTGTGAATGCTGGTAAAAAGGAACCAAAGTTGGCTTCCCTATATTGGTTGACTTTGTGTTTAAAAAAAACTGCCACACTTTATAAAGTCAGCTTCTGGGGTCGGCATGCTTTGTAATAAAATAACCTTTGTAACCTGTTGGTATGTTCAAACCTTGAGTTTATTGCACACTGCCAGTAGTGTTATCATAATTGATACAGTGAGCATTAATGTTTCCAGGGTAAATTGAATACACAGCAATAACTTGCTTTAATAATTTTTGTAACCCATGGTAGTAAAAAGAGACTGTCATATAATTAACGTGGATATAATACAATCTTGGTTATTTTGCACCTTACTCTGCTGTGTCATGTGTGATTAAGAGATGCTTTCAAGTAATCAGTTTCTCTCCCCCCCCCCTCTCTCTCTCTCTCAATCTCTCTCAAATTTGTTTGATCCACTTTTCAGTCAAATAATATATTCAAACCTTCAAGTACAACCAAACATGACTTGTTTCTCTATAATTCACATCGGTGTTGTGTGATATCTGACATAAGTGATGCACACTGCAGTATGAATGTATATGAGGTTCATGTTTTTCTTTAATAATTGGGTTACGATAAAAAAGGGAGGAATAAATGATAACTATACAAGGTTAGTTTACTTTATTTTATTATCAAATAAGCATTTTGTTTCATTATTTTAGTGCAAAGTGCAGTGGTTGGTGTGTAAATTTGTCACATATTTATTTGTTTTATAAATATTGGGAGCAATGCCCTTGGTGAAGAAAAAAATCAGCTAAGTTCTGAGAAAGGAAAACATTATTTTATCTTGCCCAATATATATGGTAAATATGGTACCCAGAAATGCAGGCTGACCCAGATCAAGACTCATAATCATGTGATTACAGCAAACTGACTCCGATCATACCTTGGAAAGAACTATTCATTTGCCAGGTGGCCATCAGAGAGATTAATAGGTTATTACTGGCTTCAGAATGATATCAGTATATACAGTCATAATGAATTGTAAGGTTAAGGAACCAGTAGACTTTGTTGACGACAAAGAAACTCTGTCATTCCAGATACTTCCCCATATCTTGTAAAATAAAAGCATTGAATGATCATCTGTCTGGTCAGAATAGCGATATATGTAATGCCAAGGCTTTGTTTACAGAATCCAAGTACCAGTGCCATTTTCATACTAGATGTCTTTAATACAAACATCCCAGTACAAGACAAAGTACAGGAGTAGACATGTCCCTACCAACTTTGTATAAAGTGGACAAGAATGACTACTTCTGTGCTAGTTAGGAATGCAGTTACCTCTTTCTCTCTATGCTTTACTCATCATCATTAGCCATTTTCCAACTGGCAGAAAAATCTGCCAATAACCATGCTTGGAAGGCAGCAGAATTGCTTGAGTACTCAATAGGCAGTACATCACCTAATGGCAAATGCATTGAATCTTCCACCAGTTTCACTTTGGTCAGATGGGGCATATGCCCACATTATGTATCCCTTAAGCCACACCACAGTCTGACTTGAAGGACAACCCCATTTGGGTCACCTTTACTCTTTGAAGTTTTGGAGGCAGGCAGCTCAGGAACTGCCCCTCAAACTTGCTGCCCAATCTGCTCAGGCACTTTGGAACAAAACATCACAACCACAAATGGGATGATAAGCAGTATAGGAACAAGGGATCTATCTTTATATTCAAGAACTTTTTAGATTCTAGCTCAAAACCAGAAGACAACAGTCTAATCAGTTTAGAAGACAAAATTGCCATTGAGGCAAAAATCTGACTTCTCAGCCTTCAAGCCTCCTAATGACAGTTGTTGACCTGTTCATCACATCACCGTTAGCCAGCCTGGTGGTGGGTAGCCATCTCCAATAATAGTTGGATGACATTATTACAAGATAACCGGGTTGGATCTCAGATTTATAACAGAACACTTTTGATGGTGATGCAAATACAATGTTTACTGATGAATCACTCAGATGAAAAAAGAATTCTGATTAAAATGTGCATTATAAAATCCAAATATTGGACAAATTAACACAATCCACACGAACCTAATAATGTAACAAATGTGAATACAAGTAAATGACTTTACACAGTACAAGGGCAAAGGTTAATAATTCACAGTAATTTCACATGACGAAAAAGAATGATGTGTTTTTCTCAAATAGTAAAAAATGATGTATTCACTCAAATAGTGAAAAATTAGTTACTTTATTCAAATAGTAAATTGATAGATTGATGGGACAGATATTATACAAAATTTCTTTACCCTCCCAAAAATACTGGGTATAACAAACCCCATGGCTAAAAGATTACATGTATGGAGATACACAAAACATTCCATCACTTAGCATACTTGACTACCAGTCACATTGGTCAATCAAGCAGTCAGCTTTACAGGTAGTCACTGACCACCGTTCAATTCCTTGGTCAATCAAGCAATCAGCAATCTACCATCATTACTATTATAATTCATTCCGATCATACTATAGTTTTGAACTGGTGATAAGGCATTTAGGATTATTTGTAATTTGATTAACATTACTCTGTTTCTTTGAATGGCACTTTGTGGAGATTTAAATTGTTTGTTGATTTTACAAAATTTGTTGGTTTTCACTTCTTTGTGTTATTTTATTTAAGACCTTGAGTCATATCATAATATTAACTGTTCATACTTACATAACGCATGTACCTGTGATGGCTGTCATGTGACATGATTCATCAGAAAATACATTTATTTTAATTCACTGAGCAAAATTATAAGAAATTGGATAGTAATTTTCAGGTAAATGTTTACATATATAATAAAGCAGTTATGATGAGACAGCCTTCCTTTGTACATGCATGTATTACTATTTTTAGCACTTGCATCAATGTTGCCACAGCAGCAACCATCTCCACAGTCTCTGCAAACATCCCAGCCTTCACCAGTCAGTCAGCAGCAACAACTTCAACAGCAGCAACAACAACTACAACAGCAGCAACAGCAACAACAACAGCAGCAACAACAGCAACAATTACTACAACAACAAGGTGTCCAACAGACAGGAATGCACCATATGCAAGGTAGAATTACATAGATAGCCACAGGGTGATTTTTTTAAATTTTAGGCCCATTGCCATGGAGTAACTTTTGATTAACTTGGTATGAGGTTTTAGAACAAGATCTACATTGGTTTTCGTTTTAATAATCTCACAACAAAATTGAATAGTTATGTTTGACTTGTAATGTTGTCCTATTGTATTATGAGTTTGTTTTTGCCCAGTATCTTTTGAAGGTCTTAATAGATTGAAATTAAATTGGGTATGAGTTTTTTCAAAAAGCAAACCCTAGGTCAAGTTTTGATATTCAAAATTTTCCAGTGAAATTTAAAAGAGTTATGGCCCCTGTTTCACTTGGTACTTTGTCTTTAAGTTGCATCAAAATTTTGTTTCTTTTGCCATTTTTCAGCACTCAATAGGCTATATAGGGCAGCCAGTATTAATGGTGGAGGAAAAGCCCGGGAAATACCCGGAAAGAACTACCGACCCATGAGAAGCTACTAGTAGGCTTTCTCACATACCCACATTTGTCGAATCTGAAACTCAAACCCATGCAGACAGAGGTGAGATGGCAGTGATCTGTAACAGAGAGCGCTTTAGACTACTCTGCCAATCAGCACCCCCCGCCAATATTATATGTAAATAATCATGATAAATGTTATTTATAGACACCTCTTGTAAAATTACTTAGTGAATTAAAATATTTATTTTATTTTATTTCTCTTGCCGGTTGCAAATCCGATTCATCCAGTTGATTAGAATATTGTTTTTTTTTCAGGTACACATGTAACCCAGTCTAACATGGGAACTGGTCCCCCTCCTCCTCAGGGACAGCCACCCCCACCCCACCACCAACCTCAACAGCCTCTTCCTTTCTCCCAAGGTCAGTTGGCACAACATCAAACCAGCCAGCCCAGCCAAGCCACATTTCAGAACAGTCAGGTGTCTTTACAAGGGAATCAATCACAGCTGCAAGTGGGCCAACCACAACAGCAGCAGCAGCTGAATCAAGCACAGCTGCAACAACAACAACAACAGTTGAACCAAGCACAGCTACAACAACAGCAGCAACAACTGAACCAAGCACAGCTACAACAGCAGCAACAGTTGAACCAAGCACAGCTACAACAACAGCAACTGAACCAAGCACAGCTACAACAGCAGCAACAGCAACTAAACCAAGCACAGCTACAACAACAGCAGCTACAACAACTGAACCAAGCACAGCTACAACAACAACAGCAGCAACAACAACTGAACCAAGCACAAATACAACAACAGCAGCAACAACAACAACTGAATCAAGCACAGCTACAACAGCAGCAGCAGCAACAACTACATTTACATGCTGCTCAACCACCGGTAAGCAACAGTAGTCAAACCTGTCCTAATGGTCACCTTTTCACAATGACCATTCTGATTTCCAGTCTACAAATATCCTATATTTATGTCTTGCATTTATGTCACCTTTGTTCTATGGTCAATGGCTAGGTGTTGCCTGTGCAGATAGTGGTTTATCCCAGAATATAGCGGTCAGTGGAGAATATCTACAGTGACTGCTCAGTTTAAGCAAACTGAATTTTTGCTTCCGGAGGTGGGCATCTATTAAAAAAAGGAATATTATGTGAATCAGTGTGCAAACATATCTTTTCTTGCTTGTACTTCTAACTCTAGGCATGGTGACAAATGTAGCTAAAGAGTATCAAGATGTCAAATTTGAAAGCAAGGCAGTTTATCTCATTATGTAGATGATTGAAGCAGTAAATTTTTGGTGGGAAAAGTATTTGTGCTATTACAGCAGGAATAGTTTGATATCTTCATCTATTTGCCAGTGATATAAAACTACCTCTGAAGAAATTGCTTGTCTTTGGGAAGATGAATGAATTTTCATTTGTGTCATGGGTCATTCAATATTTAAACCTTGTTTCTAAAGTAAGTGAAGTTTTGGTTCATGGGTCACAGGAAATAGCTATACATGGCTTCAATGGATTTTGTGTTCATCACAGTTCATCACAGTCAGCTCGAATAATCCTACCGTATTTTGATCTTGGCAGGTTGAACAACTTAATTTACTAATTCTATAGCATGAACAGATGTTTCCAAGTACAAATTAGACAAGTTGGCAGACGAACGAGTCAGTCCCCTTTTTTATAGTCATGTGTAAGATGCAATTCAGTAGTGAATCTGTGGTCTTGATGCATAAAAAATGGAAAGATCTGTGAATTTTTTAAGTTGATGATGATTTAAATTATAAGATAGATTCAAGTGAGCAGATGGCATGGAAAATATGCAACATTCAAATGTTTGTATTTTAACTACATTTGAATTTTGTTCATATTTAATGACAAAACTAATGACTGCAGATTAAGTCTGAGAATTCAAGAATTATCAGTTCAATCAGACCCTTAGAATATTATCTCAAATTTAATGGCAACTTAAGAAACAGTTTCCAGGATTTTGGAGTGTAACTTGTAGGAGGAAGCAAGATTTCACTCTCTTTGAATTTTTCCTGTTTACAGAGACCTATGGAACGTCTACAGGTGAACATGATCCAAAAACATCAGTCACAGCAGCAGCAGCCTCAGGTCCCTCAGCCTCCAGTTTCAATGATGAACCAATATGGTCAGCCTCAGATGAACAGTGGTCAGATGTCACAGATGTCAAGCTCAGCCAATGAGGTAAAATTGAACAGACAATATCCAACCTCCATCCCTTCTCTGATCCCATTCAGGCTTTTTACAGGCATCAGTTAGTGCTTTTTGCCCTCTATGCCTGTGTTCTGTCAGATTTAGATGGCATGGGTAGGTACCACAGCTGGTCAGGTAACTTGTATCAACTAGTACCTACCTCCAACCCCACAGCATCCTAAAAACAAAAAAAAACATGTATGTAGGTCATTTTCCGATCAAATTTGTAACCAATGTTAGGTCTGTTTGCTTAACATTTTAACATATAGCTTCACAAACATCAGCTGGACTGTTTTTTTATTTCCTAGGAAAAATAATGTCTTGAACTGAAATCCAAGTCAATGTGTTGCTTACAAATGATCATTACAATCTTGGACAAATGTCGACTGCTCAGCTGGCCTAGTGATGCAGGAGGTCATGGGTTTGAACCCCAGCTGTGGTCATACCAAAGACTTGAAATGGTACCAACAGCTGCCACGCTCAGCATTAAGAGGTTAGTGTTAGGACTGGTCAGCCCAGTGTCAGGATAATGTGACTGGGTGGGACATGAAACATGTTTGCAGCAAGATGTCCCAGTGCTATCAGTATAAACTGCCACACTGCATACATCATAGCGATATGACTGAAAAACCTTGCTGATCTTTTGTATTGAAATAGTTGTTTTGATTCATTAATTGGACTTCACTTTGAAAAGGGTGAGTGTAACCTTCTTAACTTGTATGGACTACAAATGGACAGATGGTTGTCCTGTTTGCAGGCCATGGTCGGACAAGGTCTGGGACTTTGCTGAATGCAGATAAACTTACAAATGAAGAATAATGTGCATTTTTCATTGTTATGTATATTTAATTTGTATTGTATGCTTGGTCTTTGAGGGTAAAGGTTTGGCCTGCCTGTCTATTCTTATTTGTTTGGTCATGTTTGTATGGTATAAATAAGTTGTTTTCTACTATTTGTGTTCAAGGTGTAGACTTATTTACAAACCTCAAGTGTTTGGGAGCAAACTTGTTACCTACATCCTGGTCATTTTATTGTGTCTTAAACAAAAAATTTAAATTCTGTATCAGTCCAATTAATCATTTTCAGCTATATTCAGTTATGATTTGAGAGGAGTCATTTATTTAAATTATTCATTGTAATTACAAAGTACTTATTGGCTTTTTGAACTAAAACTTAAATTATTTTGGGATTATTCTGAGTTCATTCAGGGCATTCTGGATTACATCATTGTGATACATCAAGACCATTAGTACATGAGCACATTCAAGACTTGGTACATGAACACATTCAAGACTTTGTACATGAGCACATTCAAGACTTGGTACATGAGCACATTCAAGACTTTGTACATGAGCACATTCAAGACTTGGTACATCAGCACATTCAAGACTTTGTACATGAGCACATTCAAGACTTGGTACATGAGCACATTCAAGACTTTGTACATGAGCACATTCAAGACTTGGTACATCAGCACATTGGAATTCATTCAGAACACACTATACTTTTGGACATGCGATATCACATTTTGGATTAGTTGGGATTTAATTCAAAATACTGTGGTGTTTCACTTTGTAACTTTGAGAAATAAATGTATTTGTTGTTTTTACTGAACTTTTTGATTTTGCTTTCTTTCTTTTTCTTAGTTTAAGACCATAGTCAGAACAGTCTTCTTCAGAATTATGGAAGTTTTCTTTCTCTGGGTCCATTGAGTGTCAGAGGATTATTAGTAACGTCTCTTTGGAGATGCTTAATATTCTTGGTCCCCCTTCCAATGAAGAAAATAATCAGGTGAAAATTAAGCTGACCCTTTCTGTAAGGGAGGAGCAGCACCCTCTATCATTCCACAACTCAGTGCTTGTTGATACTGAGTCATGCCCCCATTCCCTTTGTGGGGAAACAGAACTTCTTTCAATCTCTGGGTACTTTTATTGGCACCAGGATCAAGCTGTTTGTTAAGAGGAAAGCTGTGATATTGGAAGAAGGGTCTTCCAACAGATCAGTTACCTGACTTAATTTGGTCAAGACCCCCAAACCCCAGGCTACAGCTCACATAGTCCTGCCTCTCAAGAACAGGAGCAGGATGAAGATGTCCTGTCTGGTCTCGTTTCTAATAAATATGATGTAGGTCAATGTGGCACCTCCTCTCTTGAGTTAACCTAACTCCTCTCAACTGTCTGTCAAGGCAGCAGAGAGGAAGAGATTTGGTCTTTTGATAAAGTGGTTAATGAGGTTTACTATCTTTTGCCCTATGATATGTGTGTCCTAAGCCTTCAGGCTCGGAGGACACTAAAATTTTCTTGGAGAATCTATCTGGATCTACCTTTGTGTCAGATCTCATGTTGTTACTTCCTCACTCAGCTGTGATTAAGGGGCTAAAGTTTTAGTAAGATGAACACCAGGGTACTTGGGATTCCAATTAATTTGACAAAATTGATTGATTCCCAATTGTTCCTGAAGTCACACAGATTGGAACTGTGTTGTTATTCCCTTATAAAAATACAATCCTAAATCAAGCTTGTGATAGCTCGTAGCACGCTTCTTACGATCTTAACTGTAGCTCGCAGACTACATGGGAGCTTGCACTGAGCTCATAGGAGCTCGTAGAAGTAATTTGGCTATATTCAAGTAAAGTTGCTCGTCCGATCTTGCTTGCAAACCTGCAGATAAATTAGTTATCTATACAATGGATATCGTGAAAAATTAAATTACTAGAAAATTTAACATTTTGTGTATAAAATCATTAATTTGCATATCAAAACAATAATCTTGACTTGTTTTTAAAAAGGTATTGAAATTCTACTTCTAATAGTTATTTGCTAGGTTGTCTAGTTGACCACCCCAGATAAAATAATAATAATAATGACTTTATTAAAAGAAGCTCATTTGGTCAGGACTTTACATTTGTACTTGTGTGTGTGTGTGTATATATATATATATATATATATATATATATATATATATATATATATATATATATATATGATGCACAGATTTTTACAAGATGAGGTGTCTTTAGACAACAAATGCTATTAAAACTAGATAATTGATCTATTGCAACAATAAAATATGTACAAAGCTTTAAGGATAAGTACATACAATATTCATACAAAGATTAGTAGTGAAAATGTGTAAAATATTATAATATATATATATATATATATATATATATATATATATATATATATATATATATATATATATATATATATATATATATATATATATATATATATATATATATATATATATATATGTGTCTTCTATTTTGATGTACATGTCTGCTTGGTCCAGACTTACTACATGAATGTATATTTATCAATCATATTCAACAGAATTGGGGGGGGGGGGGGCACACAAGCAAAAGCAGTGTTCTTGCCATCATTTAATTGGATATACACACACAAGTCTTTGACATTTGTAACTGGAACTATTTTGTACTGCACATACTTGGATTTCAAAGAAAATATTAACAGGATTTTCATCAATCACACCATTTTCAATTTAAATTTCAGTATTTTTCTCAGTTTCTTTATGACTGCATAATATTGTGCTTGACACAAACAATCAATGGTACAATTTCTGTGACACTGCGTATTAACTTCAGCATGACCAAATTTTCTTGATTCATCATTTTCGTAGAAAATAACAGTGTACGAGTTTCGTTCTGAAACTGCAGAATACTGTAATGATTGAAACAGAATTCCATCTTTATACATCCTGTAGAAACAAAGCACTTTTTTAGGTTCATTAATGCCAAGGATTGAAGTTGAAAGGTTGAGCTGTTCATCTGAAAGTCTGTGTATTATTCGACTGCCTATAACACCAATACCGTTTTTTTCTCCATATTTTGAACCAGATTACGGGTGTACGTTTTTTGTGCAAAAAATGTTTTTTAATTTTAAAATAATTTTAAAAAATTCATTGCAATATTCAGTTTAGTATGGGCACTCTGTTCCATTATGATAGCAATGTATCGCATGTATATAGGAATAGTTCTTCAATATGATTGGTTCATTCAAAATCGAGGCTACCATGCCTGTATTTACCTGCCATATTGGATTTTGCAAACAGTTACCGCTGTCACTGTATCTCATCTTCGTAATATGCAACTTCTAATCATGTTGAATAGGAAAGAAGAATAATTCAGAATTTTCTCCATGAAAGACAAGAAAACAGCTGGAATGACAATTGTGCCATCCTGTTTAGATTTGCAAAACAATCTGGTAAAGGAGAAAACTCTACATTTTGCAAATTGTGTAGTGTGATTTCGCTACTGGGCATGCAATACAAGAGCACAAAAAACCTAATAAACATCTGCCTGCTGCTTTATCTGGTGTTTTTCAACAGATTACATCAAGGAGCACTGTGAAGAGAGTGAGGCATCAAAAACTTTGAAGGAGTTAATAGTATAATCAACAGCAAGTGTGGCGCAGCTAGACGTTACCTAAATGAAATGTGCTGATTTAAAAGACATTTTACTTCAAAACAGCTTACGAGTTTGATTTATTAAGATATTTAAAAAGTCATGTGATCTTACGTTTGTAGTCCATTCGTTTATTTTAATTGTATTAGATTCAAAAACTAATTTTGTTGTTTTTAACACGGTCATAAAGCATGGAAGTTTCATTTTCCATTGATGACAATTACTTTTAGAGAGGTTGGTTCATTGAGCACTGTGGATAGAGATAGGCATCACCAGCTATGAATGAATATCATCAACAGCAAGTACGGACTGCCAGATGTTCCCAAAATAAATTGACCATCCATTTAGTACATATGCACAAATCTGGCAAAGAATGGCCCCCTTCCCCACTCCCCCCATGCATACTTATTAAGACATGCCCCACCTGTGTACATACTCTTGATGCCAGACCAAAGTTTGTCTAGTGTCTGCTAAAATTCAAACGTAGACGGAAGCCATTCTTTCAGGTTACATATTAGTCAAATTATTATAGAGGTTTCACACCCATCCACCCTGTTTCTTATGCATACATACATTATCAGTAGAAACGCATACTATATGCAAGCATATGCATTTTGGTTACCCCCCTCCATGTGTACGTACTAAATGGATGGCCTCTAACGTGATTTTTTAAAATGACCTTTAAACTTTGATTTTTTTCAGTCAGTTGGATGTATTAAATTGTAAAATATCATCTGATATTGATTTTTCTAGTCAGTTTGTTAGTTTTAATTATTGTATTACATTCTAAAACTTCTGTTTTTGTTTTTTATAATTATTGAAATAAATAGAAATCTCACTTTCCATTTATGATAGTTCTTGTTATAATTAGTTTTTTATTCATTGTTGGTTCATCAAAAAAAAGACATTGCTTTTATCCATTCTGAGAATTGGAACAATACAAAGAGAGATATCAAAACTAAAGCACCAATGAGGAAAACAAATATACTTTGGAGCATTGAAGAAAAAAACATTAGCTGTAAGATTTTAGTTTTGTTTCATAATTTGTATTGCGTTGCATTTGGTGAGAGTTCACTGTATTTATTTATATGAAGCTTGATCTTCCCCATTGATCGACCAGGGACTGCAAAGTTTGCTGTATAAAGGTCTCACTATAAGTGTGACTAGCTAACCACAAGCTTGTATTGAGCTAGTTACAATTCATTGCGAGCTTGCTACTTTGCACGTACAAGCTCGTGCTAAACTTGCAATGAGAATACATGCTCGTTACGTGCTGTCAACCAGCTAGTACAAGCTGGTTCAAAGCCCGTGACGAGCTTGTATGCTCATTGCAAGCTCGCGCGTGCTAGGTGGTTGACAGTGCCTCACGAGCTTGCGTGCTTATTGCTAGCTGGCACGAGCATGATTTCAGCGAACTTGCTATATACACTCGTTGAGTGCGTTTAATGTTTGTACGAGCCTGCCACGACTTATAATCGTTTCAAATCCGAACTCTACGTTCATAACCACGAAGTCGTGGGCTCGCACGTGCAAAGTTGCAGTGAGCTCGTATACTGTCTTGAAATAAGCTCGTGATTTTTATAAGGGTTGGTCCATTGTGCCAAGATTGAGTCTTTTACCTAATCTAGAGAAATTGGAACTTACTCCATTTCAAGATTTCATTCATGTTATATAAAATTTCCTCATGAACAAAAGATTATAAAGTGGACAAATTCCCTACTTCTTTTGAGGTGCTGAAAGCCAAGACCATGTCATCAGCTTGTCTATTTCTTTCTCTTCTGGAGACCTTGATTCCTCTTGCACCTTCTTCAGTTTCTCCTTCTGGCTAGCATGAAACTGTACATAGGCACTATGAATGCTCAGATTTCTCAAAATCTGGATTACTGCCATCTCTGATTCATCCTTCAGAGCTTCATGGTTACATTACCAATATGGAAATGAGAGCAGCGTTCTTACCCCTTTACATTGACAAAATAAAGGGTTTCTGTATTTTGGTCTCCCCCAGCAGCATGTTGGTATTGCATGGTTCATGTGACAAAGAGGAATGCTTGCCCCACTTAGATGGAGGTTTGGATCCTCCATCTCTGGGCTACCTCACAAGGAATTACCCCCCACCCCATAAGTTTTGGCACATTCCTGGCAAGAAAATCCGCATTTTGACAGAAAGTAGGAGCAAGATAGTCATCACAGTGGTCTTTATGCCAATCCACAGCAGATTCTTTGTTTAGATTTTGCAGGAGATCCTTGATAGACTTGTTTGTGACAAGAATTTTTAAAAACACAAGCTCCACCATTTTTTTATTTTAAAAAAAGTCCCAGTCCCCTAACATAAGGCATATTGCACAATTGCTTCAGACAGTAAGTATCTCCACTGCTTATCTCATTTTGTGGCAGTAATGATCATGGATCAGTAATCAGCTCCACCTGCTGGTAGACTATTTCAGGATGTTCATGAGCCAGACCTTCCGTCACAGCAAAGAAACCTGTCATCCACACAACATCTGATTCTCCAAACTCATGCATGGCTTATCAAAAACACTCTCGTAGACAGGACAAGTTTTCATGCATAGTTGACAAGGTCGAGGTCATTTTCCATCTGGACAAGATTAAAGTTGTGCAATAGCAACAGGTAAGTATCATTAAAAGTAATTTTAAAAATCTGCAATTTTGAAATTTTATCAAGTTCAAATACCATTCCCTGAGTGGCTGAGTTTCTAAAATGCTTTCCTTTACCGATCACTGTCGTCTCACTTCTGTCCATGTGCATTTAAATCTGAGCCAATGTGCATATGCAGGAAAGCTGCTAGTAGCTTCATGTGGATGGGTGGTTCTTATCGGGGTTTTCCCAGGTTCTTCCTCCACCAGTTATACTGGCTACCATACATAGCCACTCTTGCACTGAGTAATGGAAATCAACCCCAAAACAACTTTAACAATAAATAGATGTGGACTAACACTGATCTCAATGAATACAATTTGTTAATTTCCCAAAAAATATGACATTTACCTTTCATAATTGTTGCAAGCGGTAATGTCCTAAAAACTGTTTGAGAGGCATAATCTTTTGTTATCAGAAAACGAATAAGTTCTTCTTTGTTATATATTTCACCAAATACAAATTTGAGAGGAAATCACATCTTTAAGGATCTGATGGTATCATGAAATGAAATAATAAAAGCAAGAGTGATGGCAGTGCTTTTTTAAAGGAGTAATGGTAAACATTTCACAATAAAACAATTTTAACATTTTCTAATTATGATACTTTTATTTCAGATGGACTTATTCTCAGATCCCATCATGCCCAGTAAGTATTCCAGCAAGAGTTATCTTTTCCATATAGGAATTAATGTTGAATGAAATCACAGACATTATTATCTAAAAGCTGTAATTTAGGACACAGTAGAGGTTCATCTTCTACTATCCCTAAAGTATGCTTCTTTATGAGGGATGAGGGATTAATATTCAGTCAGGTTTTAAGTTAATCATATTAAATTTCTAATTTGTTTATGTGGATCATAATAGCTTGAGAGTATGACCACTGCCTTGCACATTTAGCCCTGCCAAATTAATGTTTGCTTATATATAAAAAAGCCAGAGGTTGTTTGCCAACATAGATGAAAGTCAGGCTAGAGTGATCACCCCCTAGATATTGAGATTGGCACCAAATTCCATCCATTCTTAAGTTACTATTTCTGCTCATGCTAGAAAGCACTTGTTTACAGACCTCACAAAAATCTTGTATCAAGAGATCTACTCTTTATTTCTAACTATTCCTTGCTCTTCTCTCTTGACCACTTCAGTGGCCTAAGTGGATTGAACCTTTGCCTCAGATACAGGAGGTCATGGGTTTGAACCCCAGCTGAGTCATACCAAAGAATTATAAAAATAGCACTAGCAGCTGCCTCACTTAGTTTTCAGCATTAAGAGGTTAGTGCTAGGACTGGTTGGCCAGGTGTCAGGATAATGTGACTGGGTGGGACATGACACTACAAATCTGCAACATGCTGTCTCAGCGCTAGACATCACTATGAACTGTACACTGCAAACATCTTAGCAATATGACTAACATTGTTAAAGCTATTTTGAAAATCCCCAAACACATGCACACTTTTCTTTTTAAGATGCAGTTTTTCTAACTTTATTAGAACAACAGTTTCATCTTATGCAATACTTGTCTGCACAATTTTGTTATAACTTGACTTGGTCATTGGCATGTTCATTCAGTATTGTGCTTTGACCTATGATATATTTGCAGTCACTGACTGAGAATTAACAGGCAAGAAAGGTTGTTTAGATAATTCAAATAGACATTTGTTTTTATGTCATAGAAAGTTTATTTGGCCGTGTTTGTAATTACATGTGTTCATGTTGGTAATTTATGTTGTTCACTAGTATCCACCTTTTCATAAGTGAGGTCACACTTTGCTGATGAGGTCACACTCTGCTGATGAGGTCACACTTTGCTGATGAGGTCACACTTTGCTGATGTTAGTTGTATATGTTATCTGTTAGCTGTCTACATTTTTATGTATAAACAATGGCCTGGACAAATAGTACTGAGCGGGAGCAGTTACAACTGGTCAATGAAATTTGAACCTGTTGAATGGATTGAGTTTTATTTTTGACCAGACAAACAAATGCATCATCAAAGAGAATGCTCTGACTGAAAGGAAACAGGCAAACTTAAGCATGCCACAGTTCTCCTTTACCTCCAGAACCAAAACAATAGGTGTTGTCAGCAGTACCATTAAGTCTGACATCAATTAGGTATGGCAGCCTTACAACACTTCCTATCAGGTATGAGGCAGATAGACAGTGGTCAGTACCAGCTCAAAATTGATCATTCCTCTTTAAGGGATCCAGTATTTCTGAACCCACTGCAAAATCATAGTCCTGGCACAGACATTGGTCTCTCATAATTGATGCCTGGTAAGACTACGCAGTAATCCAATATCACTTGTCTCATCATGGCAGCCACGATATCTGGTTTAAATAGTGGCCCATGTATCCAAGATGCCTTTATATATCCAGTCTATACCATTGCCTGATGCCTTTATATATCCAGTCTATACCATTGCCTGATGTCTTTATATATCCAGTCTATACCATTGCCTGATGCCTTTATATATCCAGTCTATACCATTGCCTGATGCCTTTATATATCCAGTCTATACCATTGCCTGATGCCTTTATATATCCAGTCTATATCATTGCCTGATGCCTTTATATATCCAGTCTATTCCATTTCCTAATGCCTTTATATATCCTGTCTATACCATTGCCTGAGGTCACAGGTTATAACCCCAGTCAAGTCATAGCAGAGAATTATAATAATGGTTCTAGCAGTGGTCAGCTTGGTGTCAGGATAATACGACTGAGTGGGACATGATGCCCCAGTGCTAGATGTCATTATAAACTGCCACACTGCAGACCTCATAGCAGTATGACTGAAAAATTGTTAAAGCTGCATTAACAATCTCAATCACATGTACACTCAGTCCTTGATGCCCAAAATAAATGCCTGGATCATACAACATGCAGCGAACAATCCTCTTAGTTATGGTTTTATAATCTATAGACTTAAAGCATGCTTCATAGTCAGTCTCAGCAAGCTTTGCTCATACAACCTCAGTTATCACCAAAGGCTTCTTTATCATCACACTGTTTGCTTAATGGCTCTCAGAACCTCCATCATCTTGACTTGACCCAGTGATACTAGAAAAGATTCAGCCTTCTGGACATCAAACAAGTTTATTGCCTTGAACTAATTTAATTTTGTCCACCGCCTCTTTCTACCAGTGAGTGAATTTGAACCAAAAATGGCATAAAAATATGAATCCACTGTACATGCAAGATGGACAACAAAACAGACTGCATGTTGGTCACCCCTTTATTTGAGCAGTATTTCAATCTTAAATGTAGAAAAGGCAGACAAACAAGCATAATTAAAATACAGACAATTTAAAAGTAGACTGTACTCGTCATTTATTTTTTCATTACATATTAGCCTGGGGGGGGGGGTACTACAAAACCATATAGCTGGATCCTATAGGTTATAATAAATCTAATAAATTAGAATTTAAACATGAAATTAGAAAGTAAAGATATTTATTTGATCGAAATACCTCCTTTTGTACAAGTAGTATTAAAAGACTTTAAAATCTTAATACAGGGAATGGTAAATCTGGCATAGTAGACAGTAGAGGGCTAATTCAAGAAAGTTAAGCTTATGACAGAGCTTATATTAGTGAAAAATCTTTTATTGGAGCAGAACAATATTCATACACAGATAAGAAACAGGTAATGCTCAGACACAATCAGCTGATTAATGTTCAGACACAACAGATAATGCTCACACAACAGATAATGCTCAAACACAATCAACAGATTAATGCTCAGACACAACAGATAATGCTCAGACACAATCAACAGATAATGCTCAGACACAATCAACACATTAATGCTTTGACACAACTGCTTAATGCTAAGACATGACGGATTAGTGCTTATATAAGTAGAGTCAACATCCTTTAAGGAGTTTGATTTCAATAGGAAGAAAGAGAGGTGGATATTGAAGTGTTATATAAATACTGTTCTATGGCTGTTTCCTGCACATCATTTTGGTTCTACTTGCCCCTTATTTTTTATGAAAATGAGTCCGTACCCTCATATGATCAAATCCTGGGAGCATCTCTAAGAGATTTTAGATCCACAAAATATGTACCTCCATGTTCTAATACAGATGTCTTCCAGAAAATTCCTGAGGTTAATTTTAAGAATACAGTATTTCAGTCAATGGCATTCCCTTTTTGGGCTCAGCATCTGATCCTAGTTCTTCGCAAGAGTTATGGACTGAGCAGTGTCCTGCTTCATGAACATCTTCAAATCTATGACAATATCTGGACAATATACTGCAAAACACCAAGTTAGTTATATTCAATGTCAAAACACAAATTCCAATGGTTCACTTTTAGAAACACAACCTTGGGTTCCTTGTGAACAGGTATACAAGTATAAATCCAATACCATGAACATCTCATTGTTTCACCCACTTGGGGATGGAGTTCCAAATGCATGTAAACAGGGTGTGACTCTTAGAACAAGTGTCTACAATACAAGCAAATAATTGCATCGTAGTCAAAGAATTCTTCTGACTACAATTCGGTAGCAGATGTCTTATTCCTGGGTCACTTGTATTGGAAACCATTTTAGATGATTCTGTTGTCACAGTGGCAACTGAAGTTTTGCACACTGGACCAAGCAGACCTAGTTATGACACATCTCAGCAATGGGTGAACCTCATTTAGCTTACAATGAGTGTTTCCTTTTAGGTCAAACCTCAGGGAATCATGATTTGTGTGGAAGCCATCACAAATTACACCTCCTGCCATTTTTGGGGGAAAGCAGCAAATTGTGGCCTCCTTGAGACAAACCTGTACTTATTAATTTCCCTGAGATATGGTCTATAGTGGAATGGGCATATTCATTCAATCATACAACTTCACTGTGTTGAAATATCAGAAGGCAAGGGAAGATCAAATCTATACACATGCGCCTCCTTGCGTTTGATTTCTTAAGTTTTGTGATCATTGAAATTAGAGTAAAGTATGAAACATTTTCTGAGGTAGAATATTAGCCTCATAATTCATAGACAAGAGAGCTTTGGGTCTTGAGTTCAGGTCAATCCAATGTGGACATTTTTATATTGGTCATGTTGGAGAAATAGATATTATGAAAGATCCACCTTGCCTATCAATCTGTGCATGGGCTTGCTCTTGTAAATCTCCAGTTATATCTGTTTGTGCATGGGCTTGTCCTTCTGTCTAAACCGGTAACTTATGGTGTGTGCATGGGCTTGTAATTCTGTCTTACCAATCATGTCTGTGCATGGGCTTATAATTCTAACCAATCATGTCTGTTTGTGCATGTGAGTGTAATTCTGTCTAACCAATCATGTCTGTTTGTGCATGGGCTTGTAATTCAGTCTAACCAGTCACATATGTTGTCTGCATTGGCTTGTCCTTCTGTCTAACCAGTCACATATGTTGTGTGCATGGGCTTGTCCTTCTGTCGAACCAATCACATCTGTTTGTGCGTGGGCTTGTAATTCTGTCTAACCAGTCACATATGTTGTGTGCATGGGCTTGTAATTCTGTCTAACCAATCATGTCTGTTTGTGCATGGGCTTGTAATTCTGTCTAACCAATCATGTCTGGTTGTGCATGGGCTTGTAATTCTGTCTAACCAATCATGTCTGTTTGTGCATGGGTTTGTAATTCTGTCTAGCCAATCATATCTGTTTGTGCATGGGATTGTAATTCTGTCTAACCAATCATGTATGTGCATGGACTTGTAATTCTGTCTAACCAATTATGTCTGTTTTGGCATGGGCTTGTAATTCTGTCTAACCAGTCATGTTTGTTCTTGCATGAGTTTGTCCCTTTAACTATCACATCTGTTTGGGCATGGGACTTGTCCCTTTAACTTTCCAGTCACATCTGTTGTGCATCGGCTTGTAGCTTTAACTTTCAATCACATCTGTTGTGCATCGGCTTGTAGCTTTAACTTTCCAATCACATCTGTGCAGCATAGAGTGTCTGCTGTTAATGTTTTCTTTCATGTTTTAGTACATCAGTCAGCCCCCAAGACGTTAGGTATGGGACAACAGGTGGTGAGCTCACACCAAGGTCAAATTCAGCAGCACAGTGGAATGGTGTCACAACCTACAGTGACCTCTGGTTACCAAGGAATACCAGTGTCACAGCAAAGTCAAATGTCACAAGTGCCTATTTCAACAGGTCAATTTCAGGGTCAGATGTTGCCAGGCAATCAACCTCCAGGAGGTCTTGGTGGGATCCAACAGCAGATAGGTCAACCACAACAACAGCAGAATATAGGTGACCCCAACCGACCCCATCAGCTTAGTGACCGAAAGATCATCTGGCGTGGTGAGTTCATACATGACAATGCTTTTTTCACTAAATTACGCCTTATGCTTAAACATATATGGGTTACTCTTTTTTTTGGTAAATCCACCTTCCAAAAGATCAATTATTTGTTTTCTCATTTTTATTAACATTCCATTAATCCCACAGACCGTATTTTAGAAAAGACGGCTTATACAAAACTATAACATAAGAGTATGCTTGTCCGTGGAATTGCATGCACTTTCCTAACAGTATCATGTTCTATTTATAGCAACTATCCTGTTACTAAGAAACATCGTGGTTCTACCTTCAAAACTTTAGACCTCGTGTTCTATTTATGCTGTATGGGTTAGTGTGGAGACAACACACTGGTTTTCTCATCTCTATCTTTACACGCAGATTCTTTGTGCTAATTCGTATTTAGTGGAGAAAAAGTCTAAATGTATTTGACGCTAAAAAGTATATTTTATTTTAGTCGATGTGTATATGATAGCAAAAATATCTCCTTTCAAAAAATTTAACAGATGAATTAGAAAAAGGCAAAAATTAAATGAAACAAAGAATAACAATCATCCAAATATGAAGACATGAGGGCAGCATCATGTGAAGTCTATTACAGGCAGTGTGGAAAGAATTTTAATATTTGTGCTTAAAGTCTTCAAATGGATTCTAGTCGATGTGTGTGTAAAGCTTAAAGTGCTACATATGAAAACTTGAAGCAGTAAATGATGTTAAAAGATGAGAGTGGCAAATAAATCATTTTTCATTAAAATGTTAGCTTGTTATGTGGATTACGCTTTTTCTGCCTGGATTCTGCTTTTTGACCACTTGTATTACGTATTTTCCTCATCAAGGGTTAGCAAGTATGTGAGATGGACCTTTTGTCTAGAGGAAATTTTTGATATAATCATTAATGATCAATAAACTTAATTTTTGTTAGATTTATTTTAAGTAACAGATTAACAGATTTTGGTTTGGCAAGCATTCCGCTTTTTGACCACTTGGATTACGTATTTTCCTCGTCAGGGGTTAGCTTGTATATGAGCTGGACCTTTTGTCTAGAGGATATTTTTGATATAATGATCAATAAACTAAATTTTGTTACATTTATTTTAAATAACAGATTAACAGTGTTTTGTTTGGCAAGCATTAAATTCTTTTTTTGTTTAAAAACGAAACTTCTGTCTTTAATATGTCAGATTCGTATAGTCATGACTATAATGTAGAAAAGCAAACAACCCCCAAACAGCAGTGGTTGGAAATTTAGAAAAGAACTAATTATAATATAAATCTGTATTATTCTTTCCTGCAATGACTTTAAAATAATTTTTTTTTCATGTCCCAAGATTTATATGCATTTAAACATTGTAGCATTTTAAGTGTCCCAACACCTATAGATTTTTTAAAAAGTCACGACAGAATTGGCAAAATTGCCATAATGTACTAAGCAGTGACTGGCGTTTCCTATGTCAAAAAATTTTTAAAAACCACTGTGACTGATTTTATGTTCTTACTTTGCATATTTTCTGATTTTTCCTACATGAAATAAAATTAAGATAAATACAAATGTCAATTATTCACAGGGCACTTAGAGTTTACTAAGTGACCAGTACTCTATGTAGTGTACAGATCAATACTTACACAGTGCGAATAGTGTATCCTTATTTATTCCTAAAATTTTTTGTTTTCTTTTTTCATCTTTTTTAACAAATCACATCATTCTTCAAATCACATTTTTTAAAAGACATCAATTGATCGAACAATTATTTAAAGTCGTATAACTAGCATACAGTATATTCACATAACTGATCATCATGGATACATTTTAGTTTTGTGTTTCCGCTTATAGTAACACAGATTTGTAACTATAACACAATATTCATTCCACCTTTGATTTTGGACATGGTTGTTTCAGCATTACTTTTCTTTATAATTGATTGAGTTATCTTTTTTACTTTGGTGAAAGCTTAACTGTGTAGTGTTATTTCAATCACATACACAAATAATATCAAGACAGCTTTCGTCCTCACACTAAGGAATTCATCAGCAGACTGATTTAATCTCTTACTCGATAGAAAGGTGAGCGATGTTAATAGATTGTCTCAGACAGGTTGTAATGGCCCCCGTCACTGCATGGCTCACCATTCCATTGAGTGATGTTAACTGTTAGTAGAGATTAAATAATAAATCTGCCCAGGTTTATTTAATTCTATTTCTAAAATCACTCCCAGGTTAACCAACTTATCATTGCATACATCTTCTGCACTGCCTTAATAATAAACCTGTATGATGCATTTAAACAATAAAGTGGCCTCAGTTTATCTGTCACATTTATGATATTCCAATCATTTGTCAGGTTTATGCCACTGTTTGAGACGTCAATAAATTTACTTCAGTTTACTTTGGGAGTCCATGTCAGGTCTACTGCTTAGTGTTTGTATATAAACCACCACAAGCATTTCTCAACCGTATATTTCTCTTTTGTCAGTACCAAATCATTAGACATGCTTTAGGACTGTACAAGTACATTGTCTGCTGTAGAGAAAAATCACTCTAGAGCTTTTTGTTGATATGGTTTAGTTACAATCATTAATACAGCCCTGTCTGTAAGTACATTATTGATCAACAATACAGTACATTCATTCATCAAAGTGTACTCACAGTGTGTGTATTGATCACTACCATATGCTTGCCTGAATAAGTACACTCTGCAGGATTTGTTTTTACAATCAAAGGGTAGTATGAAAGGGTGGCATTTTTTACCTTCTTGGGACACTTCCAACTGTTCAAGACCCTACACATCCATGACTGGACAAAATTAAAAGTGATCAACATGCAGTGGTCATTTATGGACTACATATGTCAGTGGGGTAGAGTTGAGGATCGGTGTAAGGGCCACAAAGAGGGCTAGTGGGGCAATACATCAGCTCTTGTACTATTTTACTTTATGTTGTACTATGACACTTAAATTATGGTCTTGAGGAATAATAGAAAAACAGATTTGAAAATACAAATTTGGATGTCACTTCTGGATATTGGTTTGTTACATTAATCAGGCTTTTGATTTTATGTTATAGAAGTATAAAAAAATGTTGTCCAGCAAATGAAAATATCTTGAAGGTGAAAGGACACTAAAGCCATTAAATGTTCAAAAAATGAGCACAGAGGTATACAATATTCAGATAAAAAGGCAGGAAAGCAATGGCGACATTTATAGGACATGTAATGTTGATTGAATAGCAGGGAGATCAATGCTGCAACCATGTGAAATTATAGAAAAATGGAGAATACTTTGAGTAAGAAGCCATTTACTTCCATGGGGTTAGGAACTGCAGTACTGTTTCTGAAAGCAAACTGGATGTCATTAAGGACCAAGAGTACTTTACAAACATTTTATTTAAACAGGATGTTGCCATCTACATCAGATGACACTTCAAATACATTTTTCCCAAGTCTGCAATAGCAATGCATGATATTTCTTTACACCATACTGAAAATTGGTCTAACTTATATAAAAATGTTGACTTCCTTACTTAGGTCTTGTTAGCATTGGCAGATGTTAAATTGTGCATATAGCACGAGTTTTTTTTAACCTTTTGTATCATAGGTACAGTGAACTGGATGGTCTTTAGTAATATTTTGTTTAAGTATTTGAAAATTTAAAAATTATTGTACTTACAGGTCAGTTGGAGTGGCAAGAAAAATCAAAGACAGTTGGACCAAACAGTAGAATTACTCGATCCTTGGGCTGTATGGTGTCAATAGCACAGACAGACCCAGATATGTGAGTAATTTAGTATCAGTTTTATGGCAAGTTTCTTCTTCCTTAGATTTTCCTTTTTAGCTTATGGCATGGCATTGTATCATATATGTGTTATCTATTATCTAGAAAAAAAAGCCATTAAATGGTTTCTTACAAACTTAAACAATATCTGACTCAGTTCAGCAGAATGCTCCTAGTATCAGGGCCTTTCAGCAACAATGAAGTATGACATCCAGTTTACGTCAGCAATTTTCTTCATTGAAAATGAATACAATTTTATATGTAGTATTGTGTGTTTAGGCTCTAATAAACTGTAACCCAAAAAGAGTTAAAGCAGCAAGCTTTGTCAAATTTAACAAATAATTTATTTCTCTGGAAAAACTTAAAATGGAGGAAGCAAAACGTACGGTTTTAAGAATCTAATTAAAAAATAATCCAAGAATAATCCATGAATTAAATTTTAGAAGTCCTAATAATAAAATGTTCTAATGAATTCAAATTCAAGTCACAATGAAAATCTGAGATGAAAGGCAATGACATATGCTGTAACCTGAATAGTACTGTTGTGTCAACAGTTCCTTGTAGAACCACAAGAAAAATCACTCTGTTTGAATTCTGAATAAAAATTTTAATAAATGTCTTTCTCCATGAATTTTGTATGAGCACTCAAATATTTCCAGGAAAAAGAATTAATAATTCCCTAAAATAAAATTTAGACTCATCTAGTCATAACTAAACACTTTTCAGTGTCCAAGGTAAAAAAACTAAGACTGTAAAATCTCTTTAAACATTTCTATTAAATGTAACTTCTATGCAATTACGGAAAAGCCTGACTGCAAAATAGAGGGTCAAGTGATCATGTTTACATCTTAAAGTCACATACTTCCAATATAAAAACATTGTTTACTCCACTGAGCGATTTCTGAACCAAGGTAAAAGCTATTTACATGTCTAAGGTCACATATTCCAATACAGCCTCGATCTCTTACATATCTCACAATAAAAAAAAATTTAAAAAAGAAGTTGTTTACTTGACAGTTACTAATTTTAAATTAAGGTCAGGAACTTGGTCATCATTAGGTGTTTATGAAAACAGGCTGAGAACTCGATTATTTGTGGATTGTACAGGGTGATGACTCATTCTTGCTGGATACCAGTTGTCCCCAAATAGCTAAAATCTTGTGAATGGATATGAATTTTTTCTTTCTTGTAGCTTTCAAAGACCATATTATTTGGTAATGTTAAAGTTATACATAATTAGTCAGAGTAAATTCTCTTTAAGAGATATTAGAAATTTAGTGTCAATTGGTACATGGCAAGAACTAGTTATCTGCCAATATTTGGATACCATTTGTTTAACAGAGGGGTTATTATTGATTGGCTTTACAGTAAATCCATGAAATCACCACAAAAATAGAGATATAACATAATTTATAATAAAACAAACTCCCTGTGTTGACACAGTTATTAGCTAAACTGTACATTCTGTGAATGTGGCATATATGACTTTTTGCATATAATGGTGGCATTGGGTCTTTAATTTTTGTATATAGCCCAGATTCTCTGACACCATTGTATATACAGACATTAAGTCAGTCCTAAACATGAGCATGAGTGAAATTAAAATGAAAATAATTGTGACAATTAATCAATAATACTTTTTAGAAAAATATACACATCATTTAAAATTGTTGCAACATTTTGTTGATAATGTCATTGACAAGTACTTGTATGTATATTTTAAGATGGTGTTTTTAAAAAGTTTTAATGTTACGTATCTATATTGATTTACCAGCAAATGTAGAAAAACTTAAAAGCATGATATTATTTGTAAAATCACAACAGAATTTACCTATTTTTGATTAAAATGTACGCTAATTACATGATTATTTCACATTCTACTCTTGGTGCTGTGCTGTTTTGCCAGTATCATTCAGGTGAGTGATCTCAGACTCCCTGTGCCTCTTGTTAGTACTGTGATTCACAAAATGTTGGCATCAACATCAGATTTGTTTTCATAAAATAAATGCATTATATTAAAACTTACTTGGATTTTACAGTATTTTGCAATAGTCTTTCCTATGTCGAATATTTTCCTGAATTGTTTCCTCACAAAATTTGTTACATGTATCTTTTGTTTCAGCAATGCCTCCAGTTGGCCAGGCACCCTGATCATGCAATTGATGCCACAAGCCTTGCTGAACTCACCAAAGCTGAACCCATTATTTAAAAATTCACGACAAGTAGCATTCCATTTTCACCAGACAAATTCTAACCTTGATGCTTTAAAGAATCTCTATAGAGTAATGGGGACTGGGTTTGTGAGTATTACCGTATTACCTGCATCTGTGTGGCAAGATATGGGTGTCACTTCCTGACAGCAACAGGATAGTCAGTGTTTGGAAAAGGGGGATATTTCACCTGTTATAAGATGGATTCTTTTCTGCTGGCAAATTTACAATGACAAATGTGGGCCGTTATAAAATACACTCAGCAGCAGAGAGGGTGAATCCTACAACGTTTTTAGACAAAATTTGATTGAAATCTTAAAACGAGCCGTCCTATAATCTCATTTTAACCAAAAAGAGGGCGAATCCTACAACGTTTTCAGACAAAATTTTGATTGAAATCTTAATGAGCCTTCCCTACGAAATCTCATTTTAACTAAAAAAATGAAAACGAAGATTTTTACGATTTTTTAATTAATTTTGGTCGCAACTTGTTGTCATCCACCCTCTCTGCTGCTATGGGTTAATAATTATTTTACGATGAAAATCCTTTTAGGATTTCACAAACAAACTAATCGCTAACACCTCCTCTTGTAGATCAATTAGATTATTAGATTGGTCTGTGAGTTTGAAATTAATTCTTGTTAATGAATCATTATGGCATCGCATGTAGACAGGATTAATTGGGTTTTCAATAATTAAAAATCCTGGAGGAGCTGTTGGTGCAAACGAATAAAGAATATATCCTTGCTGAGCTTGATTTGATCGTTCGAGATTAATTTGATAGCTTCCTTCAATAACATCACATACTAAATTGAGTGCAATCACTGAGGATATATTTACGTTGAACGGAGCGATATGCCTACCGCCACCGTCTGGGTCATTATTGTGTTTGAGGATTTTTATTTCCGGTGATGATGTTTTTTTCCATGCATCATGAATTATTTTA
Organism: Unio pictorum; assembly: GCA_030141615.1. Lineage (NCBI taxonomy): Eukaryota > Metazoa > Mollusca > Bivalvia > Unionida > Unionidae > Unio > Unio pictorum. The sequence goes on from JARLTB010000139.1 coordinate 2,951,111, forward strand.
AAACCAACATCGATGGCATCACTGAGAGATTTTTGTAGTTCTGAAATATTATATCCTGGTAGTTTAAACTCACGAATATCTTTGACGGGGATTTTATAGATCAGTGCAAATTCTGTTCTCGATAAGGGATTATCGTCATCTAATATATCCTGAATAATTTTCAGGTTAAATGTTTCCATATCGTTGATAATTTTATTGCATGTTTCTACGACGCTGATAAATTCATCTCGGGTGAGAGAGCCGGATTTGAGAGATATTAACAACAGCGAAAAATCATTATTCATTGCTGTGAAATTTTCATCGATTTTAAGATCGTCAGCAACAAGAAATTTCCCTCCCCCAACATTATCGTGAAAGATCTTAAAAAAATCTCTAGTGATTGTGCGATCTTGATAACTCTTTATTGGATTATCAGATTTTATTCTGTCGGTGATATAATCAGTTTTTTGTGGTTCTGGTAAATCAACGGTTTTTCCCCCTGGTGGTAATTCAGGCCATCCTAGTACGGTTCTAATAGAACTCTGATAGATATCTACGACGTATTCTTCTGAGTTTATTTCAATTGCGGATGATAGCGTCGGTTCATGAACTGTTATAGCGATTTTTGATTCTTTTCCAGTAATCGATTTTATTCTACGCGCGAATTCATTATTGATTTGTTCTATTTGGTATGACCCTGTTGGTATCGAAACAACTTTCCAGTCTGGGGTTCCGTCGGGTTTATTCTCATTTGCAAACACTAAAGAATTATTGGGTTGTTGACCACCAAATGATTTTGATCTGATATTAGGCCAACTGTGATACACTCGTAATTTTGCTAGCGCTATCTCCTTCACGGGGACTGGGCTAGGGAAATTCACACTAAACTCGGGTTCCGTTGATGTTATTGATATCATACTTGTTTGTACTGGGTTCGTGTTCTCCACTACTCGTTGAAGTAATTCCTGCGGTGTTGTCATTGTTATTATACTCATGATTTATTTCTAATTTTGGTATCGAGGAATCATAAATACTGACCATCACTGAGAACTCACAATCTGGTAATGTTGATATTATTGAGATCATTTTGTTTTTTGGGTTCGTGTTTTCTGATTCCATCGGTGTTGTCATTGTTATTATACTCATGTTGTCGCTCTAATTTTGATATCGCTGAATCAAAAATACTGACCATCGCTGAGAATTCACTATCTGATATAATTGTATTATCGAGTGACGATGATATCATCAATGATAATTGCGAATATGCGGTTGATGCAATATGAAATTGAAGTAAGTAATTCTGCAGTTTACTCTGGCTGCATGATGATATCTTTTTTGTTATCCCGGTTGATATACCCCCGATTGTAGCCACCGCAGAAATGCAAATTGGAACTACGACCGGGGCAATCATTATAACCGATCCAAGTATTATTCCGGCGCCAGTGAGAACGCTTGACACCGAGTACATAATAATATCAATTGCGGTGATTCTTCGTCGGTATTTTTTTATTTTTATTTGATACTCCTCAGTGAGGGTTTTGAGTCTATTCTGAAATTCTCTGACCTGATCATAGCGACATTGCGTCGATGACAAAGTCATTGTTGTTATTTTAAAAAAGCTAGCGTTTTCAATTGTGAAATCCTTTCAATTTAGTTATTTACTTAAATCCGCTACGAATTCCACATACCAGGTTACTGAAACCCCAATCAAATTTTTATCAGTAGCTGTTATAGTGAACTTTTCAGTTGTATCCTTGTCGATGATCGTTGAAATCGTATTATTAACCCCGGATGAACTCGACGATGATATATTAAATTGAGTTAATGGTGTTACTAGTGTTAATCGATAAATACCCTTAACGGTTGCAGTGATATTTAATTTGTTGTTTGTAGGTGTCCACTCAAATGATCCGTGTTGGATTGTGTATACCACGTTGTTGGTTTTCTCATGAGGAATTTTTGTTTTTTCAATGATTGTTATCATCCTCGAAAAATCACCTTTGACGGCTTCGATGAAGTTTTTTGTCTCATCGATGGATTTTTTAATATCAGGGAGTTTTATTTCAATTTTATCCAACTGGGTTCCAATAAATTTATCAATGATATTTCTACGAAATGATATAAACTGTTTTCCGTTTTCTTCAATTTTAGATTCAAGTGTTTTTAGTACAAACAGAGAATTGTTTAACTCATCGTTGAGAGTTTTTAATCGATCTGTAATCGTCGAAACGATTACACCCGGTTTGAGTTTACCCTGATCGGAAAAAAGCGCGATAGTATTTTCGATTGCGTTTTGTTGTTTAACCAAAATATCATCCAGAGAAATATTACTGGTTTTCAATTTACCCTGCTTGTCTTGAAATACAACTATTTCGTTCGGGTCAACACTTGTTAAGTTCAACGTCTCAGCTATTTCATCTTTGATTAGTTTTTTTACATCCTTGACAGAATCAGGTGGTGCAGTGCCATCGGGTTTGGGTTTCAAAGATCTCCCCCAAATATCAATCATGTTATTGTAAAACTCTTTCTCTCTTTAAAATCGTTTTTGACGACTTCGTCGTTGCCAGCGATTACTAGTGTATTCATTAACGACAACATGTGGTGGTTTTCCGCTTGGGTTACTCAAGGAGTTAGAAATAGCGTCAAGGACATTTAATACTTCGCTGCCACATATTGGTGGGTCAATCATCGTTTGTGTTGGTAGCGTAGAATACCAAGTCTTCATTGGAAGGGTTTTTATATAACGCAAAAACTCTTTTGGTGGGGCTAATCCATATGAATCGAAATAGACAATCCCACGTGGATCAATAGCGTATGCAACCCAGTGAGTTCCAGGTCCGGTGCTGTTATCGAGATTAATAATACCTGTTTCAACGCTGTTTGGTTGATGTGGTAATTGATCTTTCATAAAGACACCTCTGAAGTTTTTAATCGCCAGCTTTTTAGCAGCATCCATTAAATCAAAATTGGACATAGGAATCTTCGATTCCCGAATTAATAAATCGTTCCTGGTAGTCTTAGACCCTTTCCGCTGTACCACGAATACGGGGTTCCTGGTAGTCTTAGACCCTTTCCCTTTTTTTTATATCCTTTCCCAGTTGCTTTCTGTAGTGCCATTCCTGCCGCGGTACCAACGGCTCCTAACGCCGCTGCTTTAGCCACCGCTGGGGCTGCTGCTGCAATCAAGGCCGGAATCGCAGCTAACAACGGAAATATACCGCCTGTTTTAATCATATTTTTGATAGCAGCCGCAGAAAGAGTAATCTGAACACCCTTTTTTGCTACTAGTGCATCATTGAAATGTTTCACCTGACGAGTTGTCAGCGATAATTTATTTGCACCACCAGTCATTTGGTTGGGTTTCAACGTGATTGTGGTTCCACATTTTTTAGCCGATTCTGATTGCAATTTTTTGATTTGACCAGGAGTTAACGCAACACTAATAACACTATATGACATTATACATAATTGATTGATTCTAAATCGTTTACAATTTCAATTACATGTTTTCCACTGGTGCATCTACCACTCTCATTCTTCCACCAACACCTTCAAGTAGCATTGATTTATCACTGAGAATGACAGCAACCGCTCTATAATTCGGGATAAGGATAGGAGGTACCCCACCAACTGGTGGACCAGTCGGACGGGTTACACGGGCTCTAAAGTGTATATCAACGACAGATTGTCTTGTTAAATCGAGATGTTCCAGTGAGAAGTAATAAATCGGATAGAGGCTTTTAAAATCCAATTGTGATATTTGCAAACCAGTATCCACATTTAGATCACGTGCCATAAACGACAATAGGTTATGATACACGCGTGCAATATGATTCTGACCGTAATCAAGTTGTATATCCTCGGATGGTTCCTGCTGTCCGTTTATTCTCAGCGAGACTTCACTAACACCTAACTGATCAAATATCATATGGCTTCGTTCTTGATTACCAACTCGCGCATTATTCTGTAACGCTACGAATATATGACGTGGAGCTGAAACACCTTGTTTTGATGCCAGGTGCCATGTGAATGTACCATCAACATTGTCCTGTTTGATATCCGTAGTCACTGATAACCAACTTAACAACGACTTTCCTCCTTGGTCCATAAATGATAACAATTTTTCTTCTGCTATGATTGATGGAGTTAACACTGGCATCCACAATGATAGTTTTGTTAAAATGACTTTACCGGCAGCAACCCCAGCATTACGCCAGATTGCATCATCATCAGTACCCTTTCGTACAAGCGCTACTGTGTGTTTAGCTCCATAAATAACTTTTCGGACGTTTCTACAGAATCCAAATATATGATGCAGTGGAATCGCACATGAAAATCGTCGACGCTGTCCATGCAACGTTGCTACGCGTGTTGCAAATCCTAAATTGAGATTACCATTAACGCCTCCGAGAATATCAAAAGCAGCTCCGGGTCTAGTTCGACGTTCTGGATTAGCTGCTTCCTGTTGATCGGCTTCTGCATTATCTCTTGCTGTTAACACTTTAATGAATTGAAGGTGGTCAGCGTTATCAGAGGTATCCTTTGCAAACATCATAGATGGACCCGCTGATCTTGAATAATCATCAGAATATCTCGCTAACCCTATGATTGTTGTGGCCACATCAACTTCACGGTCAATGGATTCAATTTCTTTTCCATCAATGAGATATCTAGCGCTTTCAAATAACGCCATTATGCCGTTATTAACAAAACCAACTCGGACATTTGCGTTATTGTCATATGGTGGATCATTATGAGCAGCATCATTTGTTACAAGTTCTCCTTCGATTTCGATAAATGCCTCACACGGTAGGAAGTATTTACTGGTATCATGAACTTGAAGTTCAATTCGCGATCGGAGATCTGGTTGTACTGCGTGATAAGAATAAAATTGAAAATCGCGTACAGAATCATCCTTGCCAACTGGGGCATCTATATCAAATGCTGGATCACGTGACTGTTTGAACATTTTATTCTATTTATCAGAGTCTAAATCGCGATTTCCCATTTCATCGTCGTGTTTTTTTAAAGCCACTTCCTGCTATCATGTTTGCTATCATGTTATTTTGGTCCTCTTGATTTATCAAGGGAGTCACCATCGACGCTAATTTTTCATCTACTGCGTTATTTATAATTCTACTAACACTTGCAGGCATTTCTGCTGTAGACGGTAACGGTACCGGTTTCTTTTTTCGTCTCACTAATGATGTTATTTTATTCTTCGCAGTTGAAAACGCTTTTCCAGCAAGATCTCCAACAGCACCAATACCCTTATCACGAATAACATCAATGGCTTTCATTCCTAGTTGTTTAGCTAACGGCATCACTTTTGGAGCCATTCTCGCAAATAACCCTGCAATGGTATTACCTAAACCATCTCCGTAGTATGCTCTATAAACCGGAAACCGTGAATTAACTACGTAGACGGGGGTTGGTTTATCATGATTGTAGTGTATGATCATTATTTTAAATCAGAAACAATTTTTCAATTGTTATTTATCTAATCGATTCAGTCACTATGATAACCATGGACGGTTTCACCGTCTACTAACTCGCCAATGAAATCTCGATATGTGCTGATATCCATGATACCACCCTGAAATAATCGTCTACAGATATCAGCTGCTTCATTAATTATTTCCGGTGAGTTATTTCCAGCTCGGAACCCTCCTACAAGAACTTCTAATCGTGATATATCACTGAGAACACTACCAGGACATGAAACGCTAGCGTTTCCAACTAGACCACTCCCCAGAAATTTTTTCTCATCGTATGGCTGTCTTATTTGGAGTTGAAATTTTCTTTTGAAGTCTCTGTAGTCCTTCATCCTTCTATCTAAACTCCCAGTATTTATTTCATACACTATATCAGCCCATTCATTATGTGACATTCTATAATCCGAATAATTGTCCGTGAAAAACTTCTCTTGTGAATCATAGCTGTTAGCAGCGAATTCACCTAAATTATCTATATCCTCGTTGAGAATTTGTTGTTTAGCGCTCTCGGTAAATATAATTGATTTAGGTAGTCCGCTAACTAGTTCTTCCTGAAATCCTTTAAATGTTCGTTTCGAAGCGGTTGATATATCCTGAGGAAGTGATTGCAAGGATTTTTTTGTTTGTTTAGTTCTTTTTGCTATTTTTTCTAACACAGGAATAAGACCCTCTTCTTTTCTTTTACCGTCAGGATCATCTCCCAGTATAGCACGCTCTATCCCCTTCGTTGCTGTTGTTACTGGTTTAAACAATTCTTCAGATCCCGCAGCAAAATCAGTCTGAAAACTCTGTCGTTGTTGTAGTTTATTCCGTACAGAGTCACGAATTGGTACAAATCTCTTAATTGCATCTAATCGTTCACGAGCCAATCGGGTTGTTAATGCTTCATTGACCATTATTTGAAATCAGAAACAATTTTTCAATTGCAAAACAATTTTTCAATCCCGACCTAACACCAGTGACAAAGTCACCGTGGAAGTGTTTTAACGGCTCTATCAATGATGGGGAAAGTGACCAAATTGTATATAAAATAATTAATAATGTCACTTTCCCCATTCTATTTTTGATCAATCCGAACCAGCCATCAATTTTTTATTCACTGTTTCTGACATTATCAATCAAAAAATGCTAAAAAAAATTAAAATCTCTATGAGGGACGGTCACAATCAAATAATGATTAATGGTCGGGCAATCAAATAATGATAAATGGTTGGTCAATCAAAATTGTTCATTTTCTTGAATTAACGCCCGTAGGTTTCTAACTTTAGAATTAACCTCCTTTTTCAATTCGTATTCGTACCCCAATTCTTTTCGTATTCGTTCTACGATGGTATACAACGGAGCGAACACACTTACGTCACTGGAGAATGCGAGAGAGTCCTTAATAGAATTCTGAATTCTTTTGATGAGTGCATATTTCTTTGGCAGCATGTATTTATTGTTGTTAACTCCGTATTCTATATCCTGAAAATCAGACATGATTTGATCAGGATTTAACCCATCTGATAGTTCAATATCCCAACCTTTCAATTTTGAAATCTCGGATATGATGCTATTCATGTTTTCAGAATTCATTATTCTATAGCAATGACATATTTCTAAATGAAAAATATGACGCATTAGACATAACTAAATTTAATTTTCTGTCCGCGATTTTTTGAAAACGCAGATCGATAAACCCCCTCTGCAACATATCGTACTGAGGGTGGACAAATATCGAAGTGCCTACCGGCTTCATATAATGATTGAAATATTTTTTCTTCGTTAGTTATCGTATTCAAAGATTTCACAGGTCTCGCTTTTTTCGAGTATTTCCCAGTCCCCCCTCGTTCGGTATTCTCACTTTGTGTAACAGCCTGCAGATTTGATAAAGAATTGTTTTTCGGATTAGAATCGATATGATCAATGACAGAATCATCCTCGATCAATCCATGGAAACACTCGTACACGAAACGATGATTGAGATATTTCTTCTTTCCAGCACCAAACATCAAATACCCCATACCATTATCCCACCCAACTGGTTTCTTCAGTCTGCGGTTTCTTACAACACCATCACTGGATGCTTCATAATTTGTGATCACAGGATGTTGTCTGAATTCTTGGTTCATTCGTATATATAATACTATTGTTTGTCTAATTCATTGTTTGGTTTAATGATAAATCTTTCGATGTAGTCTTGAGGAGTTCTTATGATTTTATCCCTGATACTGACTTTGTCAGCGTCAAGAATACTGACTTTGTCAGCGTCAAGAATACTGACTTTGTCAGCGTCAGGGTCATAATTTCTGATTGATTGTCCATTTTTTATTCTTTTATCATAATAACGCTTCAATTCCCTATATCGTTTACCACCACAATTCAAACACAACCGTGATTTCCCCCTAACCCCAACTCCACATAGAATACAGGGTAACGGACCAAGGCTTCCACGACGAAAGCTTTGCATATGATACCCACAAAACTCACTTCTGCATGATTTGTTACACGGGATTACTGATCCAATCATAAGCCACTTGCAGTGATTCATTATATAAAAATCTTTCATTTAAATGCTTGTTTTAATTATAGAATGAGCGAATTAAGGAAAACGCCTTCGAAAAATGCTGAATTCAATGTTGATAAAGAGTTTAAGAGATTATTAAAAATCAATCCTAGATTTAATCTCGATAGACCCAAAAAACGTATCAAACGTCCAAGAGACGGAAACATGAAAGAGTTTAAGAGATTATTGAAAATCAGTCCTAGATTTAATCTCGATAGACCAAAAAAACGTATCAAACGTCCAAGAGACGGAAACATGAAAGAGTTTAAGAGATTATTGAAAATCAGTCCTAGATTTAATCTCGATAGACCAAAAAAACGTAACAAATTTAATCTCGAGAAACCAAAAAAAGCGTCCAAGAAATTACCCTGGAAGGATGCTCAATTCAATCTCGATATAGTCTCTGATACACCAAAGAATAAAATTCTTGATAAAGCCATGATTAATAAAATCAGAGATTGTTTCAATGAATTTAAGCGTGATGGAGCATCCTATTGTTGGTCAACATTTCGAATTGATGGTGTTGTTGACGCTACCATGAATGATGAAAAAGCAGCAGTGATAATTTCACATGTTGGGGAAAAACGGTATTTTTTCCGAATCAAATTCATTATTGAAGTCGATGGCAAATGGATTATTAGGGATAAATTTGAACCAATCCTCAAGAATAAAAAAGCTGTCATTGTGAGTAGAGATTCCAAACCAGGGATTCTAACCGGCATTGACAAACCATACTACGAAAGATCTTATCCCGTAACAGCAATGGTTTATGGGCTATATCCGTTAAATGATAAACCCGATATCGCAAAACTAGCTCCTATGAAATATTCGTCAGGGCTTAATTGTGTAGCAACACGGGTAATGGAGCACTTCACAAATGCATCCCGAGGAAATAAACTAACTGATCTAAGACGAAAAAAAATAACCGAGTGGGAACTGACAGTGAAACAGAACGGTGCAAAGATTTCTGATATAGCTAAGTTAGAAACATCATTAAGATTTCCAATAACAGTTATGACGATAACCGGAGAGGTTTTATACGAACCGAAATATAACAAAAATGGAGCACCAATACAGATTATTGATCATAACAAACACGCGTGGACACCTGCGGTAACAGTATTTCCACGAGAACGAACCGTGAAATATATCCCTAAGGAGTTCGTCGGGGATGTTTTCTATGAAGAGAGATTATTTGATGCTATTAATGCGTTGTGTAAGGATGATCCTGTGTCAGTGTGGTTACTTAGAAGTGATGAAGGATTCGATCAATTTGTAAAACCAAATGGTGAATTATATCGCGTTGAAGAATTAGATAACAGAATGAGAAAAATCGCTAATGATTTTTCACCGGAGAGTTTCCATGAAAAACTACTCACGGATAGTTTTACTATTCCATCAGTGGTAGCTCACTTCGCAAGAGAAAAAAACTCATGGCGTCCAACACGAAGTGATTTTCTTGAGGATGTTAAATCGAGTTGCGTCGAATTTGGTCATGGAGGATTGTGGAATACGAAATACTCACGTGATGGTATGATTTCAATTGATATAGCCGCGTGTTATCCCGGAAGTTTTCTCGGGTATGGGGAATGCGCTGAGTACTTCAAACGATTTGGACACCCCACGCATGAAATGACTCGTGTTGCGATTAATGGACCATTACCTGATTTTGATTTAACCGGATTCGCTCGTGTGATATCATTTGAATTAGCTACAGGGTTACATCCGTGTAGTTATGTTTGGCTCGGTAGACACCTATCTGAAAAGGCCTGGATGCCAATAGTGTTACTACGATATATGATTGATTGTGGTATGCTAATATCGTTGATTGTTTCCGAGGCTATTATATGCTATCGAGCTCAGAAAGAAGTTTGGCTACCACAACCCGATCTAGATCGTATAATCAGCGAACAGCGAAAACAATTCCCTGATTTCAATGAAGAACAAATCATAAATTGGTCTAAGAAGTTATTTGAAATTAAAAAAGAACAAGCAAAAGATTTTGGACGAAGAATAATCGGTAAATTCACTCAAGGTGGACGGTACGACAACGCAAAATATTCTTCGCGGTTAATCACAGATGTCGCTGAATACGATTTTCTTGTAGCGGATTTAATGAAACAGGGAAAACTTGTATCCCGTAAGGATGCTTTTCTATCCAATGGTGAGAAATTAGGTACGGTTGTTACCTACTGTGATGGACATAATTCCCAGTACACACATTTGAGAAGTTCAATGCTAGCCTATGCTTCTATTAATCTATTTTCGATGATAAATAGATTTCCTAATACCGCGGTTAGAGTGGCCACTGATTCGATGTATATACACAATAAATACAAATCAGCTGTAGCTAAATTCACAGATCCCGAGGAAGCGTGGGGGCGTTGGCGATTTAAAAAGGAGATGCTACATGAGTATTGTGAATCCGCAGACGTTGCCATGGATGATAAATATCTTTGTTGTAACCGTATTGAAATTCAATCAGAATTTTCTAATGCACCACCGGTATCTGATCCAATATGTCGATACAAGACAGTTTATTTAAACGGTTGTGGTGGGTCAGGAAAGACAACTCGTGCAATTGAATTATATCGTCGTGGTGGAAATACTTGTATTTCTACTAACATGATTGTGCTAACACCGACTCACAGACTCGCCAGAGAGATGATACAGCGAGGGGTAAATGCCTGTACTTACCATAGTTTCTTTCGATGGAAGGGTGACAAATGGACTCCTGAGCGTATGGGTGATAAATTCATTCCTGAAATCATAATTTGGGATGAAATATGCACAGTGTCATTAGATGTATTACAAACATTTCTTGAGTGGTTGTTAAAGAAAAACACAAAAGTCGTCATGTGCGGTGATCACGGCCAACCACCACCATTTGTCGGTGCATCTCCACATGAATGGCTAAGGGGTTTTGTAGACTACTATGAAGAAATCACCACTGATTATAGATCACTTGATGAACGATTACGAGAATTTAAGAAACTAATTAGATTACAACCGGATAGAATCCAGTGCGAAATAGCGCGTGAAGTGATTTCAGAAACTCCAATAAATGATTTCTGGGAAACATGGAGACCAAATGATTTGATAATTGCAAGTAGAAAAATAGTCAGGGATACACTTCAGATGAAGTTATTTGAATTGCATAAAGAAAAATTTGCAACGCTTCCAGTACCCCTTTGTTATAGGCCATCGGATACACGAAAACAGAATATTGAAGTTGATATTCCAGGACAGAGTGAAAAACAAATTCTCGTATTAAATGATATTGTGCTGGTTGATATCAATGTCGTTGAAGATGCATTGCGTGCTAATAAATCCCCGTGGACTCTAGGATACGCAGCAACAATACACTCTTCACAGGGATTGACTATATCGGATACAATTGTTTGGATGGTGGATAATCACATCGAATGGTCGAATTTAGTCTATCTCGCAGTATCCAGAGTACGAAAAATAAATCAACTTCGAAGAGTTGTTTTCGATGATAATGACACCACAATAAATGATATTGATGTTAGCATCATTAATAAAAAACTCTCCGGTTACAAACAACAGGACAAAAAAAAACAACGAGAATTTGATATTGATGCTGAATCAATAATTACGCTGAAGAAACAACAGAATAATCACTGCGCGAGTTGCAATTGTATAATGCGTTGGCAGTATTCGGATAAGGATCCTCGCCAATTCACCGTAGACAGAAAAAATAACAGTCTCGGTCATGTCAGAAATAATGTGATGTTGACTTGTCTTGAGTGCAATAGACGCAACGGTGCTAGTTAAGACCATGCGGTGGCAATTGAGTATCCTCGGGAATTACCTGTAGTTGTTGTCGAGTAAAACCCCGCTGAGGGGCAGTTGAATCCAGTTTATAGACTGGAGGTCTACCCGTAGATCGTGTTATAGTAGATATCTTGTGTGTAGTGACACTCCAAATAGGATCAGTAGCCCTTTTTCTACCCCCTTCAAGCTCTCCTGGTTCGTATAAGTACCTCACAATGACATTACTATGAAGAATTGGTTCTTTGAAATCTTTTTGTGGTTTTTCAGGTATTGACTTCTTTTTAATCGCGTTGATAGGTTTCATGTTGATTGTTCTAGTAATCTCGTTATTCAGTGCAGTAATCACAGATGGTAATCTTTTAACCCATTCACGGGATCTTTTTTCTTGGATGAATTCTTTTGCGTATTGATATCCAAATAACCGCTCAGCAATCGTCCGATTAAATCGTTCGACAATGGCCTGATCGCGATGTAGCGCAGTATGCCCTCGTCGTATGGTGACATTATGATGTTTCATTGTAGATAATACTGCACCCTGAAATTCCTTGCCAGGATCAACCTGCAATAGATTTGGCCAGTGCAGAGGACCTCGTCGATAAATCCTTTCAAATGCAGAAGCGACTTCAGTGGCTGATTTTGTTTTTAACGGTTCTGCTTCTTTGTATCGACTTGCAATATCAACTACGGTTAAAGCGTATTTGTAACCACGATCATGTGGCAGAAATAATATATCAGCCTGATGAACTTCATTAGGAGCGGTCACATCAAAATGCGAGAATTGAATTTGTTTAGGCGGTGGTAGATAAATTTGCCATAGTGCCTGTTTGGATAACCAATTAGCCGCAGTGGTTTTTTTCACTTTTGCAGCGCTAGCGAGTTTATGGACTGCTGATTTACCCCTCCAGTATCCTCTTGGGGAATAATAAATTAATTCCATATTATTAATTACCGGCACCTAACATCAATTTACTTTTCATAGCCGATTTTATTAAAAATGAAGCCAATTTTTCTTTGAAGGATTTATCAGGAATAGCATTTAACGCATGAATTAATTTCACATCTGCTAGATGCCTGTGTTGCAGATTGCTGCTTTTATAAGCAACATCATGAAGGTGACAGGCCTTATCAATGGCGTTTATTGGTTCTTCACCGAGGTTGGGTTGATTTTGATTATTGAGTCTGATATCAAGTCTGGTTCCCGGTCCACAGTAGCTATATCCGGGAAGGTGCTTTTCTCCCGGGTACTTTGCCCATGGGGTTCCAGGGAGCTTTGCCAATTTGGCTGCGATATCACCTCCTCGTTTTTTTTTAAATCAGATTTCATTGACACAAATCTAAATTTCTTTGTACCACATTGCATGCATTTACCAGAAAGCGCTGATCGGTTATTTTTAGTTGTAACTGTCGTCACATCATCTGTGCCAGTACGCGTTTTGCACTTCACACAATATAGATCCATAATTTATGTATAGAGATATGGATATAATTGATTTTTCAGCGACTAAAAGAAGAGAACCGGTTAAGCATCATGCAGCGCTACCAAACTCTATCCGGATGATTATAATCGGGCCATCTGGATCCGGTAAAACGCAATTGTTGCTCAATTTAATAATGAGATGGATGAAGTGGGATAAGTTGTATTTAATTGCTCCTAGCGTAGATGATCAACGATGTTATGAAGTGCTAAAAGATTTTAACGAGAATGCATCAGAAATTAGCGGTGAGAACGCCATTGATTTTATAACCGATATCGATGAAGCACCGAGTATTGATGATATTGATGGAGATATTAACAATTTAGTCGTATACGACGATATAATGTTGGATAAACAAAAAAATCCTGCTAGGATCTTTTCCCGGGGGCGTCACAAAAACACTGACGTGATATATGTCACTCAACGCTACACTCAGGTTCCAAAAGTCATCAGAGATAATTGCAATATTCTTTCTGTATTCAACGGCGTTGATACTCATACTCTTAGAAATATATGGCAGACATGGTGTTCTGATATGGACTTCAATCAATTTCGAGATTTCTTTAGTCATGCTCAGTCGACTCCGCACGGATTCGCAACAATAAATCTACATGATCCTCGGACACGATATCGTATCGGACTGGATCAAATATTCGGTTGAAATCATTTATTATTTTTTGTTAACCCAGAACTGAAAGTTCTAGCAGCAGAGAGGGTGGATGACAACAAGTTGCGACCAAAATTAATTAAAAAATCGTAAAAATCTTCGTTTTCATTTTTTTAGTTAAAATGAGATTTCGTAGATTTTTAAGATTTCAACGAAATCCTACGGATCGTTTTAAGGATTCAATCAATTTTTTTTGTCTGAAAACGTTGTAGGATTCGCCCTCTTTTTGGTTAAAATGAGATTATAGGACGGCTCGTTTTAAGATTTCAATCAAATTTTGTCTAAAAACGTTGTAGGATTCACCCTCTCTGCTGCTCACTCTTATTTGCTGGTGCATTCTGTCATGACAGATTGGGATCTCTGCTGTTGTTACATACACCTTTTATTTCTTGACAGATCTGGTCGTGGCTATTACAGTGTAAACACTTAGCTGCTGGCACATTTCATGATGACGTATTTAGGTCTAGTCTGTCATGAAATACTGATACATCCTTATTTGCTGGCACATTTCATGATGACATATTTAGGTCTAGTCTGTCATGAGATATTGATACATCCTTATTTGCTGGCACATTTCATGATGACATATTTAGGTCTAGTCTGTCATGAAATATTGATACATCCTTATTTGCTGGCACATTTCATTAAATATTTAAGTCTTGTATGCCATAGAATGCATAATTGCTGTCCCATTTCATGATGACACATTTGGGTCTGGTCTGTCATAGAAAACATCCTTATTTGCTGGCACATTTCATGATGACATATTTGTGTCTAGCCTAGTGTAGCATACTTCCTTACCTTAGTTAATAGAATATGGAATGTACATGTTGGCTTTTTTTATTTGATTGCCATTCATGCAAAATTAAATTTTATCTTATTCCCATACACCATTCTCATGCTCTTTAGTTACTACAACGAAATATTTATGGTCAGATCTCATTCTCTGTTTGGTTATACCTCATGTGTGCACACGAATAGTTATAGTAACTGGATATTGAAATAAAGCAATGTAAGCATATATAAACTTTTCTATAAACATTCTAGTTGTAAACATATCATCCTTCAACCACTGTCTTTTTTTTTTAACAACAAATATCTATATATGTACCTTTTGCCAAGTGCCATACATCAAAATAGTGTTTCAAATCCTCTTGCTCCTCTCATATATTTATGCACCATTCTGTGCCAATCTGTAACTAGGGCTTTAATGGTCAAACCTTGCTGTGATTCAGTCCTCTCTTCAGACCTTCAATCTCCATATGTGTGGACCCTTTAATTTTGTTGATCTTAAAAAGAAAGAAAAAGCACAATTTGCAAAAGTTGATTAATTGTTAATAGCACTTTCAGGGATACAAAAGGGAGGTGGTATTGGCTAAAATTCGCTGAGCAGTCTAAATATGTCTTGCTGACAATTTCAAAACAAGTCTAGTTTTCAGTAACCTTACAATCACTTGTGCTAACATTTTAATTGATCTAATAAATTATCTTGAGGTAGTTTTTCAACTTCATAAAATTGGATACAGCTATGTTATCAAAGTATAGACTATAATACAAAATATAATATACTGGTAGAACATAAGCCACCAACCCCAATACACATTTTGTGCTACCTATAAACAATTGAAAATTGGTATACTAGTGGAGTAACCAATGTTACAAAGACCTTGAGAATTCAGCAATTCTACACTAAGTTAAATGCTGTCTTTCTGCCTCCCTCTTTTGTGTGCCAATTTAAAAGTTGTATGCATTATCATTATGACATTCACATACACTTTAATGACAACCATCAATTGTACCTGTACTACTAGCTGGATGCCTCATATTTGGCTGAAAACCCAGGTGAATCGCAACAAGCATCACCTCAACATATTATATTAATCTGAATTTTCTTTTGGTATTAGGAGCTCACATGGAATAGCTATTGATCTTGCAGCTCAAACCTGAATTCTGCGAGTCCTCCTTGTGGGATCTAATTTAGCCTGAACTTTCACACACCATTTTCTTTCTTGTGGTTGGTCCTGAGGACTTGGTGCAAATGCTGGTATGCTGAGTTCAGCATAATCTACCTCCACACATCACATGTACTTGCGGGTGTATTATGCACAGAATTTTCATTGTATCTTTGCATTGCTTGTTGCAGAACCTGAAGAAAAAAAACAACCCCAAAACGAGTATTATTGACAAGAAAAAGCATTTGTAGTATGTACATTTGAGTTGTTACTTGGCAACAACGGATCCAATACATTTATGGCCCTATATAAGGGGAAAAAAGGAATTGGGGGTGACACAAAGAAATGTATTCTGTGTCATAGCCTAAGGATCATAATTCTCAGGTAGTAGTGAAAAATGCTTGAAATTATGCATTCCACTCTATTTTAAATACATAAAAATGCTACTTTAATGTTAGCATCATAAACAACTCTTTTCATGATAAATATTATCCAGGAATATATAGTGTATGCAACAATTCAGTCTCCGCAGCACATGGGGTAGGGGTGTGGGGATAATGCTGGAGAAGCATGAGAATTTGAGTTGAACAAATCTCTATTTTATGCAGATATTATTGTTTAAGTAACTCAATTACATTTTGGACACTACATTGATGGTAATTAGAGTGCATACAAAATATTTATTTACCTCCGCATTCTGCCATTTGTGATTGGTTTATCCTACTAGTTGATGTTTGACAATTATGGTGCTGATGCCACTTTGATCTGTTGGTAGATCTTCCCCCAGGCCCAGGGGTGGAAGAGTATCTGGTACTGCTGTCAGCTTCAGTCTTGCTCTGGCATTTAAATATCCCAATTCTGCATTTCTTTTAGGATCAACTTCATACTGATCGTTTGTAAAATGCTGGCTGCAAAGTCTATGAGTTTACGACTCAAAGTTCTCACAGCAACGATAATGGATCCAAGCCTTTTGTCAGATTTTGTTTTTCGGAAATCGGATAAAATGGCCAGACACAACAAATATGCTTATCAGAATGCTTCCACAATTCATTCCCAATAATGTACTGCAAATCTTGTTCAATGTAACTGGGTCACCCCAACCTATTATTTAATTTATTTTGGGCAACAAATGAGTAATATAATCACAACTTCAATTGTATTTGCCTATTCCTTTAAATAAATGAAAGTCAGATGTACAAGTCAAGACAGTACAGATTCTTACTACCAAGTTGATGATGAGTGTAGACTGTATGTACAGATTTATACTGCCATTCCAAACTGATGAATGAGTCTAGACTGTATGTACAGATTTATACTGCCATTTCAAGCTGATGAATGAATGTAGACTGTATGTACAAATTTGTACTGCCAGTCAAAGGTGATGAATGAGTGTAGACTGTATGTACAAATTTGTAATGCAATTCAAAGTTAATAAATGAGTGTAGACTGTATGTACAGATTTTTACTATGAATAAGTCTAGACTGTACAGATTTGTACTACCATTCCAAGCTGATGAGTGTAGACTATGTTCAAAATTGTGCTGCCATACAAAGTTGATGAATGAGTGTAGATTGTATTTACAGATTTGTACTGTCATTCCAGGCTGATGAATGATTCTAGACTTTATGTATATATTAGTAAAGTAATTCCAGGCCAATAAATGAGTGAGACTGTATTTACAGCATTGCACAGCCATTCCAGGCAGATGAATGAGTCTAGACTGTATGCACAGATTTGTACTGTAATTCTAGGCTGATGAATTAATCTAAACTGTATGTACAGATTTTGTACTACCATTCCAATCTGATGAATGATATCATACTTTATGTTCAGATTTGTATTGCTATTCCAGGCTGATGAATGATATCATACTTTATGTACAGATGTTTTACTACCATTCCATGCTGATGAATGATATCATACTTTATGTACAGATGTTTTACTACCATTCCATGCTGATGAATGATATCATACTTTATGTACAGATTTGTATTGCTATTCCATGCTGATGAATGATATCATACTTTATGTACAGATGTTTTACTACCATTCCATGCTGATGAATGATATCATACTTTATGTACAGATTTGTATTGCTATTCCAGGCTGATGAATGATATCATACTTTATGTACAGATTTGTATTGCTATTCCATGCTGATGAATGATATCATACTTTATGTACAGATTTGTATTGCTATTCCATGCTGATGAATGATATCATACTTTATGTACAGATTTGTATTGCTATTCCAGGCTGATGAATGATATCATACTTTATGTACAGATGTTTTACTACCATTCCATGCTGATGAATGATATCATACTTTATGTACAGATTTGTATTGCTATTCCAGGCTGGTTGTGTACACTTCCCAACTGGGACAATGTGTGAGGTTCGTGTCCTCTTGTTACTCTTCAGTACAAGAAGGAAAGCTTTTGTGGGGCTGATTCCAAATGACCAGGCTGCAGTGGTGAACGGAATACGAGAGGTCATCACATTACAGAAACAAAGGGTATGTACAGAAGTCTTAGGTAACATTTTGTTCATGAAACTTAGAGCACGCCTTTTTAATGAGTGCTTATTTTGATATACTGCCTTCACTTGAATGTCATTTTCTTGTAGTGAGACCATGTGCATATTTACTTAACATGTATCATATGTTTCTTTCAATGCAAAATGTGTTCATTAACCTTGAACTCTCATTGACCTTGGAACTCTGATATTTAGTGTTAATTAATTGCAATTCAATAGAACTCCATAAAAAGTGTAGTAAACTGACTTTGAAATACAGTAATATGCCTTGGAAATTTTTATGCCTTGACTTTATTCAAAAACAGTACATCATTTTTGCCTTATGTTACTTCAGTAAATTATTTGTGATATAAGGTGTGTAATATAATAAAAACAGAGTATCAATCCTATGATGTAAGATTAACAGAGTATCAATCCTATGATGTAAGATTAACAGAGTATCAATCCTAGGATGTAAGATTAACAGAGTATCAATCCTAGGATGTAAGATTAACAGAGTATCAATCCTAGGATGTAAGATTAACAGAGTATCAATCCTGGGATGTAAGATTAACAGAGTATCAATCCTAGGATGTAAGATTAACAGAGTATCAATCCTAGGATGTAAGATTAACAGAGTATCAATCCTAGGATGTAAGATTCTAATATCAAAATCTCTTTATCACTGTTTAGAACGTTTTGAAGCATTTGCTTAAAAGAAATCATTTTAAACATGCATGGATCTATCACTATTAATATTTGTTCACTGTGCTTCTCCCTTTTTGTCTTTTTGAAATTTGGAATTATTTGCAGAAGTGTGATGTTTGATACCAAAAAAAACAATTACAGCATTCTCTCAATATAATGCCATTCTTAATATCATACAGCTGGATATGTTTTTGATCAGGTCGAGGCTAACCCAGTTTTCTTCACATTTTATACATGTACATTATGCCAGTATAGCTTGTGGAGTGGATATGTTGTTGTTGTTGTTGTTGTTGTTGTTGTTTTAGTTTTAATGCCGGTTTAAAGCACAGGATAAGCTACATGATGCCAGTATAACTTTTGGAATGGATATGTTGTTGTTGTTCTTGTTGTTTTAGGTTTAATGCCATTTTTCAGTACATAATGGGCTATTGATGGCTAGTATAAATTGCAGAGTGGATATGTTGATATTGTTGTTATGAATTTAATACTGTTTTTCAGAGCATGATAAGTTACACATGGATTCCAGTTAACATGTCTAAGAATAACCGGGGAAAACCCAAATAAGAACCACCAACCCAGAGGAAACTGTTGGCAAGCTTTTTCACATACCCATAAGTGTTGAACCTGAGACTCCCAACTCATGTTGTCAGAAGTGAGTTGGCAGCAAGCACTCATCAGTAAAGGTGAGCTGTTTAGACCTCTCTGCCACCCACGCACCTAATTCAGGATATAATGAATTAAGACTGAAAACTATCACCAAAATTAAATGATTGTACAGATGGATGGATGACAGTTGACTGAAAGAAAACAAAATGAAGCAGAGTATTTTATCTTCATTTTCTTTCTAAAATATTGTTTGAGAGAAATAAATGTTCAAATAACATGAAAGAAAACATTATTTAATCCACTTAAACTTAAAATATTACAGCGTGTTTGGTTGGCATTTGGTTTTTTACCCTATGATTCCAACTCCCAGACACCTGTACATAAAACCATAAAATGTTAAATGTTGGAAGTTATGGACTCCAGCCGCTGAATTCTTACTTTATGTTTGCGCCGGGCATTTTGTTTATTTGACCCCTTTTTCCTCCTTCTTCCCACACACAAGTTCAATCTGGGCTATTTCTGTGTGCCAATGGTGCCAAATATAATTTAAATATGAAAGGTGCTTCCACTTGCTGCAAATTTATAAGAATGGATGCAAGTTTGCACAGTTCATGTTACGGGTAGAAAATTCAGTTCTTTATCTGTAATGTGCATTATGTAGAGGAGCATTTGACTTACAGACTCTGAGGGGTTTGGTTAGACTTTTTACCCTGCCTGCTCCATGTACCAGTTTCATATTTAATATGGGGCTAAACCAGTATCACTTATGTAATTGTATGTCTTCATGTTCTGCGTTTTATGAACATGCAACCAACTTTAAATTGAAATTTGCCTGAATTACATTGAATCAAAGTGATACTATCCCAATGATAGACTCAGAGTGATACTGTCACATTGAAAGACTCAAGAGTGATACTTTACCATTTAAAGAGTGATATTGTCCCATTGAAAGACTGTGATACTATCCCATTGAAAGATTGTGATACTATCCCATTGAAAGACTGATACTATCCCATTGAAAGACTCAGAGTGGTACTGTCCCATTAAAAGACTCAGAATGGTACTGTCCCATTAAAAGACTCAGAGTGATATTGTCCCATTGAAAGACTCAGTTATACCATCCCAATGAAAGACTTAGAATGATACTGTCCTATTGATAGACTCAGTGATACTATCCCATTGAAAGACTCGGTGATACTATCGCATTGAAAGAGTCAGTGATACTATCCCATTGAAAGAGTGATATTGTCCCCTTCAAAGAGTGATATTGTCCCATTGAAAGACTGCGATACTATCTCACTGAAAGAGTCAGTGATACTATCCCATTGAAAGAGTGATATTGTCTCCTTCAAAGAGTGATATTGTCCCATTGAAAGACTGTGATACTATCTCATTGAAAGACTCAGTGATAATATCCCATTGAAGACTCTAGAGTTATATGCCATTAAAAGACTCAAGAGTGATACTGTTTCAATGAAAGACCAGAGTGATACTATCCCTTTGAAAGACTCAGAGTGATACTGTCCCATTGAAAGACTCATTGATACTATCCCATAGAAAGAGTGGTATTGTCTCTTTGAAAGACTCAAAAGTGATACTATCCCATTGAAAGACTCAAGAGTGATACTATCCCATTGAAAGACTCAGAGTGATACTATCCCATTGAAAGACTCAAGAGTGATACTATCCCATTGAAAGACTCAGAGTGATACTGTCCCATTGAAAGACTCAAGAGTGATACTATCCCATTGAAAGACTCAAGAGTGATACTATCCCATTGAAAGACTCAAGAGTGATACTATCCCATTGAAAGACTCAAGAGTGATACTATCCCATTGAAAGACTCAGAGTGATACTGTCCCATTGAAAGACTCAGAGTGATACTGTCCCATTGAAAGACTCAGAGTGATACTGTCCCATTGAAAGACTCGAGAGTGATACTATCCCATTGAAAGACTCAGAGTGATACTATCCAATTGAAAGACTCAAGAGTGATACTATCCCATTGAAAGACTCGAGTGATACTATCCCATTGAAAGACTCAGAGTGATACCGTCCCATTGAAAGACTCAGTGATACTATCCCATTGAAAGACTCAAGAGTGATACTATCCCATTGAAAGACTCAGAGTGATACTGTCCCATTGAAAGACTCAAGAGTGATACTATCCCATTGAAAGGCTCAGAGTGATACTGTCCCATTGAAAGACTCGAGAGTGATACTATCCCATTGAAAGACTCAGAGTGATACTATCCAATTGAAAGACTCAGTGATACTATCCCATTGAAAGACTCAGAATGATACTATCCCATTGAAAGACTCAAGAGTGATACTATCCCATTGAAAGGCTCAGAGTGATACTGTCCAATTGAAAGACTCAGAGTGATACTATCCCATTGAAAGACTCTAGTGATACTGTCCCATTGAAAGACTCAGTGATACTATCCCATTGAAAGACTCAAGAGTGATACTATCCCATTGAAAGGCTCGGAATGATACTGTCCCATTGAAAGACTCATAGAGTGATACTGTATCGTTGAAAGACTCGAGAGTTTTTCTGTCCGATTGATACTCTTCCATTGAAAGACTGAAGAGTGATACTGTCCCATTAAAAGATTTGAGAATGATACTGTCCCATTGTAAGACTCAAGAGTGATACTATCCCATTGAAAGGCTCAGAGTGATACTGTCCCATTGAAAGGCTCAGAGTGATACTATCCCATTGAAAGGCTCAGAGTGATACTGTCCAATTGAAAGGCTCAGAGTGATACTGTCCCATTGAAAGGCTCAGAGTGATACTGTCCCATTGAAAGGCTCAGAGTGATACTATCCCATTGAAAGGCTCAGAGTGATACTGTCCCATTGAAAGGCTCAGAGTGATACTGTCCCATTGAAAGGCTCAGAGTGATACTGTCCCGTTTAAAGGCTCAGAGTGATACTATCCCATTGAAAGGCTCAGACGTGATACTGTCCCATTGAAAGGCTCAGAGTGATACTGTCCCATTTAAAGGCTCAGAGTAATACTATCCCATTGAAAGGCTCAGAGTGATACTGTCCAATTGAAAGGCTCAGAGTGATACTGTCCCATTTAAAGGCTCAGAGTGATACTGTCCCATTGAAAGACTCAGTTTTTCTATTTGATTGAAAGGCTCAGAGTGATACTGTCCCATTTAAAGGCTCAGAGTGATACTGTCCCATTGAAAGACTCAGTTTTTCTATTTGATTGAAAGGCTCAGAGTGATACTGTCCCATTGAAAGACTCAGAATTTTTATATCCGATTGAAAGGCTCAGAGTGTTACTATCCCAGTGAAATACAGTACATCTCCCTATTCAAGCAGTCCATCACAATCGAATGAACATTTCATAATAAATTAAGCAGCTTAGGTATCATGGCTTGCTATGACTATGGTGAGGAAAAGTTGTCTGTTTTAAATTTGTATCTGTCTCATGCAGGCTAAAGACATTGCAATGACGTAAAGGTGGTGTTAAAATTATCACCCTTTATACATAGATACTTATAAAGTTGCATGTCATTATGTGTTTACTTTCTAAAATGATTCAGATGGCTCTTATCTAAGTAATCACAATATCACTGCATTCTAACTGGCTCAGAAATTAAGGGCCCTGAATAAGTTTTCATTTGGTTGAATATTTGGTGAAACTTGCCTCCTATTTACCGTAAACTTGTCTTTCACAAGAAGACCATCATAAATATTATCGGACCAGCCAGGGTCAGCTATCGTTGTATGTCCTTGGACAAGGCACTAAATAACTTACTTGTGTTGCTATGCCATAAAGGACCAAACCAAATCAACACCTTTTTGTTAAGTGTGGGAAGAACGCAGATAAAGAGTTGACCCAAATGAAGAAATGATTTGGTTTTTTTTTTAAAAATAAATGTAGAAACCATGCTAATTATTGGCCTATCAAATCCTGACCTTACCTCTTTAGAAAATATATAGTAGCCAGTGAATGCATTATCTCATTCCTGATTTAACCACGATAAATGCAATCATCAAATTTTGTATAATTCTTTTCATATGGCACATTTTTACATAATGTGGTCGGCCATTGTGTACCCCAGCCAGTGCATTATAACTAGGGTGAATTGTATTTGAATGAGATTCATTCCATTGTTAATAAACTTTAACTTTAAGGCATTCATTGACAGACATGGTAAACTTTAAAATCGAAAGGCAGGCTTCAACTAGATCTTAATTTGATGCAGATATTTGAATTACCTATCATGGTATTTAAATGACACTTTCTTGTCCATAACAATCACTCTTTAACAAGTATTTGGTTCACTAGTTTTTAGACCAACAGATTTCATTGTAGTTGATTTTGAAGTCTTATGACCTTAAATAAAGATCATCTCTAAAATAAACACTTTGTTCATAGTTAAGCTTCACTGTAGATATGATATACACAGCAGCCAATATTAATGCTAGAGGAAGAACCTGGGAAAACCCCAGAAAGAACCACCGACACACAAGAAGCCACTGGCAAGCTTTTAGACTTCACTATATTGAAAACTTCCTCTATTGACCTGACACACCATCGGGGAGATCAGATTTCTCAGAAAGCCTACATGTTGAGGCTAATAAATTAACACTTTATCTAAGATTTGTCTCTTCCTTTTACAACCAAACTATCATCCAATCCATCTAAATCTGAATTAGATGTCATCTTCAGGCCCAAATACCAAATGAGGTGCTGCCGTAAACCAAATTTAATTATGTATTGTGTCATCAGTGTGAAGCAGCCAATACAATGAAATTCTCAGTCACAAAGTTGCACTGTGAATTTATTAATCCAGTCCCTATGATAGTTAATTGTTGCCAAATTAGAAAGTCTATGACCATTCCTCTTATTCTGTCAAGTAAATTCAATAAAACAAGAGAATAATTTAGTAGCCATCATGTGGGCCTGTGCACTGATCATTCAAAAGATGGAGACAAGTTGCATCCATTGCTGTACCACCTCACAGCAGCTAGTTACA
Organism: Unio pictorum; assembly: GCA_030141615.1. Classification (NCBI taxonomy): domain Eukaryota; kingdom Metazoa; phylum Mollusca; class Bivalvia; order Unionida; family Unionidae; genus Unio; species Unio pictorum. The sequence continues at coordinate 2,975,854 of JARLTB010000139.1, forward strand.
GAATATGACCTCCAGTTTTACTGCAAAAGTGACAGTGCTATTTAAATCATTGCATTATATTGAAACCTCTGTAAAAACTTGTTTTTTCAGATAAACTTTCCATACTAAAAGTCTTACAAAATCTTAACTTTTATAACATTTTAATGTCCAAAGTCTTACAGAAACATAATCTGGTTTTGCAGTCTGGAAAAAAATATACTGTACTGTTATCTGCCCAGGCACATCATTATTAAGGGTCAGCAGATAAAGAGACTAGAGCCATTACCTCTTTCTCATTCAAATATGTTCCCCTATCACATTACATTAGGATCATTATCTTGGTACCTATTGAATCCAGCTGTTTCTTCTGCTTTCTGTCTCATATTGATAAAAGGCAGGAACTGTTGTCTATTACTGCCCCTTGCAATCATTTTGTTTTCATTTAAACAACTCATTAAAAAACTTTGGGTTATTTTTCAATGTCTTTTATCTTGTTGTTAGAGAAAATATTAATTTTGTTAGGAATGATTTATCTTCCTAAATTAATGTATTTCTAGAATATTTTTTTTAAATTCATTGTCTTTTATCCTGTTGGACAACAAATTTATGCATTTTTGGAAGGGTTTATTTTGCTGAAGTTCTTTGTGCAACATTTTGTTTTATAGTATTAGAAAATTACTTTTAATTGTCATTGTAGATTTTGAGCAGATTTGATATTTAAGCTTCAATGACTCTTATGGACAGTGTTATTATTAAGGAATACTGTGTATGGTTTAGGAAAGAAGGTACTTGACAATAACATGTAAATGTGCTCCAGTAATTCCTAGTTTCAATATGTGTGTTAATTTGCATTCACAAGTTGCAATACCCAGGTGAGTGTTACTGTTATTAAGCCAATGTTTACCCTCCCTCTTGTTCTTGTTCACAGTGGGAATGGGTTGGATATTATGCTTGATAACTTTCCGATCAGTCTGTTTAGATGAAGATAAACTGCTTTGATGCAATTTCACCAAAGTTTAATAACCTCTTTGGGACCTCTGTTGTGTAATCTTTATTGTGACCTTAGAATGTGTTTTCTAAAAAGAGTGGTGTCATTCTGTTGTTTCCTACTTAAGAAATTTATAATTACATCAAATTCTTGACTTCTCTTCATGTGCATGCAAGAGTACTGGGTTACTTCAAAACATTTTTATTACTGTACTATTCAGTCCTGCCATGTATTTTCTATATATTGCCATATTAATTTCTATAGTGTTCATGTATTTTCTATCTATTGCCATATTAATTTCTATAGTGTTCATGTATTTTCTATCTATTGCCATATTAATTTCTATACAGTGTTCATGTATTTTCTATCTATTGCCATATTAATTTCTATACAGTGTTCATGTATTTTCTATCTATTGCCATATTAATTTCTATACAGTGTTCATGATTTTGTAGTAATACATCAAACTGACTTTTATATTTAAAAAAAAACAAAGTCAAGGTATCATGCTGACTAATTTAGTATCATAATCCCAATCAGTTGTCAAACTATTTCATGTGTTCTTTGGGTTCTCCTGTAGCAGCAAGCAAAAATCATTGGCCCGTTTGGTCACCAGCCTCAGCCAGTTACCATGGCTACAACCTCAGGTTATCTAGCCCTGCCACAGGTAGTTTTGTCTGAATATGTATGTCTGCCTATATCTCTCATGGGTATTATTTGGGGTGGCAGTTGAGGTAAAGGGAGGTAACTAAGACAAAAGGATGACACATTGCACAGTCAGAAAATAAGAAAATATTTTGGATTTAATATTTAAATTTTATTTTATTGATTTTAAATTTTAATTTTTGATTGAAAAGCTCCTAAATGTTCCAACTCTTTTATACAGGGCCCTGATTTGGAAACTGTTTTGACTAAAACCTGTTTTAAAGAATTGTTTGTATTATGTCCTTGAGATTGTCATTGGGGAAGGAAACATAAAATTATTTTTTTAAAGGATATTTGGATATCAAAGATCCAGTCATTAACAAATCAAATGACATTTCATATTACTGTTTTGTTTCTGTTTCCATTTTACATAAAAGGGGCACCCTTTTCAAAAGCAATTCAATGGAATAACCCCCAGTTTGTCATTCTAAATTTTATGAAACTTTCTGGTTTTCTTTGCATGGTAGAAAAAGCTATTGGCATTATCTATATGAAATGTTACTGATTGAAAGTGCAGTCATCCTTTTGTTGTAGACGGGTTTGGTTTGGAGCTTTATGCATGCTGTTCTTGTATATGAGTGTTTGATGCCAACGTGTACCTTGTTAAGGGATGACTTTGATTTAAATACAGTTTGAAACTTTGATCTTGTCTTTGTTTACATGAAAAAATTAACACAGTTTTCATATCAGAGAAAACCACAATTGCTTGCAGCTTAACAGGACTTCAAGTTTGCCCCAATTTAATCATTTTGTTAAAAAGGGCAATATTGATTTTAGGTTGTAATATTATAATTATCATGTGACATAGGTATCACTTTTTAGGTGTGACATAGTTTCATATGATGTACATTTCACTTTTTAGGTTGCAACATTGTAATATTATGTGACATAGGTATCTTTTAGGTTTTGACATAGTTGTCATATGACATAGCTTTCACTCTTTAGGTTGCAACATTGTAATTGTCATGTGACATGGGTATCACTTTGTAGGCTGTAACATAATTGTCATGTAACATCAATATCACATTTTAGGTTGTGACATCATGTGACTTAGGTATCACATTTGAGGTTGTGACAATTATTATGTGACATAGCTTTCACTCTTTAGGCTGAAAAATTGTAATTGTCATCAGACATAGGTATCACTTTTTTATATGTAACATTATAATTGTCATGTAACATAGGTTGTGACATTATAATTGTCATCAGCAATGATCAGATTCATCTGTTTTGAAGATTACATTACTGTGTACTATAACTTTGTTCCCTAATACCCAGTGACATCAATCTTGCCAGCAGCATTAGTACAAATATGTGTCCATTTAGTACTATTTATTGGCTTGGCATCTTTTCCTGTCATTGGAAGCTATTTCAGTCTATATAAAAGGCAAAACCTTATTTTTTGCAATTTGTGATATTTAGATCTAATGGTCATACACAAGAAAAGCTTAAGGGATGGTTTTTCTGTCCATCATTTGTCTATCTGTTAGCACAAGTTTGTTATTGCTACTCCTTAACTCCTTTGAGGATAACTTTGAAACTTTACACACACATTATCCAATGGTACAGTTGGTCTTAAAGGAAAATAGTGCCTCTTAGTCATCAATCTTGAAAATTTTGCAACAGTCATCTTGAAAATTTTATTATTTCTACTCCTCCTGAGTGGAAAGTCAAATCAACATGGGATTGTCATTTAAAAACTTGTGATGCCATGTTTTGGTCCTAAATGAAAATGGTGCCAATCTGATGCCCAATATGACCACCACATCAACCATCTTGAAAATCTTGCTATCACTTTGTCTGAATGGATAGTGTCAATCTGACTTCCAACATAACCTCCTTGAAAAACATGTTATAGCTAATTCTCCTGAATGGATGGTCTTAGCAACATGGGGTTTTCATTAAAAGACACTTCTTGTGCTTTCTAACTAATTAATTCTGAATAAAAATATTTTGATCTAGCATCAAATATAACCACCATAGCAATAATCTTGAAATTCTTGGTTTTTCGTCTCGGTTTGAACAGAAAGCCATATTGGCCTGGGGTTTTCACAAGAAGACTTATTATGAACTCTAGTTGGCCTTAAATGAAAATTTTGCTAATAAGACCAACATAGCAGTCATCTTTTAATATTTTGCATCTAATTAATACTAATTGTTCTGAATGGAAAGTCATATTGTGAAAATAGTTTTATCGTCCATGTCTACTTTGCCATAAATGAAAATATGATGTCTAATATGTTTACCACAGCAGCTGATTTGAAAATCTTATAATTGACGAATATCATAGATGGTTTAACACTTGACTGTTAAAAGGAATTAATGGTTTTATTATGAATTTCTGAAAATTTATTTTGCCATTATTGCACCAGTTCTGTCAAGGGGCTCATATTTAATTTTGTATTTTAAATTTCTATAACAGCTCAGAATGGCTGCAAATGACCGAAGTCCTCTTATCATAAAAAGAGTGTAATATTGTGCACCTACAAATGTGTCTCTTCTTAAAATATAATTAAAATTATATATACAATATAAAATGTACCTCGAGCAACACGTGGCAGCTGTCAACTTTCTCCTTAAAGAAATTTCAATAGACTGCTGACCAATCATTTTTGCTTGGTCTGAATAGTTACACAATTGAGAGTGTTTGGGTTGGACAAGTGGGTCACCAGTTGCAGAGTTTGCCACTTAAGATGTTGTAAAATCTGCACAGTAAGCATATTTGTTAAATATTAGTGGAATTTCTTTTGGCTGGACAGAAGGGACATTGCTATAAAATCTGCACAGTAAGCATATTTGTAAAATATTAGTGAAAGTTATTTGGTTGGACAGAAGGGACACCTGCAGTTTACCTAAAAATCCTAAATCCCAGTCTGTAAAATCTGGAAAGTAAGGACATTTGCTTATTTGTTAAATTAGCAATGTTTGTAGGTACATTTACTTGCTATAATTATAGACATCAGGATTCCGCTATTTGTAAATTATTGAGATTCATGCTCAGCTATTTTAACAATGTTTAGAATTAAACTGAATAAGAAAGGAATTAAAGGCAAATTCCAAATAAGTTTATTTAACTAGGTAAGTAGTCAGGTTGATTTCCAAGACAAGAAAAGTACAGTTGTTTGTAGAGTTTGTTTAACATCTTACAGTTGTATTTCTCTTTCACACATGTAGAATTTGTCTGAAGGCCTTAATGCATTTATTTCTCCATTCGATAATTCTCCAATCATTTAATCTTAGGAAAATAAACTCTTCTGATGGAATCCAGTTATCTTAGAAAGTCTTATCCATCTACATACCATAAAAGGAACAAACTCTACACATTACCTCCCTTTATTAGTGTTAGGTGTTTGCCAATTAACCAGATATTTACCAAGTTTAAGCATTGTCCTACATTTCATGCCCAAGAAAATCAATTATTTCTACCCATCCTTTTAGAAAGCTGGTTTAGTACTTTCTTTGGATATAGTTGCAGTATGCTGGGGATATTTATAATTTTTTAATTATTGTGTGAAATATTCATTGTTGGTGGACATTTTTTATTTACCTTGTAGAACAGTGCATGACACAAGCCATGCCTGTTCTAAGTATTAATCTACTTCACTGTGCATTGACTGCACAAAGTGGTTTGATTCACTATTTTGTCCATGTGTGTAAGAGTTGAGAAAGGTGAGTAAATTCAAAATTGATAGGTGACATTTTGACCTTCACTTGAACACATCATTGGTCCTGTTCCCCATCCTTTCTTGAAGATGAAGCGTGTAATCCCTACTGTTTCATCTATGCAGCTTGAATTGGAGGATGAATGTGCTTCAGTCTGGTCATATACCTCAGCCAGCTCAACAAGTGCATAGCTTCACCAAGGTTCCTAATAGAAATGGCATTGTTTGTAAGACTGGACAGATGAATAGGCAGTAAGTATTAATTTAATTGACATGTTTTCATATACATCTGGCTTTATGCAAGTTCAGTGTCCAAGAAACATTCTAACAAGTATTTGCACTCCCATATTGTCTCAACATTTGTCCACGAGTTTCCATGAAGACCATCAACTTTGCTTTTCATCCTCGTCATGTCAGCTTGATCAAATGTGACTGGAGTGTGTTTGGAGAACTTTCAGATCCACTTTAATTTAATTTGTGATGAAGGGAAGGAATGACCTTGAGGATGTCAGATTTTAACATTTTGTCCATGTTATGGAGCTTTTTTCCAATCTTAACATAATTCATTGTACACATTAATGACAAAGCATGGAGAGTTACTTTCAACAGGAAGTGGATTTCAGTATGAGGAGTTTTTGGGCTTGCTTAACATGGATGAGGATTTGATGCTTCTCAGCTGCCTTTTCTTGCACCATTTGTAGATACTTTTATTGGCCCTCACATGTCCCTTTTCCAGTCAACTTCGTCACTGAGTTATGATTTTTGGCTGAAACAAGACCAGAAGGAGTCTTAATTAAAAACTCCCAACTGGGGAGCCCACCTGTTTCCATGCCTCTTTGGGGTCTAGAAGAGCTGTTGTTTCATCTCAGTCTTCTGGAAATGAAGGCAACAGTAAATGCATTTGAATTTATTGGTGGATCAACTTTTGAGCAGGTTATTTCTCATCATGTTAGACAACTTTATGGTGTTGACCTACTGCCTGAAACAGTGGGGGACAACATAGCCTGGCCTATGCATTTGCAGCTTGGACTTTCTGCATTGGTGCTTCCAGTTGAAAATCATGGTCCTAACTGCTTCACACTTAGGGGTCCTTTCATGCAATGATAGACCTTTTGCAACAAGGTGTGATCACAAACAGTCCACCTTTGCCTCTCCAATCCTGAACTAGAAACTTGGGCCATGTATGTACTATAAATCAGTTAGAAGGGGTTTGATGTATGTACTATATATAAATCAGTTAGAAGGGGTTTGATGTATGTACTATAAATCAGTTAGAAGGGGTTTTGGGCTGACATATAGCCACTACAGTTTGGTACTTGAGATAATACAGAAAACAAGGGGCCAAAACGACAGAGTGATTCTGACTGCAAGTATCCGTTGGACAAGTCCTAGATGAATAAATTTCTTGATCTAGTACTAGTGATATTTGTACCCAGGAAAATCCTGGCAAAGCCCAACCTGTTAAAACAGTCATACACACAGGTGTTTCATCACTGTTGGACAGGCTGCTTCTTTTTCCAGTTCTTGTCAAGAGAGCCTTGTGAAAAGCAGTTTAAACTTTCATTTGTGAAAAGAATTGCTTGAGCTAGAAAGCTTTCCACCTTAAAGGCTCAGGTGGCAAAATGTAATTTATTCAGTGGACTGGAACAAGAACATATCTGTTTGAGATCTTTGATCCACTAGTTGGCTAACGTTTTCTCAGAAATTTTTAGGAGAATTTTTTTGCCCATATTACTATCAAAAGCTACTCCTCATTGATCTATGACACTTCAGGCATCATGGCAGAGGAGACATTGGTCATGAAAATGATCAATCAGACCTGTTAACTTGAATAGGCCCAAATCTCTTGCCCTATTTCCATAGGCTTTGACTGGTTTAACTTGAATAGGCTCAAATCTCTTGCCCAATTTCCTAAATGGAATCTTTTTCTTAGGCTTTGACTTGGTTAACTTGAATATGCCCAAATCTCTTGCCCTGATTCCTAAATGGAATCTTTTTCATAGGCATTGACTTGGTTAACTTGAATCAGTTTTAGTCTTTAATTAGAACCCCTCTGAACCTTCTGTACCATAAAACCCGTTTTCAGATTGCCTTAACTTTGGCATACAGGGCTAGCAAGTTGCATACCTTTTCAATGGACTCAGGCTATCAACAGCTTAGACCAGATGGTTCCATGGTTCAAATGAGGCAATCAGATTTTTGTAGTTAAGAATAGGTTGTCATCAGCAAGCAACTAATGGGTCGACACTCACTTTCTCTTCTTTGACTGATACATCAAGAATGGTATTGATGCTAAACCCAGTCCATGTTCACAAGCACTACACGAGTCATATGGAGAAGGGTGGTGGTGTCCTACAACATCTCTTTTGTGTCAGCAAAGGCTGGAAAGAGGATATTACTTCTCAAATTCTTGTGCTTTGGCAAATATAGGTAATGTGGTTGGTGTTCTGGGAGATCTTGGAGGTTCATATGTAACTTGTGAGAAATAGTGCGATCTCTATCAGTCTTATGAAATATTTCAATCTGAGACATAATAGAAACCATTTGCTTGTATACAGAATTAGCCTGAGTTCTTAATGGAAAGATTGCAGAGAGAAGAGATGAATATGATGGGTCTGACGACTGTAACCCAGATGGCCATTTTACCCAGTCGATCAAACATTTGTAGGTTCAAGACATTCGGTGGATTCACACTGATTTTTTTGTTTGTAATCCATGTCCATGTATTATCATCATGTGTTATGTGGCTATTGTTTGTGTTTTACTCCAGGAGAGTGGATTTATCCTCATTTATAGGGAATCTAGACTTTTTTCCCTCAAAAGATGCTCTTGGTTAAGGTTGGATTATCATGCATTTCCTCCACTGCCCATGTTAATGTTAATGTGATCAGGAAACTTATTCAATGGAGAAAGTAAATTTTTTTTTTTTTAGTAATATATATTTCTCCAAGAACACTTACAGATCACATTGCAACTAAACCCTCCCAACATTGCTATTAATCCCTCCCCACATTTCTGCTAAACCTGTCCAAAACCTCCCACAAATCCAAGTATTCTTTTGACGTGTCTCTCAGCTTAAATCTGGTCATCATCTGGTTGATGGGTTGCCATCTAGCATTGGTAAGGGTAGGGGATGGGTAAGAGTTTCTCTCCTTTGTAAGATAATTTTTAAAGATTTCATACACTGCATATACTTATTATACAGAAATTACACAGTATATACTTATTATACAAAAATTACACAGTATATACTTATTATACAAAAATTACACTGTATATACTTATTATACAGAAATTATACTGTATATACTTAATATACAGAAATTACACTGTATATACTTATTATACAGAAATTATACTGTATATACTTATTATACAAAAATTATACTGTATATACTTATTATACAGAAATTACACTTTATATACTTATTATACAGAAATTATACTGTATATACTTATTATACAGAAATTACACAGTATATACTTATTATACAGAAATTACACAGTATATACTTATTATACAAAAATTACACTGTATATACTTATTATACAGAAATTACACTTTATATACTTATTATACAAAAATTACACAGTATATACTTATTATACAGAAATTACACTGTATATACTTATTATACAGAAATTATACTGTATATACTTAATATACAGAAATTACACTGTATATACTTATTTTACAAAAATTTCACAGTGTATACTTATTTTACAGAAATTATACTGTATATACTTATTATACAAAAATTACACTGTATATATAATTATTATTCAGCATTTACAGTTTGCATATTAGGAACTTTGTAGTTTTGACATTTCTCAGAAACTGTTATGAAAATTTATTTTTGTAATTCATAGTACTGTAAGACACCAAGGACTTTTTTCTTGTCACAAATAGCAATTTCAAGAACCAAGAATTAATTATGATCGTTAATATGCAGGGCATTTCCTGTTTCTCATCGAGGTCATTTGCTTTAGTATATAATCAAAAAAATTTCCGTCCTCTTTCAAAAAGTACTGTATATCATTCTATTTCAATACCATTAAAGAATTAGTTTTAATATATTTATGATATATTTATGTAATTAACTATGTATATGGTATATTTATGTAATTAGCAATATTTATATTGTATATTGATGTAATTAACAATATGTAAATTGTACAACTGTGCTTTTTTTCATTTAGTATCACCAATTTTGAAAATGTTAATTAGCGTGAATTTAAAAGCATATAGTTATAAGGAAACAGCATATTCTATAGATATAATCTTGATGGCAGACTTTTTTATTCTCACCTATTCTTTACAGTTTGTATTACTCATTTGAACGTTGTGACTCAAACATTGTGACTCACATATTTGTACCAGATTTACTATGTGTATGTTAATTCAGAATAAATATGCTGCAATTAATTGACTTGTATTTAAATATTTGTATGCTTTTGCCTTGTTGCTGAGGATCTTTGGATTTAATATCATTTACCCCTGCATATGATATATTATTGAAAGGGGGAAAAGGAAGCATGCTTACAAACTTGTATATATTGCATGATGCCAAACATTACCAGTTGTAGCAATTTTGTTATGGAGCAAAAATTTTAAATATAAGCATGTCTGAAGTCACCATGCTGCTCAGATTTATATTATGCTTGGCAAAAATGAAATATTTTGTTTTTTGATTATTACACATATGCAATTTTATGTAGCTGTCAGATTATTAAATAGGAATGAATAAGACAATATTTTTCAGGTACAAGTTTTGATGTCTCCAATAAAATATAAAAGAATATTATTCCTCTAAGATGAGTTTAACCTCTGTTTATCTAAATTCATCATCTTAGTCCATTCTTTTTCTGTTCATCTGTCTGTCGATTCATATATCTTGTAACAAGCAGACCTCTGAAACCCTTACACAACATTGGGTTCATATATGGTAGGTGAATTGCCATGTAAATGTAGTTGTGCCTTTTAAAGGTTTCATTATTTTCAGGTCCAAATTTGATGGAGTTATTGCTATTTTTCCATTAATGTTAATCTATGACTACAGATGAGCCTATTAACAAGAATTTTGGAGAAAAAAAATTGCAAATAGTCACGGAATGGCTAATTTGTAATTTATGTGCAGTGTTGATGCTCAAGTGATTAAATACGCAAGGAATATTCAAATTTGGTGATATCATGAAAAGTGACTGATTTACACATTAACCCCTGGAGGTTTTTGCTGTTTTTGCATGAAATGAGAGTAGGAAACACATTTTGGTGACTATTTCTGAATACATCCTAATATATCATCTACCAAGCAATTTTCCATTAACCCAATGCCTAGTTGTGCTTTTAAAAAAAATGTTTTCCATTGGTTAGTTTGCTGGCACATGAGCAGAAGGTAAACAGTTGGAGTTCTTTTCTTTTCTTTTTTTCTTTTGCATGGAGAAGACTCTTATTCAAAATGTCCACCTTATCCTACTTTTGCACAGGTTCACCTGTCTGTGTGCACTACAGATCAGTCTGCCTTAGATCGGAGGCCATAAAGTCTAAAATCTGGACACAAAATCGGTTTTTGACCATGGGTGAATTTTGGGTGGAAAAAGAACGGGTCCAAAAAATAAGGTTTTTTCCTCTGTATTTTGTTGTGCAACTAAAATATTCAGATTATTTGGTATCTTGTTAGAGCTAAATCTTTACCTTTTAATAATACCACCCACTTTAGTGTATCATGCATGACCTCAGCGCTACAGACCTTGGAAGTAGGCTACTACCTCATGCCCCGTAAACTTAGCTCTAGGGGTTAATGTGTTAACCAGCATAGTTCAGGAATCTATTTGGATGCAGTTTATATTATCTCAAGACCTAGATGCACTTTTTCTGCATTTTGGTTAATGAATTGCAATTAAATAGAGTTGTGACCCTTGACAATTAACTTTATATATTGACAAGGGATGATGCTTGTTACTAGCATAGATCTGCAAAACTTGAATGTAATTGGATGCCATTTTGTATGTGAATTGTTATTACATTTATGTGCGCCTATTCAAGGATTTGAATTTTCGTGATGGTATCATTGTCTTTTTCCATTATTGTTGCATCTTTGTTACAGCAGATCCTTCTAACAAGTTTCACTCAAGAACCATTCAATATATTTTTTGTATTGAATTTGTTTTTAACTATGTCTGATATCCCTACATGTGCCTTTTATTGCTTTATTTATGTTTAGAAAGATTATGGTCCCTCTTCCTAAGAGCTTTGATTTCTGCATGAGTTTAAAGTTGTTAAGTAGAAATATAATTGACAGATTTAATGTGATGTGATGTACATACATGAATAACACTCTAAACACCCTTCCCCATACTTTAGAAAGGTAAGTGGGCATAAGATATTGTCATTGGCAGGATGAGAAGTCTCAAAAAGCAAGGTAAAGAATAGTTAAGGTGTCTTCTGATCGTTATGTGCTTGCATATTGATGTTGGGACTATATGACCTACTTTAGAGTCGTTATCAGTTTTTAAAATCACTTAGATGGTCTGCTATCATCCATACTTTGTCAAAAGCCATGGGCAAATATCTGCTACATTCTCTTTTTCACCTGTGGCAGGTTGTAACAAGTTTACCTTGTTTCTTTTTGGAACAAAAGAATATTATCAGCAACTCGATAAAATGAGCTCTGACATGTCAGCAAGAATGTGGTTTTTGACTGTGTTTGGAAGAGTAGCTTTAATTAACTCATTCAGTCAGCAGAAAAGAAATAATGGCTTATCTTTCCAAAAATTTGCATTCAGGCTGAGCAAGGTTTTTATACAAATTCATTAAAAACAAGGAAATGTTAATGCATCAATCACAGATAAAAGATAGCACAGCTTATTTCACCCATGATTGCAATGTTGTAGTTGGTTCAGTTCCATAGTAGAACTAACACAGAACATGAGCTACAGGTGCATTATGTTAGAGAAGAGATACATATGCACTTTTTTTGCTTTAAATCAGAAATAGAAATCATTGAACCTGACCTTCAAGTGCATCATATAGTAGTCAATCTACATCTAGACTTTTTAATGAAGCCAATGGTAAAACTAACTAGACTTGAACTAAAGCTGCATGTATTATGTATTGTTTGATCTAAGCATAACTTTCTGTTTAAGAAAAAAACAGCATAGAACCTTATCTAAAGCTATGTTGTGGTAGATCAAGGTCTATGGCATGTGTAAAATGAAAGGCCTATGGCATGTGTAAAATCAAGGCCTATGGCATGTGTAAAATCAAGGCCTATGGCATGTGTAAAATCAAAGCCTATGGCATGTGTAAAATCAAGGCCTATGGCATGTGTAAAATCAAGGCCTATGGCATGTGTAAAATCAAGGCCTATGGCATGTGTAAAATCAAAGCCTATGGCATGTGTAAAATCAAGGCCTATGGCATGTGTAAAATCAAGGCCTATGGCATGTGTAAAATCAAAAGTCAAATAACCAGAAATAACCAAGTTATCAAGCTCCAAATCATAGCCTGCTGTTTTCAGTTTTGTATAAAAATAAAAAGGGCAGATGTGGGTCTGCTGTTTTCAGTTTGTTACACCATGGCAGGTTCTGGTCTGCTATTTTTGGTTTTGTACACAATGGCAGGTCTAGTATGCTATTTTGAGTTTGATACACAATGTCAGATCTGGGTCTGCTGTTTTCAATTTGGTACACAATGGCAGTTCTAGTCTGCTGTTTTCAATTTGTCATACAATGTCAGGTCTGGGTCTGCTATTTTCTGTTTGGTACACAATGGCAGGTCTAGTATGCTGTTTTTAGTTTGGTACACAATGGCAGGTCTAGTATGCTGTTTTTAGTTTGGTACACAATGGCAGGTCTAGTATGCTGTTTTTAGTTTGGTACTCAATGGCAGGTCTAGTATGCTGTTTTTAGTTTGGTACACAATGTCAGGTCTGGTCTGCTGTTTTTAGTTTGGTACACAATGGCAGGTCTGGTCTACTGTTTTTAGTTTGGTACACAATGGCAGGTCTGATCTGCTGTTTTCAGTTTGGTACACAATGGCGGGTCTGGTCTGTTATTTTCTGTTTGGTACACAATGTCAGGTCTGGTCTGCTGTTTTTAGTTTGGTACACAATGTCAGGTCTGGTCTGCTGTTTTTAGTTTGGTACACAATGGCAGGTCTGATCTGCTGTTTTCAGTTTGGTACACAATGGCGGGTCTGGTCTGCTATTTTCTGTTTGGTACACAATGTCAGGTCTGGTCTGCTGTTTTTAGTTTTGTACACAATGGCAGGTCTGGTCTGCTGTTTTTAGTTTAATACACAATGGCAGGACTGGTCTGCTGTTTTCAGTTTGGTACACAATGGCAGGTCTGGTCTATTATTTTCTGTTTGGTACACAATGGCAGGTCTGGTCTGCTGTTTTCAGTTTGGTACACAGTGGCAGGTCTGGGACTGCTATTTTCAGTTTGGTACACAATGTCAGATCTGGGTCTGCTGTTTTCAGTTTTGTACACAATGTTGGATCTGGGTCTGCTATTTTCTGTTTGGTACACAATGGCAGGTCTGGTCTGCTGTTTTCAGTTTGGTACACAATGGCAGATCTGGGTCTGCTATTTTCAGTTTGGTACACAATGTCAGATCTGGGTCTGCTGTTTTCAGTTTGGTACACAATGTTAGATCTGGGTCTGCTATTTTCTGTTTGGTACACAATGTCAGGTCTGGTCTGCTGTTTTCAGTTTGGTACACAGTGGCAGGTCTGGTCTGCTGTTTTCAGTTTGGTACACAATGTTGGATCTAGGTCTGCTATTTTCTGTTTGGTACACAATGGCAGGTCTGGTCTGCTGTTTTCAGTTTGGTTCACAATGGCAGGTCTGGTCTGCTGTTTTCAGTTTGGTACACAATGTTAGATCTGGGTCTGCTGTTTTCAGTTTGGTACACAGTGGCAGATCTGGGTCTGCTTTTTTCTGTTTGGTACACAATGTTAAATCTGGGTCTGCTGTTTTCAGTTTGGTACACAGTGGCAGATCTGGGTCTGCTATTTTCTGTTTGGTACACAATGGCAGATCTGGGTCTGCTGTTTTCAGTTTGGTACACAATGTTAGATCTGGGTCTGCTATTTTCTGTTTGGTACACAATGGCAGGTCTGGTCTGCTGTTTTCAGTTTGGTACACAATGGCAGGTCTGGTCTGCTGTTTTCAGTTTGGTACACAATGTTAGATCTGGGTCTGCTGTTTTTAGTTTGGTACACAGTGGCAGATCTGGGTCTGCTATTTTCTGTTTGGTACACAATGGCAGATCTGGGTCTGCTGTTTTCAGTTTGGTACACAATGTCAGATCTGGGTCTGCTGTTTTCAGTTTGGTACACAATGTTAGATCTGGGTCTGCTATTTTCTGTTTGGTACACAATGGCAGGTCTGGTCTGCTGTTTTCAGTTTGGTACACAGTGGCAGGTCTGGTCTGCTGTTTTCAGTTTGGTACACAATGTTAGATCTGGGTCTGCTATTTTCTGTTTGGTACACAATGGCAGGTCTGGTCTGCTGTTTTCAGTTTGGTACACAATGGCAGGTCTGGTCTGCTGTTTTCAGTTTGGTACACAATGTTAGATCTGGGTCTGCTGTTTTCAGTTTGGTACACAGTGGCAAATCTGGGTCTGCTATTTTCTGTTTGGTACACAATGGCAGATCTGGGTCTGCTGTTTTCAGTTTGGTACACAATGGCAGATGTTGTCTTCTGTTTTATTTGGAACACAATGGCAGAAATGGGTCAGATATTTTAGTTTGATACAGCAGATCTGGGTCTGCTGTTTTCATTTTGGTTCACAATAGCAAATTTGGGTCTGTTGTTTTCATTTTGGTACACTATGGCAGAAGTGGGTCATGATCTCTTCAGTTTGGTGTATGTTATGTATTTGTTGTAGGGTCTAATACCATTTTTCAGCACACGATAGACTATATATGGCGGCCAGTATTATTGGTGGAGGAAGAACCTGAGAAAACCCCTGGAAAGAACCACTGACCCACAAGAAGCTACTGGCAAGCTTTCTCACATAACTACATTAGCTGAATCTTAGACTCGAACCCACGCAGACAGAGGTGAGATGGCAGTGATCCATAACAGAGAGCGCTTTAGACCACTCTCGCCCCTTTGGTATATGTAATTCATATATAATTACTAAATACACTAATTTTCCAAAAAGACTTTACTGAACAATACTTTCCCATCTAA
This sequence comes from Unio pictorum, assembly GCA_030141615.1. NCBI lineage: Eukaryota > Metazoa > Mollusca > Bivalvia > Unionida > Unionidae > Unio > Unio pictorum. The sequence goes on from JARLTB010000139.1 coordinate 2,991,392, forward strand.
ACACTTATCCTCAAGCAGTTTATATCTTCAATAAGGATGTGCCTTGTATTATGACTCTATGGTATTAAATAAGGTAATAGAAAAGAGTCTGAAGTTTCAAGTCATTTAAAATTCATCAAATAATATATTTTGCTAAAATACAAAGTAAAAATTTTAACAAATCTTTTATGGTATTGAAAATTAAGTCCTGACTAATCCTAGAATTTCTAACTTCTAAGTCCTAATGATTAAAGTTCTGAAAATTTTTTGTTGTATTCCAAAATAAATCCAATGCTGGAAGTGTTGATGTGACTGTAGTGGCCTGAATAGTAATGATGTGCCAACAGTATTTTATTAAATCACAATAATAATATCCTTGTTTGAATTTCACTAAAAATTCAAGTCTCTGTTTTCAAGAATATTATTTTAGATGAGCACTTTCTTTTTCCAGTGAATCAGTAATTGGAAATAAATAAATTCCAGCCCAAATGAGATACTGGACACAACAATAAGACTAATTGCTTCAGATGTTATTGCATAAATAAATAATTTTTTCAGTAAACAAGATTTTATACTCTTCTACCTGACCTAGGTCACAATCAGCATTTTTAAAATAAACTCTTACCCACTGTAAAATTTCTTTCTAGAAGGTTCCAAATGTTATACAGTCTTTGTTATAGTTGGAAGGTCTGTTAGTAGAATTATAATTTTTTTTAAAAATGGTAAACACAATATCCCTAATTTTGACCAAGATAATAATCCTAATATGTCATCTCGAGTGAATAGGCATAAACAATAAATAATATGTCATCTCGAGTGAATAGGCATAAACAATACATAAATAATCCTCCACCAATAATACTGGCTGCCATGTATAGCCTATCGTGTGCTGAAAATAGATGACATCTTGATGCTTTTAACATCATGACTCATCCTTCAGTCAGAAAAAGGTAAACAATGCTGTATACAAATCTGTCCCTGATTTTGGACAAGGTCAGCTAAAAATAAAAATTTTCTCAGCACATCATATCATGAAACAGAAAACCTAACAAACAATGCAAATTAGATATTAATAACAATTGTGAAAATTATGATATCGTAAAACTCATTACAATATGACATCATCCACAACAAGACTGATACATTCATTAAGAAGATGAACTTATGTATTAATGCAGTTTAGCAGAAAATAAGAAAAAGAATCATATTTACACAGTTTTGTAATTTGTTTCCTTATAATGACTTTGTAATATTTAAAAGGTGCTAGTTTTAGACCAGAGTATATAATACAATATATTATTATATGCATTACAATCTGATATCTCAGGCTGATTGTTTGGCATGAAGATACAAAAACTTGACTATTGCCATTGCAACTCATCCTCCCAACCTCTCAGTCAGTAAACATAAAATAACGTACAACACATTGATGGGAACAATGTTCCTTTCATTGGGTGTATTTATGATACTGTACAACACATTGATGGGAACAATGTTCCTTTCATTAGGTGTATTTATGATACAGTACAACACATTGATGGGAACAATGTTCCTTTCATTAGGTCTATTTATGATACAATACAACACATTGATGGGAACTATGTTCCTTTCATTAGGTGTATTTATGATACAGTACAACACATTGATGGGAACAATGTTCCTTTCATTAGATCTATTTATGAAACAGAACAACACATTGATGGGAACAATGTTCCTTTCATTAAGTCTATTTATGAAACAGAACAACACATTGATGGAACAATGTTCCTTTCATTAGGTGTATTTATGATACAGTACAACACATTGATGGGAACAATGTTCCTTTCATTAGGTTTATTTATGATACAGTACAATACATTGATGGGAACAATGTTCATTTCATTAGGTCTGTTTATGATACAGTACAACACATTGATGGGAACAATGTTCCTTTCATTAGGTCTATTTATGATACAGTACAACACATTGATGGGAACAATGTTTCTTTCATTGGGTGTATTTATGATACAAGTACAACACATTGATGGGAACAATGTTCCTTTCATTAGGTTTGTTTATGATACAGTACAATACATTGATGGGAACAATGTTCCTTTCATTAGGTCTATTTATGATACAGTACAACACATTGATGGGAACAATGTTCCTTTCATTAGGTCTATTTATGATACAGTACAACACATTGATGGGAACAATGTTCTTTCATTAGGTGTATTTATGATAAGTACAACACATTGATGGGAACAATGTTCCTTTCATTAGGTGTATTTATGATACAGTCTACAATTGTAAAAAATCATGTGAAATACACTTGTCCCACTTGTTTATGCCTATTCACGCGAGTTGACATCTTGATGCTTTTAACATCATGACTGTCATGTTTCTTGTGATTTTAGTATTTAATTGACATGTTTTGCTGGCCAATAAACAGTGATCATTTGATTGGCCAATAAACAGTGATCATGGCCAATAAACAATGATCATTTCGATTGGCCAATAAACAGTGATCATTTTGGTTATAAATAGACAGTATTAGTTTTTTGCAACTAAGTTTTCATTCCAAAACCATTTCCTAGCATGGAATATAATTCATCATAAACTTTGTGTGAAATGGGGAATACTCCTTTGGGATCAAAATTTGTGGACAAGAACTCTTCAAAAGCAGAGTCTTGTTCCTTTCCACCAATTTTGATCCTTGGCAGAAATTTTTCCAACTTAAACCAGTTTGCATGATGGATTCAATCAATTTAATAGCATTTGTTTAGGTTAACCTTATAATTTTCATCTGGGTAATGAGACTAGACTGTTAGACTGTTTTGTTTTGCTGGAATTTCTTTTTATAGCTGGATTAACTGTATAGTTTTCACCAGGTTTATGAGACAGACAGTTTTTGTCTCACTGTTAGTTTGGTAGCTAGGTTAACCTGAGGGTAATGAGACCAGACAATATGGACAGGTTTAGTCTCACCTTCATTTTGTAATCAGCAAGACAATAATATCTCTAATCTAAAAGCAGTCCAAGTGATGGTTATGGTATCAAAGATTCTTTGTTGCAGTGTTAACAGTCATGATAGAGATGGTGGTAGTATACAGATTCTTTCTTGAAGTTTTAAAAGTTGTGATGGTGATGGTGGTGGCACCAAAGATTCTGTGTTCAAGTTCTAACAGCTGTGATGGTGGTGGTGTGGCATTATAGATTCCGTGTTAAATTTCTAACAGCTGTGATTGTGATGGTCGTAACATCAAAGATTCTTTGTTACCGTTTTGTATGTAGTTTGGTATAGCAAGGTACATTATACTATACAGCTTAAGCAAAACCGAGCATTTAAAACAGTTGCACTTATTTGAATATCAGATCCGATTATGTACACTTATAGAATTGTACACATTATATGGAGTATATGTACACTTCTAGGATTGTACACATTATCTCAAGACTGTTTACGTACAGTCTACTATCAAATTTATAGCTGTATTACCATCATACATTGCTCCCCATGCAGATAAAAGGTTGCCTCGTGACAGATACATGGTTTTATTATGAAATGTAGCCTTTCTTGTGAGGGGCCTCATATGTGGCAAACCTTATTCTTTGGTAGTCTTTTCTTGAACAAACTTTGTAATGTAAAGTACCTTTGTTTATTGGGGTCTTTCTTGAGAGGGGCATCATAAAGAGACCACTTTCATGGGTGGTCTTTCTTGAGAAGGGTCTCTCATGAAGGTCTTTCTTGAGAGGGGCCTCATACAGGAAACCACTTTATAATGAGTAATTTTTTACCAGCGAGGTCTCATAAGGAGGACTATTAGTCTTTCTTGTGAGGTGTCTTTTAATGGAGAACACTTTTTTTATAGGTGGCTTTCTTGAGATGGGCTTAATAAGAGGAGTCGCTACAATTCATTGGTAGCCTTTTTTAGGAGGGGCCTCAAAAGGAGGGTCATTTTAATGAAAAAGAGAAATGCTTTGATTTTAATTAACGTTTATTTCTAAAGTCGTTGGATTTAGCACCCATAAAGAATTGCCAAAGCTAATATAATTTTTTAATTCATTTTTTAGGAATACTGTGGTTCATACTTAGAGACCTTCTCAAAATAACATATAAATAAAGTGTTTTTAATTACATCTTTTTTAACTTGGACTGATGATTAAAGCTAGAATTTTCTGGACATATTTTGTTGGGAGAGAATATGGACACTTCACTTCCATCTGTTTAGCATAATTACATCATTTTGCTTAGTGTAAGAAAGAATTAGAACACACTCTATTGAATATTTTAGTATGCACTACATAGGGGGTGTTGTATATCAAGATAAACGAGTGTTATAACTAAGGTTTCTTTTCAGATTTAAATCAAGGAGAGTTTAGTAGAGTGGGTTGTGTTGGGGCTAGAGTATAAATAACTAAAGATAGAGTGAAGAATTTGGGAAGTGAAACAAATTTATGACAGAGTATTTGAGGACATTTCTACACCTTATTACTTAGTTCATGCTTTTGGACTTTTATATTGCAGATGCAGCAGGCAGGGCCACAGAACACTATGGGTAACCAAGTAATGGCCCCACAACAACCTGGAATCCCCATGGGGCCTAACCCTGGACCAGGGGTACGTGTTTACATTAATTTTCCAAAGTCTATTATTAGTTCTAATTTTCAGTAATTCCCATCCAAGAGTTTTAACACAATTTATATGTTGTCAAACACTTTGCATAAATAATTTATGTAACAGTGTTCAACAGACTTGTTTTGGCCACCATTTATAGCCTTGTTCTTTAGGGCTCCATAGATTTCTTGTGATCATGTAATTAGAGGTCAAAGGTCATTGGAATAAGTTTAAACATCCTGTTTATGGCTCTACATCAAACATAGCAATGAATTTTTTGAGGAAATAATTGTTAAAAAGATGTCAAGGTCAGAATGTGTGAGAGATAAATTTCAGACATGTTAGACTGCATTATAACAGAAGTATGTTTTAGCAGGATGACAAAAAAATAAGTCAGAGTTATCAGTTGTATTTCTGGTTCATCTCTTCAGAACACTTTACATTTTTAAAGTAATCAACATAATTTTTAAAAAAATAGAATTTTCTATAATTACTTCTGCACAAGATATGCACAAGTCTTTAACATGATGTTTGCTGCTGCAAAAATCTTTCCTCAGACATTTTAGGAAAAGTTGACTGTTTTGTTTTGCAAGTAAGAATATTGTATTGCTTTTCTTTTATTACAAACAAATCAAGCACCTATGTCAATAAATTTGATTCATCATTTAGAATAAAAATTGTTATTCTAGACTGAGAAATCTTATTTGAAATAGATGTATATAGCTTTTTGGTTGGTCAATATATTTTCAAGGAATATTTGGATTTGAGTCACGTTTATGATAGAGAAGGCTAGATTTGTATGAAATGCCATAGATAAAACAACAAAACAATGAAAACAACAGCATTCTGGGAAATGGGAAAGATTGTATTTATCCAGCCATGATAAATTCATGCATGTTTTAGATAGTTCAGCAAGATCAACCTTTGAACCCTGATATGGGTTGCAACATCGATCTCTGCAACAAGATTCTCAACTAGGTTTTACTTAAGATGTAGTCAGTTTCTTTTCATATAAAGTCTATTTACATAAGACTTCATCAAATTTTGTTCATAGCACCTTCAAGTGGGTAGACAGGTGAGTTAACAAATTTAACCTTATTTACATCATGTATTGGCCTGGAGTTTAATTTATTTAACCCTCACCATTCTTTCATGTTTTATTATTTATTTGTACTAACCACATTTTATTTTTGTGTTTGACATGTTTGATGAAGACCTTGTTCTGTCTACAAACAAGTATACTAATTCCACCATGCACAGGTTATGGTGGAATTTTATCACAGTGTGTTCGCAGATAACAGTAATACTTAAATGACCTTTTTATTAAATGACTTTTTACGTCTAGTTGATCTTCTTTTTGTTATAGGGTTCAATGCCATTTTTCAGCACAAGATAGGCTATAAATTGTGGCCAGTATTTATGGTAGAGGAAGAACCCAGGAAACCCACAGAAAGAACCACCAACCCACGAGAAGCTACTGGCTATGCTAGTAGCTTCTCGTGGGTCAATGGTTCTTTCTGGGTGTTTTCCCGGGTTCTTCCTCCACCATTTATACTGGCTGCCATGTATCATGTGCTGAAAAATGTTGTTAAACACTACAGCAACTTTGCTAATTTTTGTTAGTGAATGTAGATTATATAGTGAGATTGTTATTGCTTGTAGGTAAATATGTTTACTTGGTTTTGAGTTTGGACATTGGTTTTCCTCTCCAGAATTCTTGGTGTACCTGATACTTCCATATTCTTTTCTAAGCTTTTTGTAGTAGACCGGATCTTGTTGACTACTTAGAATGTTCTAGAAATGAACTCTTGACCTCATCCTGATCCTTTTATTGTATTTTGGGGGTTTCGTATTAAGGTTGTTTATATTGGAATTACTCATTCTGATCTTAAACTCTGAAGTGGAATCAGTCTAGTAATATTTCAGTTAATATTTGAGAGGATTTTTTAAATTATTATATAATACTGGAATTACAAAGTGCTCATTAATATATTAGAACCAATAAAAGACTTCTAATGATGTCTGCTTTGTTCTAAATGAGTGTGGTGTCAATCTGATATCCAGTATGACCACCACAGCAGATAATTTTAAAATCAATTAGCTGCAAAATATCAGAGATGTTTTTAACACTCAGCAATTGAAAGGAAGAAATGGTCTCATCTTTCATTCCTGGAAATTCTGTTTGCCCATTACAGTGCGAGTCTGTTGTGACACACTGTGGTATCAAAGTTACGAGTTTTGTGACAAGCTGTTATATTTATAAAATTTAGTATTATGACACTTTCAGTCAGTTGATTACATGAATTTCAACAGCCTGTAATTAAGTTTTATAGAAAGGACAGATAGGTGGTGTGATTTAATTCTTTAAGAATGGTAGGCACGAGTACTGACCATCACCAAGTACCTTTCACTAAACTTTATGCTTACTTGGAATAGGGATGGAACTTGGTATAAAGTTTCATAGCCACTGTTATTTAAACTACAGAGAACTGACCATCACCAAGATTGAATTCTTTCAGAGTGTTGGACACCACAGTACTGACCATCACCAAGAACCTTTCACTAAACTTTATGCTTACTTGGAATAGGGATGGAACTTGGTATTATAATAATAATAATGAGGACTTTGTAACCTTTAGAAGCTCTAAGCGCTTTACAACATCTATAATGATATGACTACAAAATAAACCAACACAAAACACCATGAAATTAGAAGACAAAAAATGCTGAAAATATTTAAGGTAGGAAACATTATTAGATCTTTAAATTTGTTCTTGCAGTCAAAATAGGAGAGTTTTAATAGCACTCTTGAAACGGATCACTGTGTCTTTGTGTCTAATTTCAATGGGCAATTCATTCCACTTTGCTGGGTCCTGGTATGCAAAAGACCATTGTCCAAATGACTTTGTTTTCATAGTGGGAATAATGAGTATACGATTTTCAGAAGAGGAGTGTATGTATCATGCTGGTGTGTACACGTGGGTGAGGCCAGATAGGTATGTTGGACTGGAGTCTGTCAGTGAAACATAGCACAGAGAATAAATTTTGTGTTTGGTTCTGGATTGAATGGATAGCTAGTGTAAGACACAGAGCAGTGGGGAGGTGTTCTCTGATTGTGATACTCTATGGATGATACGAGCAGCTGTGTTTTGAACTTTTTGAAGTTTCTGGAGTAGATATTGAGATGAACCAGCCAGAACTGAGTTATATAGTAGTCCAGTCTTGTAAGTATTAATGAACACACAAGTGTTTTAGTGGCATCAACTGAAAGATATTTGTGAATGGGGCTGATCTGTCTCAGTTCAAGATTTGCAGCCTTGCATATGTTGATGAAATGTTGGTGCAATGTGAGAATACTGTCCAGAGTAACACCTAGGTTTCATACTGACTGTGTGAATTTAATATTGGTGTTACTGATATTTATTGTTTGAGGTAAAGGATGTGAATTAGAAGATCTTTTGTGTTGTGATCAGAATGGCCACAGTTTTATCATCATTCATCTGCAGCTTGTTACATGTCATCCATGATTTCATGTCAGAAATGCACCTCTCTGCTCATTGGATGGTAGCATCAACTTCAGTTGGGTGGCTAGATTTATATATCTGGGTGTCATCAGCATACAGTTGGTGAGACACTAGATGATTATCTATGACGCTTGAGAGCGGCTGAGTGTATAGAATGAAGAAAACAGGTCCAAGAACAGACCCCTGTGGAACACCGCAACATAGATCAACTGGGCAGGAGTGTGTGTATTCCAATTGCAGATACAATTTTTATCCTGTTGACTAAGTAGGACTTTAACCACAGCATGGCTGTATTGTGAATGCCAAATACATGCTGGAGACAGTGAAGTAATATATAATGGTATATTATGTCAAATACTGCAGACAAATCAAAGAGGGTGAGAACATTAATCTTTCCACTATCCAAAGCAGAGAGAAGGTCATTATCTTGTTTCACTACTGTGGCAAGGGTGATATGCAGACTGTACATTGAAAAGAAGACTGCCTGAATTCATATGAAATACAAGTTTGGTTAGAACAACTTTTTCTAAGACTTTTTATATGAACAGGAGATTAGAAACTGAGTGATAGATCTTTAAATTGTTATGGTCGAGTGTTGGTTTCTTTAGCAGAGGCTTTACAGATGGATCAAGTTCACGTGACTATAGTGCACTCTTCATCATGATTGTCCATACTAAATCCATAGAAACAGGTTCGAATGCTGCTAAAAATTGTTGTTTAAATTCTGTATTGCAACTGTATGGTGATGACGGGTCAATTGAAATTGTGTTGTCAAGCTTGTCTATAATGGTTTGTACCTTGTCAAGGAAGAAATTTGCAAATAGGTCTGGAAGGACAACTAGAGAGAAGACAGTTGGAAGTGGTGTTCCTTGACATTAGTTTGTTAGTGATTTTAAAGAGCTCTTGGCAGCTGGAACTTTGTGATCTTGGTGCAGTGGTGGGATAATTTGACTAAATGGACTATGTATCAATTTTCATAGCCACTGTTATCAAAACTACATTTCCTTTAAAAATTCCAATTGAACAGAAGCACATTGCAATCTCAGATGTAGTTCTTGGTTGTAAATTTCACAATGATTGTTGCATGCAATCATGACAGTAATTCTTGGTCATAATTTTGACTGTTGTAATTTTATTTTTTTAGTATTAGTTACATATAGCACATTTTTCTCCTCTGACCATTTCTCTCTTTCAGCTGTATCTCATGGTATCCAAATCATTGTTATTTCCTTCTACTGCATTTATTAAACTACTCAAAATATTTGAAATAAAGAGAAAATGTGAAATTGGCCATTTTTAATGGAGATACATGCAGGATGCAGGCCATTATGTATATAACATTACTTGATATCAATTAATCAAGCTATCTATCTTTGATATCCATAGACTTATGGATAGGTTGATAGAAGTGAGCATGTTTACATAGTCTTTGTTACATTGACAGGTTCTCTCTTTTCAGATGTCCACAACAGCCATGCAGATGAGTACAGTACCAGGTGGACAGTCTGTCATGGATCCACAAGATAGTATGGTGAGTACTAGGCAACCATGCCAAAAATTATGAATTATCTCGGTACCAAAACTTCTATCTTGACATAATGAAAAGTTTAAATTGTGTAGTAAAACCCGCATAAGTATTTATACATACTTGATAATAATACACAATTCCCACATTTTCACATATCTTGTTCACTTTTTCTATCAAAATTAACTATGACACAAACAGCCTATAGAATGACTTTGTCATTACAATTTTTTAATCTTTGTGGAATGGTCTGTTGTCCGTCATATCTCATAAAGCTAAAAAGCCTGTAAATGGACAACACCTTGTGTGTGCTGTGTTCAAAACCCTCCACAATGTAAACTGAGAATGTATTCAGTGTGGTTTGCCAAACTTTGCCACTGGAATATTTGACACTTTTATTTTCGATACCAATAACAGTTATGAATGCATTAGTGACGGTAACCAAGCAGACAGTGAGATAAGTTTTAACAACCCAACTGCTATTTCATCTGCACACAAGCTGAGAAGCACCACTACAACACATGATTCATCTGGAATTTGAAAGGATTTACCCATGAGTTGTCATTCTATAAAGGGGCCTGGAAAGAAGGGACTATTAAGCAATATGATATCCTCTACCTTAGCCATGTTATTGGTACGGAATCATGGCTAGACAGCAACACTAATTCATCTGAAGTATTCCCAGCAGATTTCAGGTCCTACTGCAAAGATTGTCCAGAGGGATCCCATGGGGGAGGGGTGTATTTGGCCTAGTATCAAACCAGTAATTCAGCTGCGAGCTAGAAGAACTTGAGGCAGATAATAACTTTGAGTTAGTTTGGGCCGGAAACAATGTTGATACCTCCTACAAACCTCCATCCTTAACCGAACCAAACTACTTAGATCAACTTCACTCATGCCTTATAAGAATTACACGAGGTGCACACTTATGGCTAAGAGGAGACTTCAGCCTAGCAGATATTGATTGGGAGAATGTGACTTTTTTCCCCTTGACCATAAAAAGTCCTGGAATTTTGCAAATATTTATGAAACTCTGGAGAAAACAGCATGCATTTTCTGCCATCCTAAAATATCTGTAATAGAGTCTTAACCAAACTGATCTTGAGTTAAATTTATAGAATTCTAACCAGAATATTCGGAGATTACAGTATGGATCATTTGGTTGCTTGCAATATACATGTATGTTGAGTCAGTCCAAATGCTTAGTGGATTAGATTCATCAAGTAGACTTTTATTTTCACAGTCAGCTTGATATCCATATCTTTCATTATGTACAAGATATGAAAACCACTCTAGCATCACAGAAGCAAACATCTTGGTGGCAAAGCATAACCACTTACCAGATGGCTTTGCAAACTTTAAACTTTGTTAGATCCAGTGATACATGCATAAAAATGGATATGAAAATTACTTATTTTCTCAGAAATTGTTAGTATTAAAATCGTTATCTCTTTAATCTGCTGAAAGAGGAGATAAAACTATGGCGATGACTTGTTACTCAGGATTTGCATTGCTAGTGATATGAGTACACAAATCTAACAACCCACATTTTCAAATGTTGTAGAGAAAAAAGAAAAATATATTCAATGAAAGTTGTATACTGGTTGTAATAAAAAATACAAAAATGAAAGAACACAAAATTTTCCATATTTAAATATTCTGAGAACAACTTCTGGAGATTTTTTGTATCACATGACTACTGTTACGTGCTTAGGCTCGAATAAACAGCATCACAGAAAGAGTGAAAACTAACAAGCTTGTATAACTTGAACAATGAATTTATTAAGTACAATTATTTTCATAAAGTAAATAAACTTACGGTTTTAGAGAATCAAATCCAACATTAATCCAATATAGAATTCACAAAAATAATCCACTAATGGAATTGCAAGAGTCCTGATAAATAAATGTTCTAATAGTTCCATGTTCGAATCTTGACGATGTAATCCAAAATGGCTGACAATGTCACGTGATGCAGTTCTTGTTTTATAATCATCCAAATGAAATTATGAACACAGGTTCTTTTCCAAGCAGTTCCTCTTGCTATGACGAAATGACACAATGTCCAGTACAAGGTAATTAAAATTAACACTCAAACATAAAAACACAACTATTAACTTTAAAAGCCCAGATTCTACTGAATCTCTCTCCCAGTACCATGATTTAAATACCCGTTTTCTAATGTAAACAAGGGATCACGTGATTTTCTGGAAAGTCAAAGAAAGAAGCTACCTTCACCAAGTCACGTAATAATAAAATGATCCAGAAAAACAGACAGTAATTACTAAAAATAAAAAGATATTTTTGGATCTAGCCAATCATTTCCAAGACTTGTTTACACTCTCTAAAGAAGGGTCAGAAATGAGGTCAACAAGCCAAGGTCAACCTGTGTTTACAGCTAGAGTCTAGGTCAGCCTGAACTTTCCAGAATAATTTCCCAGTTAATGAATATTAAACCCTAAATGACAAATTTGGATTTGACAAAATAAATAATTTAAATCCAATAGCCGTAACACTACCTCATTGACATGTGCTCTCTACTTTATAAATCAGACTGGCTTGATTCTGTTTTTCAGTTACAAAAAGTATCTGACTTTATTTTAATATTATTGAATTTCTCTACAACAACATTAAAATGGAGTTTGTTGTTGATGTCAAATGACTAATTGACTTCAGTTGTCATCATTTGAGATTTGAGAAGTGACTAATAATGCAAGTGGTGTGTTCCTGGTAAGGTTTCATCAATGCTGTCGTTTTGCCTAGTCTGTCAGCAGATTCAAGACATAACGATTAAAAAGTCATGCAGGTTTAAGTCAATATAACATGTTTAAATTTTCTAGACCTGCTGGTAAACAACTACCATATGTCGCTACCACATGGTGGCAGCAAATTCCAAAGTTTTGATATGCAATTGCTATGACCCCACACCCCACCCTAAATGTTCAAATATGAAAAATGGGTGGGAATAATCAGAGGAAACCTGGATTAGAAAACAGACTGCTGTTCATTTTAGACCAAATTTGTAGTCCTAGTTGTTGAATCTTTGAGCTGAAATGAGAAATGGTCATCCCTTGTAATATATATTAAAAACTATATAAACCGCAGCATCAGTACACATATTGGGACTGGTTTAACAAATTGCAAGACAAGTTGATTTTTTTCCCTGAACCTTTAGTCTCTGTTTATACAGCAGTATACAACCTCTAGTGACCTAGTGGTTAGAGCTTCTGCCTCAAAAGCGGGAGGTCATGGGTTCGAACTCTGGCCAAGTCGTAACAAAGACTTACAAAAATGGTACTAATAGCTGCCTCACTAGGTGCTCAGCATTAGGAGGTTAGTGTTAGGACTGTTCGGTCTTGTGTAAGGATATAATGTGACTGGGTGGGACATCATGCTACATGCCCTAGTGCTAGACATAACTGTAAACTGCCACACTGCAGGCATCATAGCAATTTCACTGAAAATTTGTTTTAGCTACATTACAAATCCTAGTCACACACAAACACACTCACTCACAACAGTATATAATTTTGAAGGCCTTTCATCAAAATTGAAATCAACCCTTTTGAAAATGTTTTTAAATGATGGATTTTTAACCAGATCATCTTAAGGAGATTAGGTTGTTCGAAAAATCTTGTTTGGGATTTTATTAGTACAGATAAATTCTGTTCGTTGCAAGACAAGATTCTAATTATTTGCATTTATTGTTTTTTTTCCCACTCAGCAACATAATGCAGGTCAGCAAATTAAAGATAGAATTTGTATTTTTTTACATTGAAATTACTTTACTTTTATGTTCAACCTGATTAATTCAAAGTATGGATCTTTAAATAAATTAATTTACTAAATCCTTTCATGTTTTAGATGCTGTAGAAAAATCATTATCCATTGTGATCATTCTGGCATATATGCCAACCATTATACTTTTGGCATAAATAATCATTATGCTTTTTTTCCACCAAACTATGTTTTCCATGAGACTGCATATGGATTACTCTTTTTAAAAAGTAAAATAAACATAAAGCAATAAAATGTTGTTTTGTCATTTTATTCTCATCTCTTATTCCACTCAATGCATATAAATTTGAGAATACATTTATTCTTAAAATGGTGACTGCTGTGTTAGAATAGCATGAGTACTTTCCTTATTTGCTTTTTATAGCAACTGTATATGATCCCTATTTCAAAGAACACAGACAGGTTTCTGCAAACTTTACCCAACAGATTCATTTTATTAATAACTTAGTGAATCAATCTACTGGTATATTTTTGTTTTTAAACTATAGCATGATCTGTTATGTGGCAGAAAATGTTAGAGCAAATGAAGCTTTTCAAAGTTCAAAACATGTCAGTTCAGAGAAAGCAAATATCAGCTCTGCTTTATAAACTTTGAAAGAAGAATATGAGAGGAATGAAATACAGCACTCTGAGCACCTGACCATGATATTGCAGAAATCCAGTTCACAATCTTTCAGTAAAAGTTGCACATGTAGACTACCATATATGTTGGGACAAGATCAAACATGTGGTGAAACATTCTTTTCACTTTGGTCATATGTCCCAAGACTTTAGAAATAAAATAAATTTGTATTGCATTTATGTTTCCCGCCCCCCTCCCACTGCTTGTTGCAAAAAAAGTAGATAATCAAAATGCTTAATTGATAATAAAAGGAAAGAAACTAACCTTGTATTGTTATCATTTATTCTTGTTTTCAACATGAGCATTAAAGAATAAATAATATCCATGAAATCACTAGCTTAGGCTTCCATGCTATAGCTTGTTTAAATTTGTCTGGTAAAACATGTCTTGTTTATTAACGTGAACATTAAGAAACAGATTGTGTGTGGTTGTGCTCAAAGGTTTGAACGTTATCCAACTGAAAACTGAATCCAACAAAATCGCAAAGAAGAGGAAAATGTTGACCAGTATCTTGAATACACCATTCATGCATGACACAGTGTTAAGTGCAAAATAATCAAGATTGAATTATCTCCACATCTACTGTATGACAGTATCTCGCAAATAAAAATCACCATTTGAAAACACATTCACTTGAGTGTAAGTGACAATCTTTTCACCAGCTGTGTTGATGAGTTGCTGCTGCAGTGGATTAAAGATTTTTATCTCATGTACAGTTTTATATTATTTTTTTTAGTTGAAGTGAATGTTGAATATTAAACGTTTTTCAATTTTTTTTTTCTCTGGGTCTAATCCATATGAATTTTACTCTTTGTGACAAGAATTTTAGCAGCTGCAGAACCAGGTTATTTTTTTTTTTTTTTAAATTGTGCATATGTGCTGTAATTCTGGCATGTAATATACATAGATTACACTTTTTACACCCAATTTACACCTTTTTTGTCACTTTTAAGAACAATAATTACACTTCTGCCTCTGGGGGTGTGGATGGTTGGCACATTTGCCCTGTTATTAGATAGTCAGTCAGTACAAGCCATTTTTTTAGTGGGTACTACAGTATCATGTGGTTATTCTTTTATTGGTCCAGTATATAATATCATAATTGTTAATGTCTCCTCTTTCCTTTATTGGTCCAGTAGATGTACTACATTTTCACATGGTTAAGTTCTCTTTCTTTTATAGGTCCAATAATAGTGTCACATGGTTATTAAGTTCCCTTTCCGTTATGGGGGCACTCACCAGTTAATATGTACTTTTCAGATAGTGACGTATGTGAGGTGAAGTTGTTTGCATTTGTAACATGCACAATGGAGATAATGTTGGCATATCTCAATGCTATTTTGATGTAATGTGGCTGATAGTTCTTTGGATACTGCACTTGTGGAAATTGTACATGATCTAAGCACATGGTATAACAAAATGGATGCTCCCATGTGCTTGAAAAATTAGCCAGAATTAATCAAAAGTACACTAACTTTAGCAATTATTAAACTAGGGAAAACGAATTTTGCTGAAGTAGGCAATAGCAGCTTCTGAAAGTGCAATGAACAAATTACAAAACATCTGAAAAGTAAAAAAAGTTATCGGACCATTTTTCTAAAATTTACCTCAGAAGTCCAGGAAGTGAAAATGACCATGCAGAGCTAGCAGTTTTTTTACATGAGCATATCTTAAGTTAGCCCAAGCTGTATACTCTAGAACCTAAAGTACACCCATCAATCATACATCAAAATAAAGGGAATTGAAAGTTCATCTCCCAATACCTAATATATACAAAGTCTTTATTATATTGCCAGTATAACCAGTCAAGAAACCCCAGAAAATTATTTTTCTTTAAAATTTTAACCCTATGCAAAGTACGAAACTGTATAGCGCCACCTATTGGTCCGGTGACTGTCACATGGTTGTTAAGTTCTCTTTACATTATAGGTCCAGTGATAGTGTCACATGGTTATTAAGTTCTCTTTACATTATAGGTCCAGTGATAGTGTCACATGGTTATTATGTTCTCTTTACATTATAGGTCCAGTGATAGTGTCACATGGTTATTAAGTTCTCTTTCCCTTATAGGTCTAGTATTACAGTGTCACATGGTTATTAAGTTCTCTGTTCATTTATATGTCTAGTATTACAGTGTCACATGGTTATTAATTTCTCTGTTCATTTATATGTCTCGTACTACAGTGTCATATGGTTATTAAGTTCTCTTTCCATTATAGGTCCAGTGATTGTGTCACATGGTTATTAAGTTCTCATAGTGTCACATGGTTATTAAGTTTTCATAGTGTCACATGGTTATTAAGTTCTCTATTAAGTTATATGTCTAGTACTACAGTGTCACATGGTTATTTTGTTCTCATAGTGTCACATGGTTATTAATTTCTCTATTAAATTATATGTCTAGTACTACAGTGTCACATGGTTATTAAGTTCTCTTCTTTCCTGTTACCAGGTATTTGGCTATTCATTTCTTCTTCCCTTGCAGGTGCTGAAAAACAGATGTCACATGGCTATTAATTTCTCATCTTTTATTTGTAGGTTCAGGCCATGAAATTGCAACAAGAACAAAAGGCACGACAACAACAGCAGTTGTTAGGTAACAATGACATCACTTTCATTTTTACTTATTAGTACATCTGTTTCATGTGTGTGCATGCTACTTTTTGAATACTCACCAATTCAAAACACTCAACATCATGTTAATGATTTGCATCTGTTTTTATAATAGTTTAGGTTTTAACTTTCTTGTTTCAAAATTAAAGCTGACCCACACTTCAAATATCTAACTTCACACCTGTCATCATGAAAACAAATTTTGTATCGAATAACTTCCAAAGCATCAGTTACATTGCAGTTATTTTATCATTTTGTCATACAAGTCCAAATACTGTAAGCATTATTTTGTTTCACAGTTACTAAATTTCACTATGAATTGATGCGAGACAAGTTAAAGGCAAATATAATCTTTGCTGCTCTGTCTCTCCACATACATATATTTTCTAAGATCATTACTGCAGCTATTTTTGGGGTACTGTTCTCAATGATAAATATGAGTATATAGCCAGATTAAAAAAGGTAGGTTATGGTAGATCTGTAGTTTAGAGGTAGGTCAGTGGCTTCTGTTTGTTAGCATAATCTACTAGTCTGATTTATCTTGATGTAGAGCATAGATGGGCTAGCAGCTAAAGACTTTAGATAGAATTATAACAGCCTCATAGATTGATTAGATGGATGAATTTGTGGGTGGGTGGGTGGATGGATGGATGAATGGACAGACTGACAGATGGACCATTTAGAGGAACCTAGTTGACCAGCAGACTGATTTAGAGTTCTTCTCTGTACTTGTCTGGAACATCAATCTAGTTGATTAAAAGAACAGGTGGGGTCATTGTGTTAATCTGAGTCTCTAAATGGCACTGTGTGTATCAGTAAACTAATAACTTTTGATGACTTTACCACATTCATATACATTCAAACCTGTCAATAGTGGTCACTGTTGGGAAAAGGCAAAACTTATCACTGCACACAGATGACTGCTTTACACAAGTTCATTTTATAAATTTGATTTTTGACCAAATTATCTTGAACCAAATTTCATTGTCATTGTTATTATTATTATTATTATTATTATTATTATTATTATTATTATTATTATTATTGATATTATTATTATTATTATTATAATTATTATTTTTATTGCATTACCAAGATTGATAACAAAATTATCATTATGGTTATATGTTATTCTCTCCCAAATTTATGTTCTACACAAGGTTAATATATCCTGATCACTTAATTGATCCTCTAAAAGAAATCATCACAAACTTAAAAATGCACACTGATCAAAAACCTGTAATAAAAAGAAATGATCAGTAACTTAGAAATACACTGATTACATTCAGCTTTTGTAAGAATCCTGTTATAAAAAGAAATCATCATTAACTTAATATACACACTGATCAAAACCTGTAATTAAAAAAAATGATCAGTAACTTAAAAATACACTGAAAAAAAAACTTTTGTGAGAATCATGTAATGAAAAGAAAATCAAAAGAAGACACACCGTTAAATGGCTATTCACTGTGACCCAGGAAATTAAACTTCACCAGCCTTTCCAAACACATTCTGAATATTGAATGACCCTTGATCCTATTAAAAAGAGATGTAACTCGTATCTCTTCTCAAAAATAAACATGATTATTTCAGTAATAGTTTTTAATTCACAGACAAATGGATGAAGATAGAAACTTCATTTTTGCTGCAATAACAATGACTTTTATCATAATGAATTGCTTAATCCTTTCTTGTAAGGATAAAAATCTCAATGTTTTCGAAGCCAGCATCATGACATCATTGTGATTGATTGACAATGTAGCTGGAGTATGGTAAGTACATGTACAATCAAGATATGAAACACTTAAACATAGATTCACATGTTATGCCTTTATCAGAACAATGCCTTGCTTATCAAACAAAAGAAGTCATTAATTTGCATACTTGGAGTGGTCATTGCTGGTGCATCCAGTTACCACTTATGGCAGGATCAAACCATTGTTTGGTTAGGAAACAACTCACCACCAACTACTATGTAGAAATTTTGCCAGGGGGTAATTAGAATGACTGTTGTATTGCCAGGGGGTAATTAGAATGTTGTATTGCCAGGGGGTAATTAGAATGTTGTATTGCCAGGGGGTAATAGAATGTTGTATTGCCTGGGGGTAATTAAAATGTTGTATTGCCTGGGGGTAATTAGAATGACTATTGTAACCACCATGTAACACTGAACACAGCTGACCATTAGGACAGGTTTTAATGTATTTGATTATGTATTATAGCTCAATTAGTCATACTGAATATTTACATCATATTCTCAGTAATAAAATTTGAACTGATGGTTTAATTAATTTGAGCTTATTCTTGCATATGACTTTGCTACTAACATCAGCTTGTGTGTGTCCCAGATTTTTTTTATAGTGTTTTCCTTGATTACTTAAAACCTTTTATCTTGTTTGCTATACAGCACCTTTCGCATAACTAGGTAGTAGGTCCTATCCTTTGAAATTGAAAATCATGCATCTTTTTTCATATCATGACTATTTTTCCATAGAATAGATGAAGGTAAACTAATGTTCAATTCATAATGTACCCTATATGGATACATCCCTGTAAGAAGACTTTTTGGATACATCCCTTGTAACAAGACTGTTTGGATACATCCACCTTTAAGAAGACTATTTGGATACATGCCCTGTAACAAGACTATTTGGATACATCCACTTTTATGAAGACTATTTTGATACATCCCCTGTAACAAGACTATTTGGATACATCCCATGTAACAAGACTATTTGGATACATCCACCTTTAAGAAGACTATTTGGATACATGCCTTGTAACAAGACTATTTGGATACATCCCCTGTAACAAGACTATTTGGATACATCCCCTGTAACAAGACTATTTGGATACATCCACCTTTAAGAAGAGTATTTGAATACATCCCAGTAACAAGACTATTTGGATAGTAACAAGACTATTTCAATACATCCCCAGTAACAAGACTATTTGGATACATGCCCTGTAACAAGACTATTTGGATACATCCCCTGTAACAAGACTATCTAGATACATCCCCTGTAACAAGACTATTTGGATACATCCCCAGTACATTACTTTTTAAACTAAACATCAATAAAAATAGCAATTACTAACAAAACTAAGATTTATCAAAAACCTTTCATTCTCCAACAGAAATAGACTAATGCATAAATGGTTATTGTATTGGAATAGGAGCTGTGTAATACTTTGAATGTCACTTCTATTCATGGTGTACCAAGTTTTGTTGAGCCCATGTTGGTGAAAGCTCATCTTATAAATGTCTATCTGTATGTCCAAGCTAGAGCTAGTTCAGTATTATTCATTCATAGTGATTTTATCAGGTGATAACATATGGTGATAAAGACTCAAAGTATTAATACAGGATCATAGTTGAATGGCACATGAACTTAATGACATTGTTTGAAAATTACTATTTTCTCAGTATTTTTCTAATTTTCAAGTAAACAACCAAGCTTTCAATCATGAATACATGCTATCTTTGGAAATTACATAACACACTTCTGTGACTCATGTGACTAATTTCTTTATTCCTACTATTTACATGACTCATTTAGTTATGTGTACTTGTTTTATCAGTATGTGTAGCTTTGTCTGCTTATTCGATCTATTGTGTGACTCATGTGACTTTGTCTGCTTATTCCTTCAATTTCTGTGACTTGTGTAGCTGTCTGCTTGTTCCTATATATATATTTCTGTGACTTGTGTAGCTGTCTCCTTTTTCCTACTATTTCTGTGACTCATTTAGCTATGTCTCTTTATTCATAATGTTATTGATACTAGTGTAACTACATGTATGTCTCCTTATATCTACTATTTATATGACTATTGTAGCTATGTCTCCATTTTCCTACTATTTCTATGACACTTGTAGCTATGTCTCCATTTTCCTACTATTGCTGTGACTCGTGGAGCTATGTCTCCTTTTTCCTACTATTTTTGTGACTCTTGTAGCTATGTCTTCTTTTTCCTACTATTTCTGTGACTCTTGTAGCTATGTCTCCTTTTTCCTACTATTTCTGTGACTCTTGTAGCTTTGTCTCCATTTTCCTACTATTTCTGTGATTCATGTAGCTAAGTCTCCAATTTCCTAATATTTCTGTGACTCATATAGCTATATATGGTCATTTTATGAGTATATGAGAAGAACAACTTGGACTTTGATTATTGTGCTCTAATACATAACCCTGTTATGTATTATTGGAATATGTATATAAATCCCAGGAGTAATAATTATTTCTTTGTCTCGAGTAGCTGTGTCTCTTTAATTCTATGACTCGTGTAACTATATTTCCTTATTTCTATAAATGAGACACATGTCTCCTTATTCATAATGTTAATGATACTTGTGTAGCTACATGTATATCTCCTTATATCTGCTATTTCTATGATTCGTGTAACTATATTTCCTTAATCCTGTAACAGTGAATCATGTAGCTATGTCTCCTTATTCATAGTGATTGTGACTTGTGTAGCTACATGTATATTTCCTTATTCATAGTGATTGTGACTTGTGTAGCTACATGTATATTTCCTTATTCATAGTGATTGTGACTTGTGTAGCTACATGTATATTTCCTTATTCATAGTGATTGTGACTTGTGTAGCTACATGTATATTTCCTTATTCATAGTGATTGCAACTTGTGTAGCTACATGTATGTTTCCTTATTCATAGTGATTTTGACTTGTGTAACTACATGTATATTTCCTTATTCATAGTGATTGTGACTTGTGTAGCTACATGTATATTTCCTTATTCATAGTGATTGTGACTTGTGTAGCTACATGTATATTTCCTTATTCATAGTGATTGTGACTTGTGTAGCTACATGTATATTTCCTTATTCATAGTGATTGCAACTTGTGTAGCTACATGTATGTTTCCTTATTCATAGTGATTTTGACTTGTGTAACTACATGTATATTTCCTTATTCATAGTGATTGCATTATGTTTCCTTATTCCTTCTATTCTATTCTACTTCTGTTGGCCTAGTGTTTATAGCGTCCGCCGCGGAAGCAGGAGGTTGTGGGTTTGATCCCCGACTGAGTCATACCAAAGACTTACAAAAATGGTACTAACAGCTGCCTTGCTTGGCACTCAGCATTAAGAAGTTAGTGTTAGGACTGGTCAGCCTGTTGTCAGGATAATGTGACTGGGTGGGACATCATGCTACATGTCTGCGGCATGATGTCCCATTGCTAGACATCAATATAAACTGCCTCATGACTGAATTTTTTTTAAAGCTACATTAAAAATCCTAATCAAACAACAACAAAGAAAGCAATATCTCCTACGATTATTGTGACATATGTGGCTATGTCTCCTTATTTCTACTATTTCTGTGGCTGGTATAGTTATGCCCTACTATTTCTGAGACTCATATAATTATGTCTTACTATTTATGTGAATTGTAAAGTTACGTCCTACTATTTATGTGGGTCGTATAGTTATGTCCTACTATTTATGTGGGTCGTATAGTTATGTCTTACTATTATGTGAATCATGTAACTGTTTCCTTATTTCTATGACTCTTGCAACAACATAATTTTTCCAATAACTGACTTATGTGGCCATGTCTTCTTATTCCTACTCTCACTCTCTCTCTCTCTATCCAATTTTATCGTCTTAGTTCCCTTGGTCAGGGGTCCGACGTTTTCTGGCAGTCATTTTAATTTTAATTTATTTTTACTTGGGTGGCTATGTCTCCTTATTCCTACATTTTAATTTACTTTTACTCAGGTGGCTATGTCTCCCAATTCCTTCTATTTCTGTGTCTGGTTTAGCTATGTTCTTATTATTTCATGTGGCTATGTCTGTTTGTTTGTACTGTGACTAATTTTTAAATTAGCTTTTTCTACTTTATCTTGCTTTCTATTTGACTCATTATTTGTCTCCCTTTTCCTACTATTATTGTGACTTGTGTAGCTATCCACTAAAAAGCTGCAAATGCACTTTTTTTAAAATTTCACTTTACACAGAGTTGTTTTTCATGACATAGCACACTAATAACTATGTTTGATTCATCTTGAGAAACAGATCTTTACTTCAGAAAATTCTCTGCATTTATATACTTACCACTTGAATTTATATATGCAAGATAGAAACAAATGAATTACATTACTTGTCATTGATTCCCATAATTAGGTCTGTTATTCATATTGTTCATCCTTTGAGCTTAAAGATGACCATCACATCACTAATAGGTTAGGTTTTTGTGAGTGTTTCAATGGCTCTGCAAGTCAATTTTTGCTCTGGACTGTCTGGTATGTTTCACAGGAGATGCCACATGGGTTTACATGATAAATAGAGGATGTGCTTTAGCTATGCAAATTCCGCTGCTGGTGTTTTTGCGCTGCCTATGCAGTTCTCTTTCGCTCCAGGACCCTGTCTTACCATCTTGTCCACATCAGTTTCCCTTGGAAGTCCTTGTTAAAATGATTCAGCTTTATATGGCATCTGTACTCCATCCATGTTTCGCATGCATACAGCATGGTTTGTAGACTGATCCCTCAGCATTCTGATACATTTGCACAGTCTGCTCGAGGCCACACTTACTTTAGCAATTCTGACATTGATTTTATCATCAGTGTGGACATTTTGCTGCCAATATTTGTGAACTCATCCAATACCATGAAAGTTTGGCCATTTGTTGTAATGGTAAGCTCTGTGTAAAGCTTTCCTGGTACAGTTATACTTTAACAGGATTGATGAGATTACTATGCCATAACATCATTAATGAGACCACTATGCCATAACATCATTAATGAGACCACTATGCCATAACATCATTAATGAGACCACTATGCCATAACATCATTAATGAGACCACTATGCCATAACATCATTAATGAGACCACTATGCCATAACATCATTAATGAGACCACTATGCCATGACATCATTAATGAGACCACTATGCTATAACAGGATTGATCAGAAAACAAAAGACCGATTCTGAAAAAGCTAAATATGCTGTAAATGATTTATTTCAGAATACATTTATTTCATGACACAAGTTTATAAAACAAGTGGTAGAAAGAGCTAGTAATGAGGTTTCTTTGCAGAAGGAACAACCCATGTTTTCCTTGCAGGAAAATCCAATACATCAATGGAAGTTATATCTTTACAAATATCCTGGTCAGAACTGCCTAAATACTATATATATATATATATATATATATATATATATATATATATATATATATATATATATATATATATACTGATGCACTCAGGGTATTTTACAAAGCAGGGAAATGTGAAAATGACTATTATATCTAATTTCTTATTTTCTTGTGACGGTGTATATTTTACAGAGTGATCTGGCAAATTGTTCAGGGAATTAAAGCTGTACATGTGACATTCACACCTTGTTAAATATCAAATCCATTATATTGTAATTAAATAACTAAATTGTTTACAATCAGTGAAATAAAGCTGTACATGTGACATTCACATCTTGTTAAATATCAAATCCATTATATTGTAATTAAATAACTAAATTGTTTACAATCAGTGAATTAAAGCTGTACATGTCACATTCACACCTTGTTAAATATCAAATCCATTATATTGTAATTAAATAACTAAATTGTTTACAATCAGTGGGTTTAAGCTGCATACTAACATTAGTTGCTTGATTGCACGTGACAGCACTATGCACCTTTTTGCTCTGTGGCTGAAATGGAAATAATAATAATAATAATAATAATCATAATAATGAGGACATTGTATAGCGCCTAATCTTTAGAAGCTCTAAGTGCTTTAAAACATCTGTAATGATATTACTAAAAAAAAACACACAAAACAAACACCATGAAATTACATAAAAAGATTTAAGGTAGGAAACAGTAGTAGGTCTTTAAGTTTGTTCTTGTAGTAAAAAAAAAAGGTGAGTTTTAAGAGCACTCTTGAAAGGGATCACTGTCTTTGTGTCTAATTTCAATGGGCAATTTATTCCAAGTTGCTGGGCTGTGGTATTCAAAAGAAATTTGTCCATATGACTTCATTTTCATAGTTGGAAATATTGAGTACCAGTATACGATTGTCAGAAGAGGAATGTATGTATTGTGCTGGTGTGTACACGTGGGTGAGGCCATATAGGTATTTTGGACTGAAGTTTGTCAGTGAAACTTAGCACAGAGAACAAATTTTGTGTTTGATTCTGGATCGAATGGATAGCCAGTGTAGGGTACAGAACAGCGGAGTGGTGTGCTCTGATCATGGTATTCTATGGATGATCTGAGCAGTTTCTTGGCAGCACAAATATAGTTTCTATTTTTACAATGGAGGTGAGGAATCTTTCTACACAGTACAGGCAGATAGCTAGCCCTCACAAAATGGTTTTTGTGTATGGGTCCAGTCCCATTTCACACTGGGAGAAAAACCTCTAGTGGACTAGTTTGTAACCAGCCTAATCAACAGACTTCCCTTTCATGTTTTCCAGTCCTAGGCCAGAGAGCATGGAGCATGGGCAGTGGATGTGTTAAGCTGTTAGTTTGATAATCTTTTACTGTACACCTTTTCACAGTCCTGACATATTTACTCAAGTCATAACTTCACTGCTCTTTATCTTTCTCACAACCCTCACATTCTCCATGATACTTGACTCTTCTCAAACAACATAGCTGCATCATTGAGGCCAGTAGGGATTCTATGTCCAAGGTCTATGATACCAGGTAGAAAATCTTTTGTGATTGGTGTCATATGAAAATGTTGATCCTAGCTGACTGTCTTGTCATTGATTTCCTTTTGCTTCTTTTTGAGGAAAAAAGATGTTTCAGCATGGACTATCAAGGGTAATAGAGCTGCTATTTCCAGAACATTTAAATTCTCTCAGGGCTCAGTTTTGCACTTTGATGATCTTTTTTAATTATTTTGAGTTGCAGGGATCTGTATCCCACTCTGTTATATCCAGAAGGAAGGAATTTTGTACTTTATGATCTTTAAATGAACCCACTATGAACTACCAAGCAAATCTTCCTTCCAGCACCATAAACTCTTGACTACTTTTACTCACCCTGGCATATACAAGAAGACCACAAACTAAATGCCTGAACTATTGACACTTTCTGTGTCCAGTTAAATGTGAATTTTAAACCTATTTACATTTGCCAACTGGTTTTTTCCACCCAAGTCAGTTAGCTTCAACAACTCCTCAATCAATGGAGTTTCCCAGCATGGTAAACAAGATGACTGTGTCCTAATGAAAACTCGTCACTTTATAGGAGGCTGTATTGACTATTGACATCAAATGGATAAGGTTTTTCATAACTAAAATAGTAAGCTACATAATAGTCATAGGTTAGTCTTACATACATAAACTTAGTTTTATCCCCACCTAAAAAAAGTACTTATCTTAGTGGTTAGTTTTTTTGGACAGTTCCTTGTTACCGTGTTGAAGACACTTAAATACTGGTTGTCATTTTACATTTCTAATAAAATGTAAGAGTGTAATGTGCAGATTTTTGGGTAGATGTACTTTGATGTTTCTTTAATAATGATAATGCATTACTGGTTGTCAGTTTTTTATTTTTTCCTAAAATGTAGAAAGAATTTAATGAGCATTAATGTCAGTCATTGCTGAATTTTTCGTAACTGTTGACAATGATGACAATTTGATATTGTCAGCCAGCTTGTCACAGTGTGGTACAATAGCCCTAAATTTATCGAGGGGGTATTTTTATTTTCATCTAATAGCAACATCTAATGCTGTTTTTCTTTAAAGTTTATTTTTCATTTTATAAAGAAAAATAATAACATCTTTTATTTTCTTACTCCTTGGTCAAAACTTTCTTTGGAACGACTGACATTTCTTCTTGTGTATTATATACACAGTATCCTGTTGAAGATATTTGTTGTCATGGATACAATATAGCAGGTGATAAGTAGCTTTAGTCCATTTGTTCATTCAAACCCTAGAAAAAGGTACGTGCAGAAGTTTTTTGGCTAAATGAAAGGTGGGCTTCACACCAACATGGGCTCTTGTAGTTTTGTTGATGCTAAAAAGTACAACTTCATTAAAAATTGTCTTTGCCATGCATGTGGCCATTTCTGTCAGAGGTATAGCCACATACATAAGAACTGATAAATATGTACATTTTTGCTAGGCCTTGAAAACTGATGGTCATGAGTATGAGTGGATTCATTGTAAAGCAGAATCAGAGTTTTAAAATTGTACAGCACTCCTGTTTCATTCACATTAAAAACTGCCTTGCTTCACACTTTTGAATTAGTTTAGTTCTTTTGACTGGCTTGTCCACTTTGAAGATAACACAAATGTCACAGCTTGCCTAACATCCTAGACTAACATTTTTCTTCCAATAGATGAGATGTACTATGGTGCACCACAAAGTATGTACAGTGGTAGGTATCTGTTTTTGTTGTTGTCATGGTGATGGTTGCCATGGTGAATGAGGTCCTAATTTTTATTGTACCTAAAATTCAAGATTGTTTATATTTATTGTTTAGTATTGCTTAGAATAAATGTTGCATCATGCTTGATATAGTGAGCATGTTGTCCATCGTCTGTCATTTGTTTACATGACAACTGTATGGGTTTATCATCCATCTTCTGTCATTCTTTAAATGACAACTTTATGGAATTAATATCCATCTTCTGTCATTCTACTGTTCATAATTGTTTAAGTGACGGGTTAAACCTGCTTGCATCAGTATTTTCTTTATATTTTGCATGCAAGGTAAAATTGACTTGGGCAGGGTCTGACAAATATTGCCTACAATTCCCAGCAGTTCTTTGTTACCATAGATATCATAGAGGGCTGCTACATTGATTACCAGAATGCTGATTATGGGTTCCCATATGTTAAATTTATATAGCCTAGTGAACTACAACATGTTATAATTGTTCTACATTTTATCAAATCAAACTTGTAACTATAAAAAATATTTCATTAGAAAGAAAGGAAGAGGTTTTGAATCATTTTTTTACATTTTTCAATGCCTTTTTCAGTTTTTTTTTGGCTATTTGCATAAACTGTACTATGCTATTTTGTACATGTCATCCAAATGTGTTAATTTGTCAGACCCAGCTACCAACAATATTGGTTGCAGATGAGGCATACAATTTTATTCTTTCTTTTAATTAGCATCATTTTGCTCCAGTTCATATTTGGTACAGTTGAGTGTGGACATTTATGAACAGCCCAATTTATCTTAAAAAAATTTACTTAAACAAATATTTAAAAAATTATCTTCTTAAAAATTTGTCTGCTAATGAAAATTATAATTTTTCCAGATAAATTTATCAAGAAAATATAAATTTTTTGTCTTCTGATATGCACTACAACTTCAATGCTAGTTGGAAAGTGGGCTACCTTCTGTAACTTCCTTTTTGTTTCCAAATTAAGAATCCTTATTTAATAATGTTATGGTGTCTCCTGACCCTGTTTTAAATTTTTCTTTTAGCAATCTGCATGTTTTAAAAATCTGTGTGTATACTTGGAAACAATAAAAGTAAGCCATGTTTAAAAATTGAATGAAAATGTTTGCATTTTAAACAGTATATGGAGAAAATTGACAATGATCTTGTTCCCTAAAAAATTATCAATCATATAGCTATAACATTGACTTTTTGTCCATTTGTCTGTTCATCTGTAAATGAGTGATTTCAACAGTGTAACTTTAGTTTGCTGTGGTCTGTTTTTCTCAAATATGTGCCTTTTTTGATGGATTCAAAAGCCAATTGCTTTGAGGACTGTTAAGTTGAAGTCAAGGTTAAGTTGAAGTCAAGGTTAAGTTGAAGTCAAGGTTATTGGAGTTGATATTGTGACCCTGCTTCCTGCATCACAAGTCCAGTTTCCTTGGTCAGATTTTTATGAAACTAAATAGCTAGTCTGGTTTTGAGTGCTGTGTCTGAAGCTGAGAGGTGAAATCTGACTTTGCATCTTTATTGGTTTCCTCTTGATAAGCCAAGCTTCTCTTGGATTCAGTTTTCTTAAAAAATTGTATGTGGTTTACATTTATAAATAGAAATCTTCCTTTTGACTCTTAGGCCCAGAGGTTGAAGGTCAAGTCACAAGAATGTTATTGTCAGTTTGTGTTCTACACAAAAAGTCTACTTTAAGTTTTCTACAACCAATTTTATTTTCTTCAACTTCATAGTTGCATCACACTTGAGAATGGACAGTTTCCTATTGGTCAGTGATCAATATGTCAGAAGTGTGTTTGTGTGATTTGGATTTATAATGTACCTTTAACAGTTTTTCAATTATATTGCTACAATGTCTGCACTGTGGCAATTTATAGTGATGTCTAGCAGTTGGAAAATATTACACAGACAAGTAGCACAGTCATGTCGCAGTCAGTCACATTATCCTGACACCAGGCTGACCAGTTCTAACACTAACCTCATAATGCTGAGCTACAAGTGAGGCAGCTGTTAGTACCATTTTTTTGCCTTTGGTATGACTCGGGTGGGGTTTGAACCCTCGACCTCCCAGAGGCAGATGCCATAACCACTTAGGCCACTGGAGCAGCCAAGGTTATAGGTAAATTTTGGTGAATGTGACATTGCATTGGTTGCTGCATAATAATTTATTTTGCATGGATCCAATTTTCATAAAACCTTGTAAAAATGCACAACTTTAAAAGTATATATTTATGCATATAAGTAACTTGATCAATTCTGAATTATGATTTGTTAAATGAAAAGTTCTCTGCGTCAAAATTTTAATTTTCGAGATTCAAAAAACCAGACACACAGATGAATAACATGGAGAACTTAGAGGGTAAAATTCAGACCTGAAAGTAATTAGAGATCAGACTTTGATTTATCTGGTTATCATTACAGATCATGGGAATTTGAATTGTATTTAATTTTACATTTGTAATAGGTGTAGTACTGTCAATCAGTTCATCCATTATGATGACTGTTACATTCTTCTGCAAATTCAATTGTAGTCAAGAATATATTTTAATCTTTTGGTTAAAGACCCTTAGATTAAGTTGTCATTTCTGATTCATTTGGTTAAAATGTTTCATCTCAATAAACAAAGTGGAATTTTGAAATAAAGCTTTCAGCTTGCTTGTATATATGGTAACAATGATATATGAATAAAAATGCTTCGTAGCTCTACTTACACCAGACTTGAAAAAGTATTTAGTTTGCCCTCATTGATTGAATCTCATAATGCATGTATGTGCCATATAACACTTGATTTGTGTTATTCAGTGTGCCATATATCACTTGATGTTCAGCTTGAAGCTTTGGTATATTGCAAGTCCTATTATATTTTGGTTTCATTATGGGCCTTAATTGTCTTAAAAAGTTGAATACTTGTGTATTGAAGTTTTCTTACATTTCAGTACAGTTCACTTTCATGTGTCACTAACTTGTGTATCACATGTGTCGCTAACTTGTGTATCACATGTTTCACTAACTTGTGTATCACATGTGCTTAATTGTTTATGAAACTGAAGTTTCCAGTATATGGTCAACAATATTAAGATTATGTTTTTAAGTAATTTAACTTATTCCTTTATTTCTGTATTTGGATCAAAGTTTGATACAATTTTAAATAATTACTACACCAATATATCATAATAAGCATTCATTCCTAAGGTGCAAGTCTTCAAGTCATCTGAGCACCATTTGCAGTTGCAAGAAATTTCTTTTGAACCTTAAATTTTAAAATTGAATCTGATACACTATACAACACTGATTTAGTACTTGACTTATGCATGCAAACAGACAAGATTTAACTTCATTATATTGCCATGGAAATAAAATCTGCAGCATATGTTGTCAACACCAACAGTTAAGATTTGTGTTTAAATGTCATATTCCATTTGTTATAGTGCTGTGTATGACCTTCACATTTGGTTGAATAATTTTAATCAGTTTTCTAAATTGAAAAATAATTTTCCTGATGCCAGCAAGAGTGAATTATGTAAAACATTGCAAGTTTGAAAAGACTTATTTACCTGTTCAAATATATACCTCTTTCCAGTAATTATTTTGGGTTATAGCATTAAAAATAAAGAGAAAAAAAACCTTGTTTACACTGATTAATGCTCTGCTGACCTGTTAGTAAAGCACTTAGTTGTCAAACTCAACAATTGGTTGTGTACTCAAGTGGTAATATCGGAGTGAGTGTTGCTTTTTATGACTGGTATCTCTGAAATAGGTATCAAGTGAGCATGATAAATAATGTACCACTGAAATAGGTCTCAAGTGAACGTGATAAATAATGTACCACTGAAATAAATGTCAAGTGAGCATGATAAATAATGTACAACTGAAATAGGTCTCAAGTGAATGTGATAAATAAATGTACCACTGAAATAAATGTCAAGTGAGCATGATAAATAATGTACAACTGAAATAGGTCTCTAGGTGAACATAATAATAATGTACCACTGAAATAAGTATCTAATGAACATAATAAATAATGTACCACTGAAATAAGTATCTAATGAACATAATAAATAATGTACCACTGAAATAAGTATCTAATGAACATAATAAATAATGTACCACTGAAATAAGTATTTAGGTGAGCATGATTATGTATGGCTGAAATAGGTATCTAGGTGAGCATGAAAAATAATGTACCACTGAAATAGGTATCAAGTGAGCATGATAAATAATGTACCACTGAAGTAAGTATCTAGTGAACATGATAAATAATATATCTTGTTTTCTCCTTGCATTGTAATTGGATGTAGGATATTAATAGAAGTGGGGGTAGTGGTTTACAAAATGAAAGATTATTAAATGCTAATTTTTGTCTCAGTTTATGTTACATTGTCAGAATCATGCAATATTGTATGAAATTGCACACCTTCATGTTGCAATCACATACACAAAAGGTGTGTTCAGTAGTAGTATAGTGTATTAGGAGAAAAAAAATCATGTCTGCTCATGTAGTAGATTCTTTACATTTTGGTTCATTAAATTTGAGTTGTTTCATAGACTAGCTGCTTTTGCAATATTTGGCATTAAATTTTTTTTAAATACATTGTTTCGGATTTAGGTTTGCAATAGGTCATAAAATTGCTGGGTTCCCTACAAAAGGCATACAAATTATAAGGCATAAATGTGTCTTCTTTAGCTGGTAATAAGAATGGCAAAAAATATACTCAACAGTTTTAAATCCTGAATTTCCTCATAATGTACTTAGTTCTGCAAATCTGAATTACATGAGCTATGTCGTGGGTTCTAAAGCTTGATTACACATTTTGAAATTGTACTGTAATTTCGACTACATTCCAAGTGCATTAACATCCTCCTTACTGCCCTCAAAATGAAATGAACTTTAAATTTCATAGCATCTTTTTGATAATTATAATTGAAAGAGTTCATATTTTTCTCACATTTTGATTCCAAACATTCAGTGACAGAACAGAAACACATGCAGATGAATCAAGTCACTACTCCCTCGCTGCACAAATCAGATGTTACTTCATGTATACACAGTCCATGATCACAAAATTTAGTAGAATTGAAGAAAAAAATACAAAATTCTATTCATTAGACCAAATGGAAAAGTTTTTGCAATGCACATTCTTTCACAATATGACCCTAAATTTAAATTTTATGTATACAAAAACAACGATTTCCTTTGTAGTTATATAGGCTTTGCGACTAAATTCAGATTTTGCTAGGCAGAGTTATGTGTGCATTAATAACATTGTTGTTGTGTATTTAGATTGGCATACAACATATAGTCAATTACATTGTTTCTTGTAGTGTAATTTTCTTTATAGAATTAAGCCTTAGGTAGAATAAGAAGATGAACATATAATAAAACGGTTCTGCATTTGTATGGGAAAATATGAACTAATTTGGTCTGATGGATTTACTGCACTCCCAAGGTCATGCAGTATATCTATCAAATATACTTTAATTAATTAAGTTAATTTTTATGAAATCAGAAATTTTGGAAGATAAAGATCACTAGAAAAAGAAAACAACTGTATTCATACAATTTAAATGCTATCCTTTTCTGTCAGCTTTCATTTTGTAAAGTTTTTTTTGTCAGAAAGCCTACTTGCATTTGTGAAATTGTCCTTTAATGTCAGTGACAGAAAGCATACGTGGAAGTCACTTAGTTGTCTGGGATTCCTATATATAATAGCCTATTACATATAATATTTACTTCACAAGTCTTATTATTAAATGTTGCCTCACCCTTTCTCACAAATTTTCTTCTTCAAATATGTTACTCAAAGTGTAATGTGTGCTAGCCAGGTAAATTTCTGCAAAAAGAAGAATGAGAAATGGCAGTAACTATGTTGGAAGCCCATAATGGCAAAATTAACAGATTTTTTGGAAATGACAATTTTTCTGTCTCTATTGAATCTGTCATGATGGCAATGAATGTAGCATTGGCAACAATACTGATGACATCTGCTTCCTTCTACATTTCTATTTTGCTTCATCATGATGGTCACCCGTCTCTTTTCAGATGAGTAAGAATTGTTCTGCATACAATTTATGCAGACGGGATGACTATCTTAGCCAGATTAAAATGTCTGCATATCACACAGGTACTCATACCCATTGTTCATACCTGTCATAAGAGAAAGCATGGAGTATACACCACTCTACAGGCAGTGTTGTATCAAGTCAGTATCATCAGATTTTAATCAGAGTACATGGTTATTCCACTAAGATCTTTGGACAATTTTGAGTGGTATTCACAGATAAATAATGTGCTGATCCTTTATGTGATTGGCTGAGATTAGTGTCAATCTGGAAGCCATATTCATGTTATGATTGGCTGAGCTTATTATCAGTCGGGTAGCCATACTCATGCTGTGATTGGCTGAGCTTATCAGTTTGGAAGCCATATTCATTATATGATTGGCTGAGCTTATTATCAATCGGGTAGCCATACTCATGCTGTGATTGGCTGAGCTTATCAGTTTGGAAGCCATATTCATTATATGATTGGCTGAGCTTATTATCAATCGGGTAGCCATACTCATGCTGTGATTGGCTGAGCTTATCAGTTTGGAAGCCATATTCATGTTATGATTGGCTGAGCTTATCATCAATCGGGTAGCCATGCTCATGCTGTGATTGGCTGAGCTTATCAATTTGGAAGCCATATTCATTATATGATTGGCTGAGCTTATTATCATTCGGGTAGCCATACTCATGCTGTGATTGGCTGAGCTTATCAGTTTGGAAGCCATATTCATTATATGATTGGCTGAGTTTGTTAATTTGGAAGCCATATTCATGCTATGATTGGCTGAGCTTATCAGTTTGGAAGCCATATTCATGCTATGATTGGCTGAGCTTATCGGTTTGGAAGCCATATTCATGTTATGATTGGCTGAGTTTATTATCAGTGTGGAAGCCATATCCATGCTATGATTTGTTGAGCTTAATATCAGTCTGGAAGCCATATTTATGCTATGATTGGCTGAGCTTATTATCAAACAGGAAGCTATATTCATCTTATGATTGGCTGAGCTTATCAGTTTGGAAGCAATATAAAATGCTATGATTGTCTGAGCTTATTATCAATCTGAAAGCCATCAATCTGAAAGTCATTCCTATGCTATGACTGACTGAAATTATTATCAGTTTGGAAGCCATGCTACAATTGCTGAGCTTATCAGTTTGAATGTAGCATGATGTCACACCCAGTCACATTATCATGATACCAGGCTGACCAGTCCTAACACAAAGCTCTTAATGCTGAGTGCCTAGCGAGGCAGCTGTTAAAAGCATTTTTGTAATTCTTTTATACAACTCGGCTTGGGATCGAACACATGACCTCCCGTATCCGAGGTGGACACTCTAACCACTAGGCCACTGGAGCAGTCAATCAGTTTTGGTAGTTGAATCATTATGATTTTGGTGAGTATACTTATGAAGGAGATAATTCATATTAATGAGATGATTTTGCATCTGATTGACTGTTATCACCTCAGAAACCTTTTTAAACTTCAATATCATCAAGATATATATAACAAAATTATTACAAGCAAGAATCATGCATATGATTGGCTAAGGTTTTCTTTTTGCCACTCTAGAAGCTGTATTGGGTTTTGGTAAATAGGTCTTTAATGCCTATCAGTATGAGTGAAACTCATGCATATTTATGATGTGAAATTGCAACAATTTAACAATTAATTTTCAGATCAGATTTTGATAAAATTTATCAATATTAATTATGCCTGTATCTTTAGAAATACATTTTTACCAAATTAGGTAAAGTTAAATATGTAAATATAAAGCTGAGGAGATACAAAAGATAATGACTGTTTGGATGTGGAAGTGAACCCACCTGTCTGCTAGGGTGCCTTAGTCACCCCACTGTCCCTGAACAGTTTTGCTACAATTGTAACTCATAATACAGGTTGATTTGTTTGATTTATTTATTTGACTGTGCATGGGAGCTAGTTTACACTGGTTGTTTTTTACAAAACAGTTATCCTGTGTAAGCCTTCTTGAATTGGTCAACATCTAAGCAATGTAAACCAGGTGATCAATACCCAATCAACTTGGGCCTCTTGTTAATCAGTCTCTGTGGAACTTTATACATATCTGAAGATCTACATTTTAAAAATCACTGCCCCTGTAGTGCTTATTAGAGTTTTTGCTCCTTTTTACTTGGAACTGAATGTAATGTATGACAGTATTGTGTATGCAAACAAATCACCACAATACTGTGGTCATCATTTGCAGATGTGCAAATTGACAAGTAGCTAGCACTTGCAATTTTGATTAGAGATATTACTCGTTTAGTTTTGCAACCAGTTGCAATTTATGACAGAAATTTGCAAATGTAACTGTTCTCAGAGCTTTCATTGTAACTTTGGTACATATTACAGTTGTCATAACAAAAGAGTCATCTCCAGCATAGGGGTAGTTGTGATTTTCAATAAAGGCAGATGTATATTGAAAGCAATTATATACATGTATGTTCTTTTAGTTTGAGAGGGATAGGTTTATGAGGTAGTGGATATAGAGCTCTAATGTCCTATGATCAGGAAAGTATATAATGATCAGGTAAACATTATGATCAGGTGAGCATGAATATCAGGTAAACATAATCAGGTAAGCATTAAGGTCATGTAAACATAATCAAGTAAGCATTAAGGTCATGTAAACATAATCAGGTAAGCATTAAGGTCAGGTAAGTATATAATGATCAGGTAAACATAATGATCAGGTGAGCATTATGGTCAGGTAAGCAGTATTCAAAAAATATATTTCACTTCAAAAATTGGTTTAATTGAAATTTGCATTTGAACCAATTGATACAGACTGTTGATTTTTTTTCCTTTCATCATATCAGTTTTTGCAATGGTTTAATATTTCATAAAGTATGATTAAGTTGTCAAATGTTAGATACTTATGTGCTTTCAGTGCAACAACGACAACAACAACAACAACTGCAGCAACAAAGACAACAACAGCTACAGATGCAGCAGCAGCAGCAACAGCAGCAACATCATCTTAGGCACCTGCTTTTGAATCAGCAGGTATGGTTAAACCCATCTAGAGTGACTTCTGCTATTTATAACCATAATCATAATTTTTGGATCAGTTTTATTATATAAACTCTGTTATGAGTAACCACCTGCAGAAATTGACCAGAAACCATGATTTTTAGGCAAAATATACCTGTCAAAACCTGTATGAATGGCTGCATTGCATAAACTTATAAGCACCATCGACCTTGATTTAATCTTTGGTAAATATTGCCATTTAGGCTTGTCCACAGAGATAAAAACACCACTGACCTTGATGTAATACTTTGTAAATATTGCCATTTATTCTTTGATTCCATTCATTGGTATACATGTATTTACCCAAAGTCTGATCAAAACCACCTTAGTTATTGGAACTGATCATTGATAATGTTAATACCTTGATTAGAGTGGCAGAAGTTATTTGAAAGAAAGATTCTCAAACTGGAGGAATGATATAATGCAATTAAAAGCAGCACATTTATTATAAATTAATTAACTTTTTATTCATTTTGCAATTAATAAGCAAATTCATATACATGTGAAATGTGTAAATGTTATAAGTATGTTCCAGTGTACGATTATTTTCAAATGAATTCGTGCAATGTTATAACATGAACTAGGAATAAAGACTACACTACTAACACAGTGATTTGGGGTATTTTTCCTTCAGCAATGTTGAATTTTGACCTTGGAATCTAGTCCTTTGCACCAACCTGTTATGAGAGACCAGCTGTCGAGTGAGAATACCTTTTGGTGGCAGAAAGATTGGTCTCTCATGACAAGTTTTACTATAACAAATTGTCCCAGAGAAGTTAAAATACTATTTCATTATGATGTTTAATAATGGGGAAAAGATTTTATTTGTCTAAGCATGTATTACCTCTGTTTCATTGTATATGTTTCAATGAAAATTTGTATATTTTTATTATTATGTTAGAAATGAATAGTGCACTTCATTTTCTGTTTGCTCATATTACATTAATGGTTCACCCTACTTATCATACAATTTGGCAGAAATTTAGTAAATTGAAAAATATAAAATTCCACTAAAAAATAAATTTTGGTGATTTAAATTGAGTATAGTATGCATTAATGGTTGCATAATAAATATGGCTTATTCTTTGTGATTTTTTTAATCATATTGACATGCTAGTCTTGGTTGTGCATCATCATGTCTTAAGTAAAGGGTATTTTTTGGTTATATTATCAGCATTCATGTCTCTTAATATCATGCATTTTAGATGAAGTAAATGTATCTTCTGCTTATTTACAATATCCCTGCTTTGAGAAGTCAGAGTATGAGATTGACTGTATCCAGCCAGCCATTTGCCCATCGTTCCTTTCCAGGATGTAACTATATTAATACAGCTATTGAAATAAAACTTGTGATGTGGGTGTATCATGGGTGTCACACCTAACATGAATCACTGATTTACTTTCCAGGTTTATTAAAAAATTACTTAAAACTCATGTTTGGGCTGTTATTTATGTACCATTTGAACATATTGTTACAAAGTTTGAACTAAGGGTTCATCTTGTAATGAAAATGTGTCATTTGCTAAATCTGGGTTACAGTGGGTTTATTAAAGATTTTGTACAAGATAGTGATTCATGACACAAATCAGTAGCATCTTTTGAGTTTGTGTTCAGTTATGACTCATTATGTCTGTGTATAATATAGTGTATACTATTTATATTCTCTATAATATTAATATTTTGTATACTATTTATATACTCTATAATATTGATCTACTTGATAATATTTATATACTGTTTACTATTTATATACTCTATAATATTTATATACTGTATACTATTTATATACTCTAATATTTATATACTGTATACTATTTATATATTGTATACTATTTATATACTCTATTATATTTATATACTGTATACTATTTTTATATACTCTATTTTTTAATATCCACAGAACCAGCAGCTGAGACAGCAGATGCTAATGCAGCAAGGGCAAGGTCAACCTCAGGCCCCACCCCAAGTTATGATGGGAGGACAACCTCAAGGAATGCAGCCTCAAGTTCCAGGTGGAATGCAAGGCTTATCACAGGGGCAAGGGGCCTTGGATTTTAACTTTGATGATCTCGTCTGATATTAACAGCTTTGTAATGAAAATGTTATATGATTTGTCTCATGCAGAATTTTGTCTTGCCAATTGCTTTAATCATGCTTGTGTAAACTGGTCATCCCTTGAATACTGTTATTCTCGTTTTTGTTAAATGTCAGTTTAATGTCAGATATACTGTAAAATAAAATGATGACTAAACAGATACATTTGCAACATTGCAGTTTAGATCGAAACAGTGTATGTTCTTGTCAGGGTGCTGTATTGTTATAATGCATCTTTAAACTTGGATTTCATTATTGCATTCCTTTCCTGCTACTGTCCACTTCCCATGTGATAATGCTCAGTTTAAAAAGAAGGGTGAAGTATCCTAGTGAATCCAATAGAATAAACAAATGAAATATTATTGAAAAAATAACATACATGATTGAGGAATAGTTTGAAGTGAATAGTTAATCAAAAAATCTTGCAGTGGAAAAAACATTGCAAATAATCTTGGAAGCTTTGAAGATTTTGCAACTTAAAAACTATTTCACATTTTATTTGCAATTCTGTAATAAAAATAAGTTAATAGCATAGAAAAGTGATTTTTTTTATACTCATTTATGTAGTTGCAATAAATGTGAAGTTTGTGAAATAATCTATTCACCTGAATATGAAGAACTAAATCACTCATTATAAAATAAAGAGTTGGAAAGAAAGTTGTCATCCATATACATAATAATATTTCATGGCTGCTCATGTTTGGGCTAGAAACTTTCTAGAGTGGAAAAAACATTGCAAATAATCTTGGAAGCTTTGAAGATTTTGCAACTTAAAAACTATTTCACATTTTATTTGCAATTCTGTAATAAAAATAAGTTAATAGCATAGAAAAGTGATTTTTTTTATACTCATTTATGTAGTTGCAATAAATGTGAAGTTTGTGAAATAATCTATTCACCTGAATATGAAGAACTAAATCACTCATTATAAAATAAAGAGTTGGAAAGAAAGTTGTCATCCATATACATAATAATATTTCATGGCTGCTCATGTTTGGGCTAGAAACTTTCTAGAGTGTTGACTTCAAGTGTGTAAGTAATGTGTATAAATGTACCATAAATTCATATTTGTGAAGAATAGTAATACTTGTGATAAATGATAAAATAATTACATGAATATGATGACCCAGCACAAAATGTGCAGAATTACAAAATGTCTTGAAAAACAGAATTTATCATCATTGACTGCCAGTCAAACATATTGCATTCTTCATGAAACATTGTCATGACAGAACTAGAAGATGGGTGATGTAGTTTAGTGTGCTTACCTGTGTAAAAATGTTTTAGATGATAACAGGAAGAATAAAGATGTTTTTGTATGATTAACATATTTTGCAATGGTTCTTCAGAACAAAAACAAAAGACATAAAGAAACATTTTGGTGCTTCAGTTCTGCATATTTTAGAAGGAATACCAGTAAAAATATTTAGTCGTTAATTTTTCACAATGAAAGTTTTATTGTAATTATTCTTCTTATAAGATTATGATTGACTTATTTGAAGGTTTCTCTGATATCATTCTGTATTTTTAAATTTAGAATGCCATCAATCATAGAATAAAAATTGGATTTAACTGTTCAGTCTTTTGTTTCTGCGGATATACAAGGTAATACATACAATAACCAATTGACAGAAGAATAGACAGGGGATTCAACACAAAAGAGGGAATATGAAATTATAAAATCTACCCAAGAAGAGACATATTAGAGATATCAATGTTTTAATGTACAAATGTGTAAGAAGAAGCAATTTTTCAAAATGTGCACCAAGAAATTCATTAGATGAAACTAATGGAATCATTCAAAGATGCAGTGGTCCCCCTCTTATATGGCCATCCACTCTGTACCAGAAAAGTGGCCTTATAAGATAGGTGGCATTCCCGATGGGGGGGGGGTGTCTAAATTTTTCTGAGAAGTATATGTAATGTACGTAGTAAGAAAGCTTCATACTTCATAGCATTGAATATCTTTATTTAATATCTTCGTTTAAAAGTAACATTAATTATTAAAAAGTTCATGTTATCATAATAGATTTATTTCAATTGAATATACATTAATAGTTCTTATTCGTGGTTTAAGCATGATATGCAAATGGGTTTTGTGCTCATGCACATTGCAAAGCCATTGAAAAACATCATTTAAATCTTGTGTCATACATAATTATTTTTCCGTTTCTTCATTTTCCAGTTGCTGCTGAGTAACCTCAATATTGGTTATGACGTTGTTTATTTGAGTATTTTCAATTATGTTTATTTGAGTCTTTTCTACATAAATATGTTCGGCATGTTCCCACCCACCTCACCTGATGTCGTAAAGTAGAATAGCCGACATTGGGAGACATGTATCAAGGATACAGATAATCTGATTACTTACCTAACGTCGTGATATGAATTAATTATTGGTTCTGGATACATTTGAAAAAAAATGGCTTCTCATGAGTGGAATATTTTACTTTTTTGTACTAAAATGCTGGCCACTAGTCGCGTTAGAGGGGTGGCCATTCTTATGTGGTACTTTTGAATACATAATCTTCAGTGCCAAGGTATTCTGTATTTAGGAATTGGGTGGCCGCTGTTCATGGAGGGGGGAAGGGCATTCAATAGGGGACTACTGTATATATTTTTCACTTTGTATCAGATTCAGGTATTTTAACTTTAATGAAACCGGTAAGCAGTTTAGAAGAAAAACAAATTTTCATTTTGAATACGAGTTTGAGTGGTTTTAATAAATTGGGCAATACAAAATTTTTTTTGGCTAGTAGCCTTGAAATACACATAATAAATGTTTAACTGTCAATACTGTAATCTCACTTAATTAGAAGATTCAGAGTCATGAAAAAG
Organism: Unio pictorum; assembly: GCA_030141615.1. Lineage (NCBI taxonomy): Eukaryota > Metazoa > Mollusca > Bivalvia > Unionida > Unionidae > Unio > Unio pictorum. The sequence goes on from JARLTB010000139.1 coordinate 3,032,482, forward strand.
GCTTTTATTTTATTATCGGTTGTTCTCTAGTTGTGTATACTTGATACACCTTATTCATAGAATGGCAATGAAATGAATTACCAAGATAATGGATAATTCTTGGCTGATATTTTAAATTACCATCTTGTTTAATAAATAAATAAATAAATAAAACTATCTGTCAATTTTGTACTTTTTCTTGCATGTATTATAATTATGAATGTAGGTTGATGACATTGTATAGTGTGATTATGTCTCAGTTTGCTTGCTTTGCCTAGCTAAGAAAAACCTTGCAAATTCTTCCATGATTTGTCTCCCTTGAATGTCCATTTTCATGCTCACCTAGAATGTGAGAAGGATCTGATCTTACTTCTGGCTACAAATTGTGCTGTATTGTCCATGGAAATATGTTAATGAGGAAATTCTAATGACAAACTGTATTATTCATGGGTGTTGAGAGATTGTTACCAATATGTTTAATAAAAATGCTGGCTTTACCTGTTATAATTTGTTAGATTTTAAAACGGGGCAGTATATAAGTGCATTGAGTACAAAATTTGCCAAGTTATATGAAAATAGCTCAGATGATCAAAAGACTCAGGAACATAAGGCACACTTTGGAATTGGAAATATTTTGATATAATGAACAAGGAGACACATGCATTAACAGAATAATGTTTAAAGAAAACAGCTGTTGCAGGAAATGTTGTATCAAATTGACAGTTTCATAAAATTCTAATAGTATTTTGCAAGTAACTTATTACAATGGTCCCTTTCTATACAACCTCTCTTTATACAAGAGCCCTCTTGTAATGAAGACAAGGTTAAGGATCCCTAACCCTAGCTTTGGATGAATTAAATTATGAACAACACCCATTCATATCAAGGAGGTTATATGAGAAGCTAAGCATACATTAAATCCATACCAGATCTGGGTCACAGTGACTTACTTTTGATATAGAAATTAAGATGCAGGTCAAAGTGAGTGAGGTTGGGATCCATTAGGCCTCATATTTAAATTTTCTTTTATCATTGCCACTTTAATTACTTTTAAGATTTAGTTGATGAGAATCATTTTAATATGATTTTTCATACTGATAAGAACATATTCACAGGACAAACTATTTAATATATGGATGATATAAAAACAATTGGTGTGAACAGTTTTTGGTTGTTGATGATGCACTGATGTTGACAACACGTTTGTTAAAGCAACACCATATGCAATACAATAATTTTGATTTAAGCCATATATTACTAAGTTTTATCCTATTTTATTATTTACTATTAAAAACATTAGATATGAAGCCAATTAAATGGTGCTTTAATGCTAAAAAAATAAGTCTCTTTTAACCCCATGATAATTTTGATAGGGAACTACTGAGATGCCTTGTTCATCTGTTCATATGACCATCCATTGATCACACCCTAGTAATATTTCTTTTGTACTTGTGTCATTTTCATGCAGTATGGTGAAATATCTGTGTTACATGAACACATACACAAGTCTTCAGTGTTTGGGTTTTATTGACTCATTTATCAAACATTGATATGATTTACAATGTGCAGTTCTAACATTATCTACAATAAAATATATGACCTATATAACATTTGTTATTAAAAACTAGAAGGAAAATGGACTTTTGAATTAAAACTATAGAAACTCTTTAATGGGGGGGTTAAAATAATTTCATTTATGGTTAAAATCATCCAGGGGGGGCCCCGAGTGGCCGAGTGGTCTAAAGCGCTGTCCGTTACGGACCACTGCCATCTCACCTCTGTCTGCATGTGTTCGAGTCTAAGATTCGGCAAATTTAGTTATGTGAGAAAGCTTGCCAGTAGTTTCTCGTGGGTCGGTGGTTCTTTCCGGGCTTTGTCTGGTTTCTTCCTCCACCATTAATACTGGCCGCCATGTATAGCCTATATTGTGCTGAAAAATGGCGTTAAACCATTTAAAAAAAAAAAAAAAATCATCCAGGACTATGTGATTTAGTATCATGCAGTTAAAATATTCCAGATCATAACTCTATTATATAAACATTTTTGTTATACTTATTCCAGATCAAAACACTATTATATGTAAAACATTTTAAAACTTTTCATTTTGTTATACTTAGGTTTTTTTTAGTAGCAGATCAGATTTGTGTCACTTTATTATGAACTTCACAGATTAACTTTCAGGTATTCATATAATCTGGTGACAGGTGTTTTTTATCTTTATACAGGAAGACTGATCTTTCTGTATTACCATATCTTTAAAAAAAAGTAACCATTTGAATTTTTCCAATAAAGTTCAACTGCTTTTTAAATATGTTTCATCTAAAATAGATCTATTAGATTCAAGTATTTATTGTGATATAAAATGAACAATATATGTAAATACCAGAACAATAATCAAAATGAGGTAACATAGCAAAACTTGAATGCCTTGAAAGGAATTTTGCTGCAGAGTTTATATGTTTTATTCAGTGATGTAATGTTGTCAACTAACTTCCACAAGTTTTGTACCAAGTTTCACAATCGAACATTTCATGCCCATAGTCTCCTTTTTCTTTGTGTAGAATGTAATTAGTAATACCATGGGAATGTTTTATTGGGAAAATATGAACATAGCATTGTTTGTCCACCAAATTGAAAGTTTGTTATGTCAGAATTGAACCAGTTTTATAAATATTTGTGTCACAGTTGTGTCATCCACATATATTACCCATATGAAAATGACCAGATACCAACAGTAGGTAAATGATAGGCAGTACAAAGAACAGTGCTCCTAAAATCTACACTTTAGGAACTCAAAATTTAACCTGGGATTCCCTTCATATACTTTCTGATGCTAAGAATTTGTTTCTTTAAGCTATTTGATAAGAGTGGAATTTTCTACAAAGTTAACCATTTTGAGTTTTAGAGGGAAAATATTATGTATGAAAAAAAAAAATTATGTGTTGATAAACCAAACAAAATGGGTATCTTCAATAGATATGGGTAGTTATGGACAGTATGGGAAGAAGAAATTAGTAAAAATATTTGATGTCTAGACAATTACCATATTTGCCAGTCATTAAAGATTCATGCAGATTAGAATTTGTAATTTTGTAAATTTTATATCCTTAAATCCAGAGTATAAAATGAGGCCAGATTATACCTTGGTTTTTTCTTTATTACTAGTAACTTCCAGTTTCATAAATATTAATGGTATCACAATAAGCTATTCCAGAAAATTATTCCAGATTACCTGTAATTGGAAAATTATTCCAGATTACCTGTAATTGGAAAATTGCATCACTGATACAAACATACTTTTCCCATGGTTTTGTTTTAAAGAGAGAGAGAGAGAGAGAGAGGAAGGTTTCAGGATGATTGTAATCTATACCATTCATTGATTGTGGGTACTACTATATTCCATTATGAATTGACAAATCCAAATAAACAGTCCATTCTTTATTTAATTGCCAAATGTCACAAGAACCATATGGCTGTGCAGTATTATTTACATGCTAATTAAACGTGCCTGAAGCTTTAGCCAGATTTTTACATTTGACACCAATCTGAAAACAATATTCAACAAACAAGATCAAATTAGTTAGGCTACCATTAGGGAAATGTGGCTATCCATAGGGAAATGAGGAATGTAAATAAAATGAATGAGAGAGAGAGACAGAAAAAGTCACAAAAGAAGAATAAAGAAGTTCACATGATCATCCCCAACATCTGAGAATCCACAAATTCTTTGTCTTCTGTATTGGAATAAAGATGAGGGCTATCTAGGCTCAGATCATTGTAAATATTCTCATTATCCTTGATCTCCATCACATCCTCCTCATCTAACTTCTCGAACATGTTGACAATTTCTGCTATAGCAAAGCCATCCACAAAAGTAATCTCAGGCACACTGTCCGATGCATCCTTAACTAATGTGCAGCCTGGGAATATATAACACCCCGCTTATGTTCAATGTTTGTGAAGCTGCCATCGTCAAATGTTCCCATACCCTCTGAGGATCAGCTTTGTTGCAGTGATTAATGGAAATGTTTAATGGCTGTTGTAACATCCAGAGCATTATTTCATCACAAGTTCAGTTTTGACCAGATGTCAAACATGGGATTTGAATCACATGACAGAAAGCTATTTAATTTTCAATAATTTAATAAATGCTAGTTATGGTAAATATTAACTGTGCAATATGCACAAACTGATCAAGAATAAGATCATAATGTTTCAGTCAAAACTCTGAAAAAGGTCCAAAATGTGTTGTTTACACCTGAAATTCCTTTATCACATAAATATGTGGCTCAGTGTAAAGTTAAGAATGTACATAATCAAACAGTCACTGAAAACAGTTAATGTATTTCTCAGGGTAGAATACAACCCAAAACAAATGGAATTATAGAACACATGAAAAACGATGCCACTCGAATGTGTTTCCCAGTGAATCTAGTATTGTTATGGTCCAGAATGCACTAATACTTCGGAATTTAAATTTAAAATTGTTTTTCCGTCATTTTAGCTAACTAAATGACATGTTAATGTAATATAGAAATAATGAATACTTCATGTAGGAATATTACAATAAATGCTCCCTTCTATACATGTTTAGTTATTTACCGTAACAACGGTACTGATATTTTCATATATTTATTTAATTGAATCTCCATATGCATCATTTATATATAACAGCAGAATATATTAATGTTGTATCACTAGAGTCAATATAAATGTATGCCATCGGTTACACAACGCTATTGTAGTATAGTACTGTTAATTCCGGGGGGGGGGGGGGGGGGGGAGCATCAGTCTTCAATACTGAATAATATATTGTAGGTTTATTTCATATCATTTGGAAGATTATATCATCAATAATGATTTATATTGTTATAATGTGATCTCTATTGTAAACATACATCGGTCGTATTAGCTCTCTGTTCTCTTCTTGTATATACAGTCTCTCCCAGTCAGAATGCATCTCCAAAACACAACACACGGACTGGTATTTATACCCTTGAGACCCATTGGTCTTACACAGAGATTGATGGGAAGGATACAGGTCGTAAGTGCGTGAAGGAAACACACGAGTGGTTCGAATGATACTTAACAACATGTTAGAAACGCTCAAAAGTATGATGGCGGGTGAATTGTGATTCGCACTTATACAAGTATTTTGGTAGTGGAATTTCTCAGTATTTGGACACTTAATGTGAAGATATTCAAATTAGAATTAAACTCTATCTCAGAAAGTGAATATACTACGCTAGATAGTGTTAGACGATTTAAAAGGGAACAAACCACAATGACTAAAAAGACCGATTTGGACCAACATTGACAACGGGATACAAACCCGTATGAAGGAAGTGCCAATCACAATCACCCAAATTATCAATATATTAATACTCCAAAATATCACTGAAAATGATATTAAAACATTTGTACAGTTATTTATTGTGCCTAGTATTGATGCAACCCTACAAGTATTTTATGGCTTCATGTATGTATTAAAATATATCTTATTTTGTTGACCATTGATATAGACATGAATCACTAAAAGTTAGTATTTAATGCTGAGAAGTGTGAAAACTAAGTTTAAACGAGCCACAAATTACTTATATTTTATAACACCGTAATTTATCACAGCTGTAATAACTTGTTGCAGTTATTAATGGAAATATTTAATGGCTGTAATAACTTTGTCATGATGCTTAATGGTGTTTTATTTAGCTTTCTCCTTTGTCTCAGCATGGATTCAGCATGTATAGAATCCATGATGAGGATATACCTCTTAGTGAAGAAAAATCCATCAACTCTAGTCACGAAACATCCATCTAGCTACTTTCCCATCATGTTATTTTACATCCATCCTTTGGGATTGACTTAAATCATCCTTACACTGAGGAATTTCACCTTCGGCATTGTTTTTCTTTTTAATCAACATCGGAGGCAATTTCTCACTATTGGCAGAACATGATAGAACTAAAGTTAAACTCTCCTTCTCATGATCCTGATAGTAACACTGTTCATTCCTTTACAATCAACTGTTCTGTTCATTGGAATATTGAATGTTAAGGCACTTTATCCACGTTTGCCATGTTCAACAATTCCTAATTGTCAGTCAGAATCTTGTCTAAAGTATCACAGATTACTGCCACTGAAGCTTTAATTTCCTAAATTTGTTGCAGTTTTCTTGAGTCTAACTTAAACATGGTTCTTTCCATGACACACACTGTGTTGTGTTAAGACATTTTCTTCTAACTTCTTTTTAGTCCATCTTGCTTTGCAGCCTTTTTTTTTTGTGGGTGGGTGGGTGCCTAAAGTAACCTTAGCTTTATGCCATTCCTGGACACATTTTTCACTTACACCTTATTTCCTGTCAAAAGTCATATTTCCACCATTCTCTTCTTTGAACTTAACATCCAGTTTAACAGTTGTTATGAGTATATAGTCTTAAATCGTGTTTTGTATCTTATATATTGTCAGCATGTTTTTATGTTTTCCAATTTCATTGTTTTTGTCATTTGTTGTTCTGTAGTGTAGTCATATCATTATTGATGGTGTAAAGCGCTTAGAGCTTTGAAAGATTAGGCACTATACAAAGTCCTCATTATTATTATTATTATTAAGTATGTAACAGAAAGAAGCAAAACCAACAAGTGTTTTTAAAACTTGAATAATTTAATTCTCTAAATTATAAAATAAAAATTTAAGAGGAATTTACAGTATTTTGAATAAGTCCAAAATAATTCTTGAAGTTCTATTTCTAGTCCAAAAGAATAAAGTGTTCTAAATGAAATACAGGTCTTTAATGTACTAATAGCCTTGACTGTGATGATGTGCCAACAGCCTTGATGTATCATAATGGCATTGTCCTTTCTAATAAAATTTACACTAATCCCAAAATATTATTTAGTGCAACCTGCCAAGTGAATACTGTGTAGTGCCAATAAATAATTTAAAAACTGACTCTTCTAAAATTAAATATAATCTCGTCATTAAATACTTCTGTTGACTGAAGATAAAGTAAGAACAGTAATAAAAATAGTGTTTCATATATTTAATTTGTAATGTTTGTTCAATTTTCTTCTTGAATATATATTCTGTATAATTGTATTTTGGACTTGCCTTTGTCAGGTTCACTGTGTTTCTGACTGAGGATATTGATGATGTTTTTACTTTTGGTAAACAAATAATACATAGTTAATGTTTATCTATGAGAGTGGGTTAAATGTTAGGATCATTACCATTAAAGGGTGAACATGTTTATTTGGGTATGGCTCTAGGATATTAAAATTCCTCCAATGTAGAACAAGTTATACCTGATGTTTACTACGTTCTTTGTTATAGTAAAAATTTTGTTGACAACCAGAATGTTCTGGAATGGAAAATTCTATTAAGTGACAATATATTTCCAGAAAATGGTAATTGTAACCTAGGTCAAGCAGAGAGTTATAATCCTCTTTATTTGAGAAATTACTAATTCATGTGATAACAGAAACAGAAGCCTTTGTATTGTTGTGTTAATTTCTTTTTTTGGTGGAATTATTTATTTAAATCAATATTTCGTGATTTTTGGACAGAAACTATTATTTGGAATTATAGAGAATTCAGACAAAGACATCATTGATTATGTTATTGTGATTAATTGGAAGACTTAGCACATCATCACACTTCAGGCCACTAGTACATTCATGACTACAGATACATATACATCTTTAGCTCTGTATCTTATTTAGAATAAAACTGGAATTTAATTAGAACTTTATTCATGAGGACTGGTGATAGAACGTTTGGAACTATTTAATAATAATAATAATAATAATAATAATAATAAATTGCACTTTTCTGTTTCTTAGTTTAGTATCATAGAGTCCTAATAATAGGAATATAATTTTTAAAAAATCATTTCTTCCCATTTATACATCTCCATGATTATTATGGCTTAATGTCACAATTCTTCCCAACAGACCTATGTCACAACACAACCCATCTGACTTGTGTTGCAATACTCAATATCCAAATTGGAAAATTACATCAAGCAGTACACATAATTATTTTCTAGGTCATTCTCAAGTCGTATGAAATAAACAACCATTATATCTCATTATCTTAATAGAATCAATGCTCGTGGTTGAAAATTAGCTATGTAATATTGTGTTAATAAATAATCATTGCAAACTAGTCATGGAGAAGAATTAAACATTATATACATAACAAGCTACAATGTAAGACTTGACGTGAGACCTTGTGAGATAAGTTGAATAATTTGTATGAGGTTTTTATACAAATGATTCTGACTGAAATGATTTATGAGAGCACATTTAACTCATTTAAATTTATCATTACTATAACAATGAAAACAGTGTCCACAGAGAAGAGAGACAGCATTATTTCTTGTTTCTTAATGCACTTCAGACTGTAAAAACCATTACTGTATTTGATGTGGATTAATGATAGAGAACAGAGGGGTACCATGATTCTGGTACCTATTGCTGGTAGGCAAAGCCAATATCAGGGTTAAATAATTTCAGTAACTGGCTTTGCTATTTGTGTAAAACTAATGACCAATTTATAAACTACCGATATAGTCAAAGTAAGATGCTAAAACAACAACTAAGTAAGAATGGATGTGAGTAATGTGTTGACATTAAATTTGCTTGAAGCTGCAATACAAAACTAAAAATGGATCATTGATGATCTCTGAGTTGTCCATCTCTATATCTGAATAGTAAGCTATGTTAAAAGGATTGTTTGTTGAGTGAAAGCCACTATCATGATTAATTATATGCTTAGTATATCGTATTTTATTAATATTCATTGATCATTGAAGTTGTTAATATTGATTACATCCCTTTCTAGGTTAAATTATGCCAGTCAAAAAGATCTACCAATAATTACTCGAGTATGTCAAACAAAAACAAAAGACTGGTAAACCAAATGTCAATGGACCTATGGCAAAATCTAAGCAGGAAGGATGATGAATAAAGCAAAAATTATTTCATATTGTTTTAGGAACAAGCAATATATTTTACATTAGTACAGTCCACTACTAAGCATATTACTAACTTTGCTATGAAATGTGAACTGGTAATTTGATTCTTTCATTTGTTGATAACTAACAAAATACAAGCATGTACAAATGAATACAAAATAATGATAAACTTATAAAAAGTTGTCATATTAGTTTTTAACAAATTATTGACATGGTAATTAAACAAGGTAATGTTAAGCTATGTTACCTGGTTTTGATTATTCTGATTACAGAGAAATCTCAATGACATACCAGGTAATCCATATACAAATCACTGCAGTTTCAATGATGTAATCAGTATATAAGTAAATTCGGAGTTTAATATGAAGACCTGACTTTCAGGTAAAATATTATCAACTTACAGGACCACAAATACAGTACCCTTTTATTTTCCTGCAGACCTTCCAACCCAGCATACAATCTTATTAATGCATCTTGTCCTACAGCAAGTGTTATAATCTTAACACACTTGTGTCAGCAGATTCCATAAATTGGAGTAGTATGATAATAGCAGTTACTGAATGAGGTAAAAGCCTTTTAACCCCCATGACTTTGTTCCTTGTATCATGCACACATGTCCATACTTTCCTGATCAACATCATTCTCAAGAGCTTTCTTTGCCACAGCTCTAATAAATGCAGAAGCTGGGTATATCAAATAAACTCATGATAGGCTATAAATGGTTGCCAGCTCAAGATAGGCTATAAATGCTTGCCAGCTCATGATACGCTATAAATGGTGGCCATCTTATGATAGACTATAAATGGTTGCTAGCTCAATATAGGCTATAAATGGTTGCCAGCTCATGATGGGCTATAAATGGTTGCCAGCTCATGATGGGCTATAAATGGTGGCCATCTTATGATAGACAATAAATGGTTGCTAGCTCATGATGGGCTATAAATGGTTGCCAGCTCATGATGGGCTATAAATGGTGGCCATCTTATGATAGACAATAAATGGTTCCCAGCTCATGATAGGCTATAAAAATGGTTCCCAGCTCATGATAGGCTATAAATGATTGCCAGTATAATTGTTGGAGGAAGAACCTGGTTTATGTTTGGCTTAATCAAACAGTTTGGGATGAATTATGTTTGGTTATATCAAATTGTTCATGATGAATTGTGTTTTGTTTCATCAGGTAATTTGGGATAAGTTATGTTTGACTTAATCTGGCAGTTTGTGTAGTGCTGAACAAAGATTCAAGAAAAGAATACTTATTGGCAATTATCTGAATTGGAAATCATTATTGAATATATGCTGGATGCTATATATATATATGAATATGGCAATATTCTAATACACACTTCAGAGTTTCTCGCACATTGAAACAGACACGATATGCAATGTCAGTTAACGACTGTACTGTGTTAATATACATAAAATGAATTCTCAGGAAGTTGGCGATCTGATAGCAGCCATGGACAAGCAACACAACACTGTATGGGAACACTGACCAGGACAGAAAAAAATGCACAAGGCAAACTTTGAGATATATCTGGCCTTTAACATTTGACCACAATTGCTGCAATAACATCTTAGGAGGAAACCTAAATTGTGCTTGTTGTTAGAAATTGTGAAAGTTGTTCAGTTTCTTCAGTTTCCAAAAAAATTACAGTTATAGCCTTTTCTTTCCTATAATATTATTTTAGGGATTAAAATGAAAATAAACGAAGTTTGAAATGTTGTAATAGGTTCTGATTAAGTAATGCTGCATATTCACAATGTCTCTTGATGACATGATGATTTTTTTTTCAAATTACCATAAAGATTGTAGCAATTTAAAAAATGTATTAATACAATTATGACTATTTTCACTTTTACAAAACCATTTCTAACAATTCAAGACTGTGATGCCTTCTGTATTTTAAAAGCCATGCAGACTTGGAAAAGTTCAACTAACTGGCCCGGCCTTCATGAAACTTATTAACCTTGAATATGTACTCAATTTTTGTTCAACAGCCTTGATTTGAAAATTACAACAATACTGCAAATAACCTAGTTTCCTAAATCATTGTCTGCATATTTGGCAGTCACACAGTGGAGATATAAAAAAAATTGAGTTGCGGAGATGATTCTACACAGTATATCTTAAGTTGAATACAATAAGACCAAAACTACAGCTTCGAAAATGTCACCCAATCAGAATAAAGATCATCTTAATACACAAGAATTCAAACATCTGCATGATACACAAAGACTTTCTCTCAATCACATCCTTTACCTCAAACAATAAATATCAGCAACACTAACATTAAATTCACAGTAAGTACAACACCTAGGCATTACTCTGGACAGTACTCTCACATTGTACCAACATGTCATGAAGATGTGCAAGGCTGTATACAGTGGGACCCCACTATAACACGGTAGTTGGGAGCCATAGAATCTGACCGTGTTATGAACCGAACCATGTTATAAGCAACCATGTACAATACCAACACATTTTTGGATTTAATTGTGGGGGGGGGGTACATAAAGACGGGTGCGAAAATGCATGGCACAATTACCATTTTTGATCAATATATATTAAATGAGAAAAACATTTGCTGTGGTAACAGAAATTGCAGATATAATATATTACTTTATTCAGAGAACCATGCATTGGTACATACACGTGTCTAATTTATATATACATGTATAATATATTGCATGAAAAGAGTATCAACACCGTGTACTCACCAGCGAATCTTGTAACATACATTGAATCCATAATACAAATATTTCCATCGAAAATATCCACACACGGATGTAAAATATTCAATAATTTTGTCACAGATCATTATGTGACTGAATTCAATGAAAAGAAGAAAAAAAAAATTACGTAACGGGTGTATGTAATGAATGATGAAGTAGTACATGTCCATAGATTAAATAATGGAAGCTAAAGTGTATTCTTATAATAACTATATGTACATTTCAGGATCTTTCTGTCTCTGAATTCAGTCATTGTAAATTTCAGCACATTTTCCCACCCAAGCTGCTAGTCAGTACTTTGAACTTGCCGCCCAGCTATTGCGTCATGTTCTTTTGATGTACTCTAATACAGCAGGCAGAACTGGCTTATTTTAACCACTGAATTACGTCACTGTTTAGCTCGGCAGTACACTTTGATGATAAACAATGTACTTAAATTAATTGATTTATACATTCTGGTGAGAATCTTTTATCAACCCCCGCATTGGCTGTTGCTTTGTTGTGTACGAAATTAAGAGAACATATATCGGAGATTATTAGTTCAACGATTGTATTCGGAATGCATTCAAGACAAACACAAAGTATACACGATGGCTTCATTGCTCAGGGATCAGTAATAATAATATTGACACTTATGAGCTGTCCTTTTTCAACAATAAACAAAGATCAAAGTTCTCAGTAGGCCCAACAATTGGTTCGTATTTCCGATGTTTATTCTGGCACAAAACTAGAAGAAATTTTTGTTAATTTTTTAAATTTTAGGAGCCATACAACGATTATTTTATATTCGATTTTGTGTGTGATTTCCTTCCCAAAATGATAATATATTTTCTACACGTTTTTTTTCTCGCACTTTTTAGACTAGTATGAGAATGATAATTAAACTCTTGACGTATTTTATTTTTCATACTTGAAAGATTTTTTTTTTTTGGTCTTTGAGAAAAATACCTGTAATAAATTACCTGAAATTTCGGGAGCCATGCTACGACCGTGTTATATCCGAATTCGTGTTATAACGGGGCGTGTTATAGCAGGGTCCCACTGTATCTTGAGCTGAGACGCATCAGCTCCCTTCGCAAATATCTTTCAATTGATGCTACTAAAACACTAGTGTGTTCTTTAGTACTTTCAAGACTGGACTACTGTAACTCAATTCTGGCTGGTTCATCTCAATATGTACTCAGAAAACTTCAAAACGTTCACAACATCTGCTTGGATCTTCCTTATAGTGCCATGATTAGAGCTAACCTCCCTGCTGCTCTGTACAATACACTGGCTTACCATTCAATCCAGAATCAAACACAAAATTTGTTCTGTGTGCACCCATGTGCAAAACGTGCAAGATATTTATGCTCCTCTTCTGACAATCATATACTCATTATTCCCACTATGAAAATGAAGTCATATGGACAATGTTCTTTTGCAAACCAGGGTCCAGCAACATGGACTGAATTGCCCATTAAAATTAGACACAAAGACACAGTGACCCCTTTCAAGAGTGCTCTTAAAACTCGCCTTTTTCGACTGCAAGAACAAACTTATGTTTCCTACCTTAAATATTTTCAGCAATTTTTGTTTTCTAATTTCATTGTGTTTTACTTTATTAGTCATATGATTATACATGTTGTAAAGCGCTTAGAGCTTCTAAAGATTAGGCATTATACAAAGTCCTCATTATTATTATTATTATTATTATTATTATTATTATTATTATTATTATATGAGCCTGTATTCCAATTTTGAATGTGGTAATAAGATCAGCCAATCAGATGCAAGATCTCCTCATTAGTATGCATGGATCTTACTCATTATCAAATTTTTCCTAGAGTTTGATGATATTAGCATAAAGTCTAACAGGATCCAATAGGATCAAAAATACGACCTCCAGACTGGTCACAAGCTCAGCCGATCACATGCAAATTTACCTAAAAACTATTTATGGATCTCAATAAGTATTTAATCCAAAATCTTGATGACATAAGCCCATATTTCAAGTCTGATCAACATTTCAGATAATTGGCTTCCAGATTAGTATGTGTCAATATCACTCATTCATCAAACTTATCCGAAATCTTAATGATATAGCCATATACTTCAAGTCCAATCAAAATTAGATCAGAAATACAGACTTCAGCACAGCCAATCAAATGAACAATCACCTATTAGTATGCACTGGTCATATGCAGAATTACCTAAAAAATTAAAGCATATATTCTGATACTGATTACAATCAGATAAAAAAATTATGACCTCCAGAATCATAACTTTGTTAACCAAACTGATCCAAATTCACCTTGTTAATCTGCATGGCAACCTCTCATTATCAAACTTTTAAGATTTTGATGATATAGAACCATGTTTCAAGTCTGACTGAAATTGGATCATAAATCTTGTCTTCATTGTGGTAACAGGCAATTGTTGATAGATGGACACACAACACACACAATGCATGACAGTCATAGGACCATACCATAAGTTCACTTGGCCTTATTGTCAGCTGAGCTATTTTGTTTTTGTTTCTGTTTTTAAAATTATTGTTCATTAAATCTGTTTCTGAAGCTATTATCATTTTCCACCCCATCAAGCCTTATTTTACTGTGTGAAAGTCACTGGCTAAGAATAATCTCAGAGTAACAGCCAGTATTACATGCATAGTTCATGCATAATTAATTACATTGATATATATACATCATACGAACTATTCCAGGTATAACAGTATGTATATGGTGTGCAAATGATCTCAGTTAAATGGTGTGCAAATGATCTCAGCTAAATGGAAAAACTTAGTCACGAATATACAAATAATGAAACATGATTGTACAAAAAAGCCTACACATAGGTTTGGTCCTATGTCACCCACTTGAAACTGTTGCTATGAAGAATACTTGAGATGTATATGCTTTTATATGAACAGACACTGATACCTGCAGTACTGCTTTATTTGGGTGATCTAAAGATTTAAGAAAGAAGCCCAATGTATCAGTATTTGTCTACTTTAATTATGTTCAAGTAAATCAGTACAATATTTAAGTAGCTCTTTGATCAATGAGCTAGATGCGCGCACAGTAATAAAAAAGACACATTTTTAATATAAAATTACAGTACATATAAAATGTATAATCATAATTACGTATGTAAAACGAGGTACTACAAAATTACGAACACTATGCATCCAAATGCAAGTGAAATATTCTAAACATATACAATCTCTCCCTCTTACTGTGTACTAATTTGAAAAGAAAGTCATGATTTTACATGCAATATACCCTACCTAGGGCACAATTTGAAGCCTGCTTTTCTTAGCTCAATGGTACATGCTAATCAATTTCTGAACATGTCAGCCATTGATTTAGTTTCTTCCATTCAGACTCTTGTATGAGTGGATACAGGTCAAAGCTTTGTTGAACCTGGAACATACAAACCTTTTCAATCTATTTTGCAAGAGAGTCTGCTTGAAATTTCTCAACTTATGTACCATTTCTAGCCGATATATCCCTAACAAGACACAGGTTTCTTGGGTAGGTGTGTCCCTAACAAAACAATACAGAGGTTTCTGGGTTAGTGTCTCTAACATAACAATAAAGAATTTTATGGGTCAAAAATCATATTAAGAGAACCTTGTTACTATTTTAAGTTAAAGCAGACATACTTGATGGCAGATCTACATCAATGTAATACCTTCAAAGTTAGGACATTTTCTGTCTGATTCACTAATTTCTGTCATGTGACTTTTCAGAAGTCAATGAGTATTTTTATTTATCAATGGTGACCAAATTTTAAAGTGAATTTGTATCATTTGAAATGTGAAACCTGGTAATGGCAGT
This sequence comes from Unio pictorum, assembly GCA_030141615.1. NCBI lineage: Eukaryota > Metazoa > Mollusca > Bivalvia > Unionida > Unionidae > Unio > Unio pictorum. The sequence continues at coordinate 3,047,995 of JARLTB010000139.1, forward strand.
ATACTTTCTGCTTACAAAATGGCTATTTTGGTAAGGCATATTTAATGTTGGATCTGCATCACTTACATCAATTAAAATACTTTCATGTCAGGATCTAATACAATTTGGTTCAATTCTCTTAAGTTGTTTTTTGAAGACTTAAATGTGTTTCTATTATTATTAATGACAGTCATATCTGATGATGGATTGACAGCCTTTGTATAAAATGTACAGACTTATAGGTCTCCAAAAAATATGCTTCATGCCAACTTTGATATCAACCCATTAAGTCTTTCAAAAGTTATTCTGAGCAGAAATATTTTGCCAAAATAAAGTTTGCCATGGATGTGACAGACATGGATTCAAAGAATGGGCATATATAAAACATTGTTCGCGGATATGAAGATTTTGACAGATATTTACTCAATGACAGCACCTGTCATAGACAATAAACAATGTAAATATGCTAATGAAATGTAATCTTGATATGGTGCAGAAAATAGTGACTAGAATGTCTAAAGACACACTATACTTGACTTGTCTATAAAAAAAAGTAGGCATTATAAATATAAATATAATAATAATATAAATATAATTATAAATATAAATATAATAATAATATAAATATAATATTAGTTAGACAGCACTATTCTTATACATGCTGCATGATCTTAACATGTAAGTAATTCTTTATAAAAGTTGGAAAACTAATCTGTTTAATAAATAAAAGCTCTTCTAATATGATGATTCCTCCTATCAATGGAATGTAACATTTCTATTTTCTCAGACATATATAGGTGGTGATACTGTAATAAATTAAGATTTATGGTCAGTAAATCACTGAATCTAATGAAAAGGAAACTTGTATATACAAATCTGTGTATATATATATATATATATATATATATATATATATATATATATATATATATATATATATATATATATATATATATATATCAGCACAGTATAACTACCCATACATATCAGTACAGTATAAACAGTCATACACATCAGCACCATATAAACATTCATAGACATCAGCACCATATAAACATCCATGTACATCATCACAGTATAGCCACCTTATACATCAGCACGGTATAATCATTCATATACATCAGCACACTACAGCCGCTCATAATTGTCAGTGCAGTATAAACACTCATACATGTCAGCACAGTATAACCATCCATATACATCAGCACAGCATAAACACCTATGTATATCAACACAGTATAACCATCCATACACTTCAGCAGAATGTCCACATATAAATATCAGCATACTTAAATACATATCAGTTATCCCTATTCTAATGTAATTTGGAAATATTTTTTCTAAAAATAGTTTAAAATTTAATTATCCATTGCACTATGGCAAAAAATAAATAAAAGTCATAACATAACAATGCTGTGAAAGTTTCCAGCTGTATATTATAAATTAGAGTCACAAAGGTTGATATTCCACCAATCAGAATGCATTTTACATTCACATATGTATTAGATTATTTCCTTGAACTCCAGTCCAGTCTTAATCTTACTTTTGTTTACAGAACTATCATTTCTTTTCATGGTTCTCATAACTTTTACTCTTTCAGAAAATATCTTTGCTGTATAGCTGTTTTGATTCCAGGGCCATCAAAACCTTAGCTCATTTTCTCTGCCCATTAGTACACAAGCACACTCTCTCAATACTACCATACCTCAGTGTCCAATCAGACTGAAATTCAATCAAAGAAAAGAACCACTATGAATAACAGCTTGGATGTGCATCATTGTCATGTCTACCACATGCTAATACTGCCAGCACTCTGCTTCATCAGTGCAAATAAAAAAATCCCGACTTTTTCCACCCATTCTGTACTAAGGTAAGTATGGAGAAAAGTTCACATCCAATGCAATCCAAACTGAGTGTGATGCAGCTACATGTCATTTTACCACCAAATTTATAGTGTTGCAGCTGCATTATTATCCTACTTTAGATATGTAACCCACTGCAAGTGGGATGTCTTTGTTTATGGAACATCATATCTGACCATTGTAACAACAACAAAAAGAGATAATATGATAAAAAAATGACAAACCTTTATGGATTGTTTTACACTGTATGATACATCAGTGGCATGGAATAATGTGGAAAATCAATTAAAATAACATTCCAAGCTTTTGGGACAATAGTCCTGGTAATGAATTCGCATTCAAATGGCAGAAATTCAGACTGGTATTCAGATACATATGATATTTAAAATTTATTTAGAAAGTTATTTGAAAACCAAACTGAATCTCTGATCTCACTTCCATACCAATTCAACTCTACAAATGAATGCTATTAGTTCAAAATCTCTTGTGACAAACCTTTAATTCTGTGCTTTGTAAAATATTTATCCCACTGCTTACCTGTTTGTTTTGACCTTTGCCTCAAAACTTAAGCTTCTTGGGTTGCGCCCAGGAGGAGTGGGCATGACCTTATATAGATAAATATGCCTATCTATATGTTATGTATGTATTGACAGAATGTATCACAATATATATGTGCTATTAAAGAAGCACTGGGATAAAATAAAAAATGTAATGACTTCACTCCAAATACCAGTGCAAACATTCCATATACGCATGTCATACTTTTATTTCTAACTTGTCATTTCTTTTATAAAGCCATCCTATTCAGCAGAATGATGTAAACATAAATTGGCACAATTATAGAGATGATTGCAGGTTATTACAAGTTATATTGAATTAATGAGATATATATGCATTTAATCAGTGTCATCATCGGATGAGGAATCCCCATCTGACAAATCAGAACTTGATTCCTGAACTAATGGACCAAATATCCTAGCATCATATTTCACTGCTTGTAATCGATGGCGATAGGCAATTTTGGGTGTTTCTGCAGAGCTAGAACGCTCAACAATCTGATATTTGTAGTCCATATATGAATTGAGAGTTGGCACCACTGGTCTGGAAGGTTTTATTCCGGTTTTATTCCTTGAGACAATTGCATAGCCATATGCTCTGGTGTTTAGGATGTGTAGTTCCCTTTTTGGCTGTGTGTTCTGGCCTGGTCGAGGCTTGTCATTTCCATTCTTAGCTTTCACATTTGCCCCATTCTTTTCTAGAGAGTTTTTCTGTCTCAAGTTAGTTGCACTAACTCCATCTTTTTCTGTCATTGTAGTACCAGTCTCATTTACTGTTGTTTGTGAAGTTTCAGTATCTGCATCTTTGCCTGCCCCTTGTATATCTGTTTTCTGTGTTGTCAGCCCATACTTTTTCAGCACTCTACTCCTATCATCTGATGAAATGTCCAATTTAGACAAATCTGCAAGATCTAAACCTCCATCCTCTAACTTTTCAGCTCTGTCAATATTCTCTGTCATTTCTGTCTTACCATTTTCAATAGTTACAGATAATGCATCTTTGATGTGTTTATCACCAAAATCTTTTTCTTTCTTGGCAACCACAGATGAATTACTCAAAACACCATTTGAAATTCTGGTTTTAGATTTAGCATTTTTCTTATTTTCTACATCTTTCTTCTTCAAACTAGCCCTATGTTTTATTACAACACTATCTCTCCCACTTTTTTTTATATGTTGGCTTGAAGCACCATTTCTACGTGTTGAGAGACTAGCATCTTTCCATACATTATTTTTCTTATTCCTGCTGTTACTTTTTCTGGTTTCATCTACTGAAGAGTCACTGGAAGTAACATCACTCTCACTGTCAGACTCTGATGTTGAGCTTTCATATACATTTCCCCTTGATCCTACAAATGCATTTTCTCTGCGAAATGAATTTGTGTAGTTATTTGTTGCCTTTGGCACACTTGCATTTTTTGACACCGTCACAGAAGACTGCAAAAGAAAAAGAAAATGTTCACATTCATAGTCTTGATACTTCAACTTTGCAAGTTCTTGGGTAGAAACAAAGAAATCAAAGTGTGACAAAAAGAAAAAGAAAACAACAAAGAATCAAAACAAAATGAGGAATCATGTGTCTAGATAATGCAGTGCTGGTGCAGTGCAGTCTCCTCCGACATCCGAAGCAAAATTCCTGAATCAAACATACTGTAAAGAGTAAGTTGACAATTTCAAGACAGACACTGTGGTGACCATATTAGATAAGCACTGTCTTCATTTAGGATCAACAAGACATCATAAAAGGTTTTCTGGAAAATCCCATTATCAACATGATTTTTTCTGCTTAGAAGGAGCAGTGATAACAAGATACTGAAGATGGTTGCCATGGCTACCATACTGAACATACATAGGACTGGCATCATTTTCATTAAGGACCAACTAGACATGATAAGCCTTTCAGTGAAAACTCCATGTTAATATGACTATCCATTCTTGCGGAATAGTGACAAGCTTTTCCATATGGCTCTGTGACCAACTAGGCAATGTGATGAATATACATGTAAAGTTTCATGGCAATCCTCCAAGTAGTTTAGAACGGGTAGCAATAACAAACTTGTGCTAATGGACAGGTGGATATAAAATGGACACCATCCCATATGTTCTTTTGGTAGATGAACACTTGAGCTAAAAAAAACAAGATGATATGACTTTTTGTTCAGAAGGAGTAGCAGTAATAATTGTTTCAAGATGGCTGCTAAGATGGTCATACTAGATGTCAGACATGCAACATTTTTATTACAACCAGCTTGACATTATAAGAAGTCTTTTAGTGAAAACCATACACTGATACAACCATCTATTTAGGTGGAGTAGCCATAAAATGGCAGCTATGATGACACCTATTGGCTGTCAGGGCAACAGTATTTACATCATGTAAATTTCACTTTCCATTTTGGAATGGAGTTTGCATTCTCAAGACAGCTAACATGGTAGCCATAATGGACATCAGATCAGTGCAATTTTAACACCATAAAAGGTCTTTTAGTAAAATCTCCATGCTGATATGACTGTTCATTCAGGAGGACTAGTGATAACAAGATTTTCAAGATGGCCACTGTGGTGACCATTTTGGATGTCCAAGCTGCAACATTTTTGTTTAGAACCAAAAAATTACTGGGATGAATATGAAATATCTGAAGATAAGTTGTGACAACAAACCTGTTTTAAGTGATGGACATTGGATGTCAAGACTGTGTGTGGATGACAGACTGTGTAACTCCTACATGGGGATAGGGTCTCAGTGTCTTTCTGTCATAGTGACCTTGCCCTTAGACCTTTTCATCCCAAATTTGATTGAGTTTTTCCTTACCCCAAGTGCATGCTATCAACAAAATTTGTTAACTTTTGATGGCAGAAAGCTCAATTGTGCAGAAACTATTTTTCTTATCTTCAGTCAGTGACTTTGACCTTTGATCTCTTGATGTTGAAATCAAAAGAGTTTTTCCTTACTCTTTTTGCAAGCCATCCATAATGCCTGGCAAATGAATATGTTGTGCAATTTGAGTTATTATGCTGAAATAAAGCTGGTAGGTAGCATGGACAGACATCAGGAATATAAAAACACAAAATCTATGATGATAATGTGATTTTTTGTAAGAGATGGATTAATTGAATTATGGAAATGATTGAAATACTCTAGATAAATTGAGCATACTGTATCACTGTGCCCTATTCCCAGCCTAATGATTAAATTCAAATTTTAACCATAAATGTTTTTCAATTGATGGATACATCTGTGTATGACTCATGATTTCACTATACTAATGAACAACAGACATGTACAAATATATCTTACAATTTTAAATGATCCTTCCTTTTGTGTGATGAGCTCTATCATGTCTGTTTTCCATCCAATCATGCATGAAAACTTCTGTATGCTTTCTATCAGGTCACCTTGAAATAAGCAGAGAAATATACCATTACACATAATAGTCTGCATTGAGGTTTTATAAACAGACACATCAAAATTCCTGACAAGGAATGAACTCATTTCTGCATTACAGAATATAACAAACAATTTAATGGGTGAAAAATGAAATCTGAAGAAGGCTATTTCCTGCCTGTCTCAACATGGCATAATCTAAATATCTGCATAGTCACCTGAGAAAGAAAAGCAAATCATTGTGATATTGACAGTGGGTCACTCAGGCAATAAATACAAAAACATCTTAAAAATGTCTTGATCATGAAAAGTAGGTCACTGTGTCATACTTATGTCCAAGGTGAGTAAAATCCTCCAAGATGAATATGCAATCAAGTTTCACAACTGTACACACAATGGTGCCTGAGAAATTAAGCTAAATACACCAAAAAAAAACACTGACCTCTCTGAGAAGAAGGTCTCTCAGAAAAAAGCCAGAAAATCTTGTCTCTGATCTCCATGCTAAGCCCTGAATATCTCAGTCAGGAAATAGATGGGCTCAACTGTCCTCATCTCATGAACTGATATATATATGAAATCCATTTGGTCATGAGTTAGTTCCTTGCAGCTGAGCATATAACTCAACATATCCAAAAACTGGTACATGGTATCTCTGTAAATACAAAATGTACGAATATGGGGGAAGTCCTGTGCATGGGAATATGAAGGTATGCATTTTGGAGTTCCAGACTAATTGCAAAATGTCCCTCGTGAATGACACATAGAACTGATCCTGGAATCTCCATTCTGTCTTACAGAGCCTGACTGTGATGGCTGAGTGATCTTAGATTTATGACTGGTTGGCCTTGACATCTTGGTAGTCTAGTGTAAACTCTCCGGTGAGTTGGTGAATGATCACTTACAACTTTTTCTGAGGATAAAGTTAATTTCTTGCTGCAGAATGTCAGTTTTACACAGGTCCCTTGGGACATCTGTAGTGAAGTAAGCCCTTAACAGTGGTAGATGATCCCTAAACATAATCTCAAGGCACTTCAAGGTGATTTGGAAGACTCATGGGTTACTGTGGCTTGCTTTAATGGGGTCCTTCCTACTTCTCTGGTCTCTCTTGTGGGCTAGGCTCTGGTTTGCTGTGCCTGCATGAAGTTTATCTCATTGGCAGCCTGTTTCCTAACCTCGTCTATGTGGCTATGGAATAGAGGCTGGAAGATAGTGGTGGAGATCTCAAGACAGCCTTGTGATGGTTTTAGCAGCATAAACATGAACAGGATTGCAGCTCTTTATCTCTTTCTGCAAACTGGAGATTAATGGAAGCAGCTAAGGCAATCAAGAGTAACTTTGGAGCTGCCCTGTTGAGTGCATGAGCTATGTATGAAACTGACTCCCAGGCATATTTGTCATCCGGGTTCTCAACAGAGACACGAAGACCATACTTTGATTGCTGGAATTACTCCCATGTTTGTGATGGCCTCATATACATGCTAACTTCAACCACTAAACTTGACAATAACTAACGAATACAATTAAGAATTACAATCGCACATCCACAACTGGTAAGCTAAACAGGTCATAAAGCCATCAAAGAATAAGATGTTACTGGTAATAATCATTATACTGTATTAGTTAAACTTGAATCCTCGTTAGTCAAGCCAATTCCTACTGAATGGATAATTGCAGATCACATGACAATTATTAAATATCGGACTTAATTATCAATGGTTGTGATAAAGCTGTGCTTGCTTTATTCTGCAATTTATGGTTTAATTACCTGACAAGCATTTGCATGTACCATGAAACAAGAATGACACAATGTTGATACAGTGGCTTTATCTAATCATTGAAGCTTTAACAATCCACTGTAATTAGTATTGATACATAGTGTTTCCTTAATAATATTGCCTCAAGCAATGATATTTAAAGGAGGTTATTCTCTATGATTAAACTTGCATGGATAAAATTAAATTTGCCTTCATGAGGATTTACATGTTTTAAGAACAGTTCTATCTGAATAAAGGATAGATCTGAACAAGTACAGTCAAACCTGTCTTGAATGACCACTGCTATATAAGACCACCTGTATTGAGAGAAAATATTCTCAGTGAACAAATTTATTGATTATATAGCATTCTGACATGTTATCAGAGACCACATATCTTGAGAGACCATAATTATTTGGCAGAAAGGGTGGTCTTTCAAGACAGGTTCTACTGTATTATATTTAATTTTCATACCCTAATATGTTTTACTATTCTTTCTTTCATTTTCAGTATTACTAGTGAATACCTTTTGTTTTTTTTCTCATTTCTCTTTATCTTTGCTTTTCTTGCATATCAATTTAAGGAAGTGAGTGGACATTACAGAAACTGGACACCTTACTGATATGTGTGCTTTATAATTATTTTCTTCTTTCTTACCAAATGTGTAAGTCATCCACAAAATCTGATAACAGTACATGATTGATAAACAAATTTTTTCTGCAGATATCATTTTTCTTCTTTCCATTACAGTAACTTTGATGACTGACAGTTTCATCCAACTTGATAGTTATATACAGATGTGTTGTGTAAAACTAATGTTGTTGTACTGAAACCATTTTTCATCTTTCAGTCACAGTGACTTTGACCTTTGACCTATTGACACTGAAATTGATAGGATTCTTTCTTACCCCAAAGTACAAGTTATCCACAATATCTGATCTAGGTATGTCATGTAGAACTAAAATTATTGTGCAGATACCATTGTTTTTCTTTTAGCTATGATGACTACTACAATATATCTTTTGACAAAAAAAAAATAGTGTTATTTCTTGCTATACATGAAAACCATCCATAAAGTCTATCAGCTATAGATGGTGTAAAATTGTAGCTAATAAGAGGAAATTAAATTTGGTCTCAGACATATAGACATAGTAATATGTTAATAAGGTGGGTATATTTAATGACACTTTAATTGTTTATAATCAACTTTTGACATTTTGGCCATTTGATTTATCAATCAACCTTTCATTATTCCAGTTAACTGTCATATTATTTGTTCAAATATGGTTGCAAAGGTACAGATGATCTAACAGGCAAATAAAAGACTGGATTAATATAAATCAGATCTACACAATGTTATCTGGAAATCTGATGAACACTAATATGAAGCCATGTTATGCTGACCTTCCGACTCACCAATCAAATCATGGCTCTCAATTTTCTGAAAGTGACATACATCATTTGGAACATCAAAATGCCATGCTCTATCAAATAGGTTACTAAAATAATAAATGGACTGGGAATTCCAAAAGTCACCAAAACATTAACTTTTATCAATGTCAGACTGTGGAGTTAATCTGACAATATACAGTTTCCAAAGTCAATGATTTCAGTTAATCAAAGTCTAAGGTTTCTGTGACTGAAAAATTAAAAAGGTTTACCTTCTGCAACAACATCCTGTGACCTTTTACTGTATCTGAATGGACCAACTGCTGTCATATTGAACAGTACCCTGGGAACATTATATCGCACATTATCAATTATACCTGCAAAAGGCTGGACCTAAAATGAAAATTATTATGTAAGGTGCATAAGAACAATGATACATCTATAAATCACAAAAATGTGTTTTTAGAATACAGATTACCACATAAACACAAAAACTTAACTAGATGCAAATGCAGTTACAGACATGCATTCAAGCACTGTCTTTGAAACAGGTTTTCTTATCTAGCAAACAATATACATGACATCACAAAAGCTAAAGGTAATGAAAGATCAGAATATTTCCTACCTAGACATCAGTTAATATGGAGCAGTAAAAGTTCTAAGGGTGTATACAGACTTTTTAAAAATCAAGTTGAGATCTCTGATTCACCATTTCAACAAGTTTCAAGAAATTTTATTGGATAGCTAGACTAATCACATAGCTAGCTGACAAAATATTCATAAAATATACCACACTGGAAGGGAGGAGAAGCAATGACAATCTGAATTCTCAAAATCAAAACTGTTCAAAATAAGTTTCAAGTAATTTAAACAAAAATGGGACAGCAGAGAAAATTAAATACTGATTTCACATCTACAGCAACTATTCATCAGAGTCAGCAAAATTATCCAGGCAATTTTTTATCAAAAAGTTGACCAAAATGATCAAGAGGTAAAATGTACATTACTACTGCGCATTTACAGCAATACATATCAAGACAACAAAATTTCATTAAAACCTTCCAAACAGCAACTATTCATCAGAGTCAACAAAATTATCTAAAATAATAAATGGACTGGGAATTCCAAAAGTCTCTCCCGAAGAAGCAAAACCCTAACTTTGTCACTGAGAGGCAGGTGAATGTATGGTCAGATGGATGAATAGAAGTAACAGACTGATGCAATTACAATATTCACTTAAGTGCATGGATAAGAAATTATTCAAGCAGGTTAGGAGAAACTATGACAAATTTAATTCTAGGGTTTCAACACTTCCCACTGCAAACTGCAGAGAACCAGATCTGCCAACGCATAATGTGTCAACTAATCTCGCTCAATGCAAACTATTAAGATTAATTAGTAGAACTAAAAACACTGACCTTGATCTGCAGGTGCATTACACAATGGCAGATGAGGGTACATTTCTTTTGCAATTGGACTCATTTTATAGATGACTATGTATTGTAAATTTGGACAAAGAAAACAAGCATTGCTTTGATCAATATCTACTTTTATTTTTAGACTCTATAACAACTGTAATTAATCTGATCATACACTAGAACACAGGATGTATCATTACAAATGGGTATACCAGTCATGAAAGGAATATAATTGTGCTTGTCAAGGAAGTAAAAAAACAACTGAAAACCCACAGTCATATCTAGGAAACAAGCTTTGAAAAACTTGATGCCCAAAAAAAATTTCTGGTTGCCATTCAAATTACTGTAAATGCCATTATTGCTGTAATCAAAATTATTCAATAACTTTTGTCATGTCTATAAATAGCCCATACTTGTAACTCACCATCCATCCTACTAATGGAATGTGTCCCACATGTTGACACATTTGATCTGTTTGCAATCAGCAAATATATACTAACTGAAAAAAGCCTAAACATGTAACAGTTGCAATACATTTATCCTTCATTATACTTCAGACAAATTTCCTTATTTTCTATTTACATTAACTGTACATGAGACTGTTCCAAGAAAACAGACTGGTTTCTTGAATGTGAAACCATGTGTCACAGTATTATTATATTTTAATTCAAACATATAGCAGACCAGTCTAAACTGAAGAAAAAAAATGCACCTGATATTAAGAAAAATGGGCTTTATTAATGTGAATAATGTATGTTATATGACTGATAAATGTTACAGGAGATGGATTTTGTTAAACTTACAAGCATGTTGCTTCAGGAAAAGAACAAATCAATAATACTTTGCAAATTTTGAAAGCAGAATTTGACAGTGATGTAATACAACATTCATCGACCATTCAGCAAAAGTAATAGACATCCTGACTATTTAAAGTGGATATTGTGCATCAATAATTCATCACTTTGTTTTGCCTATACTCATATACTAACAATTTTAATGACAGATCTAAGTAAGGAACAAAAATAAATGTACTTTTTCATCAAGTTTTCTGAAATTATGGCATGTAATATAAAGATTGTTTTTTATATGCAGAGATTACACTTTTTTATATTGTATTTATATTAGTAATAATTCTGATTAAATCTCTATTGGGGGGCTGGCATGTATGAACTTACAACAATTCAAGTTCACATTTAATACAATTTTCCTTTAATACGGTGCCCGGGTAACCAGATTGACCAAACTCCAAATTCCACAATTTGTACAATGTCTTTGAGTGAACAGACTCTGTGCATGCTATGTGACTACTGGGATTGGGATTTTCATGCGTGTGACTGATAACTTTACCTCTAGTGATGTGCCCATAACCAGCACCAGATCTGTTTGCAACATGTCCTTCATGTAGCTGTAGAACTGACGAGGTAAATCTTCACCAAAGAAAACAATGTCTGGCTTCACAATACCCTGAAAGAAATGAACATGAAAATGTAATTTTTGTTTTTGTTTTCACTCATAAAAACATTTATACATCAAAAGACAAAACAGCAAACCAAAAATACTGACTTGGTCATTTAAAATTTTGGTACACTTTTGTATATTTTGAATGTAAAAAAAATCTGACATAAAAATACAGTAGTCCCCCTCTTGACCAGTGGCCACCCGCTTCTTATGGCCAGAATCCATTGGCACCAACGAGTTTGTATTCAAAAGTACCCCAAAAGAACAGCCACCCCTCTAACACGACCAGCGGCCAGCATTTTAATACAAAATATGTCAAATGTCCCCTCATGAGCGGCCACTTATGTTTCTTCAAATGTATCCATAACCAATGATTAATTCAAATCTTGATGTCAGGTAAGCAATTGACTATCTCTACCGTCATTACATGTCTCCCAGTATCAAGTTTCCATTATAAGTGTTGACAAAAGATTAATAGCATATCATTATCTATAAAAGTCTACATTTACAGGAAATGGGCTCAATAATGTTATGATAGAGTTTGGGGCTTAACACCTATCTAGAGTTCTTCTATTTGATGATGATAACCAGACATAATTGTTAAGATCATAACAGGGTCAGCATAGGCTAAAAATAGATTTTGTGCATTGGCACACACAGAGAACCTTGAAGAAAACAGGGTACCAGACAAAGATAAAAAAAAATCATGTGACAACACATTTATGACTTCCTTTATGAAGACTGCATTTCGTCCACTTGACACAAGTTTTGTCTGCATAATTAAATCGCATACAGTTAGCTACAACCAAATAAATCATTACCAAACATTAACATGTCATCACATTAATGGAGATGTTAAATTTGAAGAAAGTCGGTTATTCTACTCAATGACATAGAGGGGGGTATTTGCCAAACAATTTTATGTAGAAAAGACTCAAAAAAATCAAGTTTATGTTAAAATGACTCGAATAAACAAAGTCATAACCTATAAGAAGGTTATTCAGCAGCAGTGGAAAAATGGAGCAAATGGAAAGATAATTATGTATGTACCAAGATGTAAATGATGTTTTGAATGCATTTGCAATGTGCATGATAACAATAACAGCTCCCATATCACACTTATGCCAAGAAAAAGAACTATTAACATATATATCAGTTAAAATAAGTTTGTTATTATAACAAGAAGAACCATTTAATGATTAATGTTACTTTTAAACGAAGATATTAAATGCTTTGAAGTATGTAGCTTTCTTACTTTGTACATTACATATACTTCTCATAAATTTTTTAGTCCCCCTCTGGAAAGGCCACCCATCTTAAAAGACCACTTTCCCCATGCAGAAGGGGTAGCCATATAAGAGGGGAACTACTGTAGTAATTTTCTATTGATTTTTATTTACAAATTTTGTTTATTCTCTCCTTAATAAAAGTTTGCTGTTAAAGTATGATTTTTTTTGTCTTATCATAGATTGCTGGTGTATAAAATCTAAAGCATGTGTGTAAAAGTTACAGCCATACAGTACCTGAAACAACAAACAAATTCTATGTATTGTTGTCACCGAATTGCTGTGGTGAATTCACAAAAGATACACAGTCACAAAATCTATCATGACTAGCACTTAATGGGAAATTGGTTATTTTATTAAATAATTGAGATCTGGGTAATTCATTAATTTTTTTGCATGTGGATTGACTTTATGAATCGCTGAAAAAGTCATGAAATTCATGCCAAAATCTTGAAAGTTGGCAGCTATGCAAAAGGTAGCCTAGTAAACATACATACAAAATGGGAACAAACTAATCAGTGACCTTCACCTTGGCAATAAAGCCTTAACTGTGATACACAAGATTCTGTCAAAAAAAGAAATATGAAACGTCATACAGAGATCCACATTCCTTTAACATGAAATAAAGAGAAAATCATTGCCAAGATTCTGATAATTATGAATGTTCATGTAAACAACTTTGGTAACGTACTCGTCAGGTGGCCTCAATAAAAAATAAATTTTTCACAACTGATGGAAACTATATTCATAAAAATGTAAAATGTTACAAGAAACTTATAATAATAGAAACTTAGTTAAATTATCAAGTTTTCAATAATACAAACTATTGGTTAATCTCTCACTTTTAATATGGTTTCCTTTCTGGTATCTACACAATGAAGATGATAGTCTTAAATACCACTCAAGAAAATTTAAAAATATGAATATTTTTTAATTAAATGTAAACTTACCATACATCCCCGGATTTTGCATTTTGGTATTTTGTCTGCAAAAATGCTCTCCTGTACAAGAAAATGTACTTTAATTACGTAAAATACCTCTCCATGAATCTCAGACACAGGGACAGAAAGGCAGACAGAGAGATCTATGTGTATGAATGAGAGACAGATTTTTTATTTTCAGAGACATTTAAAATAAACCAATGTAAATGTAATTAGAGATTCATTCTTTAGTTTATTAAAACAAGAAGCCCAAGTGGGTTTTAACTGTGTCCCTTGTACAATACAAGTCACACAGGTCATGTAGGTATTCAACACAGACTACTGCAGTAATGGGTGTTAGAATTTGATTATACATACCTTTAAATGGTAAGTATTCACTTCATTTGGATTCATATACAGCAATATTCTTTTTGAAAGGACATTATTTAGATGCCCCTAGAGGTGCATACGACAAAATCAATGATAAAGTACATGTATATTTTTGGGATGAAATGTACCTAAAGGTGTGATCCAGTACAATCTGGACTGAACGTCATACGCTTTGATGTCACAATGAAATCTATGCATATTGATATACAAATCTGTACTACCCTTGACTGTGATGATTCCACTTGATGCGCTCTTATTTTAACCCAAGTTTAGTGCATGGCCACCATTGTAAATGTCCAAAGCAATTGATAATTTTCATCTTGAAGACAGATGCAGAACATTCAATAATCAAAACTGAACAGACTTTGATTAAAGAAAAATAGTGTTTAGTTTTATAAGAACAATTTATATTTAATTTAAAAGAAGTTTATTCACATACATGACCCATGTGACTTGTACTATAACTGTAGTTGACCATATACACAGACACATTTTTTACCCATATAGTCCTATGTAGAAAATCTTGTCTATAAGGTAAAACAAATCCCTAATTTTGGATAGATACATTAGGATGCTTTAAGCTCAGTAAATATGCAATTAAGTAATATATATTATTTCACTTTCACAATTATGCAATGCCTTATTAATGAATATTTGTGTCATTATATACAACTCTATATTGAAAGCCCAAATCTGATGCCAGACCATTGATCAGCAAATGTCTCTTACAATCAAACAGGAATATCATTTCTTTGGTATCAAAACTCAAGTGACATTATTCTATGCACAAAGTTTGATCCATGTTTGAACATGGCTGTCCCACAGCACCTGAAATGACCTCAATGCAAGACATAACCAATTTAGAAATATAACCACTAGGATGGTAACAAGCCCAAAAATACCAGATCACTGCTAAATATGGATAGATGTTGTTATTAATCAAATTCATCTGTGGTTTGACAACAACAGCCTATTTACTGTGTCTGATAACTGTTTGGGTGCAACCTCGGTAAGTCAGATATAAAAAATAATCACATCATTAAAAACTACAATTGTTGTCAATCAGATGTAACATTGTATCAAAACAATAAGGTGGTAATAGTGCAATTCTTGCATTAGCAAGAATCATAAGTAAAAAATATACCTTCACATCATCTGACTTATGTTTGGCCCCACAAACAGTGCAAGTTGCTGATGAAAATGTACCATGAGCTTCAACTAACTTCTCATCAGGTATTCCAGCCCCTGAAACAATTGATAGAAATGATGATGGAGTACTGAAATTACCTGGAAAAAAAAATGATTCAGATTTGTCCTGCAAAAAATGTCATGAACAAAAATATTTTAAAGAAGACTCGACATTTTTTCTCCATAATGGCTGTCCCACCATAGTACCTGAAAGGATCTAAATACAAAACCTACCAATGTGTGACAGATGGGCAGACGAATAAGGATAACACTAAATTAGATGTCCAAAGCAGTGTCATGGTGGGATATAAATGACTAGGAATTTTTCCAAAAATAAATGTAATTAGCATTTATTTAATAATAATAATAATAATAATAATAATAATAATAATAATAATAATAATAATAATAATAAATAATAATAATAAAGACTTTATTTAGAGAAGGTAACTCAATTAGTTACAGAACTAATCTACCTTGAGGCCTTCTATCTGTTATGTACAATATATACAATACATACAACATGATGTGAAGAGTCTGGCTCAATGCTAAATAATTAAGGAATTTTAAATTTCAAAGTATCAAGCCTGGAACACATGCACAGGCATCTGTAAAAACACAAACATATAAGAAACATAAAATATCATTCTGTATTGAAACATTCAGCTTTGAAAATGATGCAAAAAAAAAAGCAGACATAAAACTGATCTTTATACTGATATTAGGATCACAAGGTAATAAAATGTAGCAAAGTTATTCCAAATGCAGTATTTGTCCTGTCAACCATGTTATGAATGGTATCATATTGTTTCAGACTTGCTAAAAAATTGTAACACTCACATTAAGAATGCAAATAAATGTTACATCTATGTCCTTCCATCTACACCAGACAGACTTCTCAAACATTTTGTCTTCATTTCAAGCTATGCCAAAACCAATACTGCATTGTAATTCATGCTTCATTCCCTCTATGTTTCTTACAGCATCAGTTCATATAAGGTCTCACATGGGTCTGAGACCACTCACCATTCTGGCATTTCCCAAATAACAAAATGCAAATGCAAGCAGCTGATATGAAATCTTGGTCAGTAGGATGCTTTCTGTTGAAATTTCTTCAAATAGTGTTCGTTGCATAATGAGTAATTGCCCATTTGTCAGGATACCATATGTCAAGTCTGCTGTCATTTCTGAGACAAAGCTGTGTAAATGGTTTTGTACTTTTAGTGCTGGAGTGGTGTTATGTATACAAAATTAAAACCATCCAATGGCAGGATGGTTTTTGCCAAATTTGCTATTTTATAAGAACCCATTTAAATTATGTTCTATTATCATCACTGTGATCATCTCTAATGATGGATCAGCACTGTATAAAATTACAAAGTCCTTACGCATGATGTTTTCTATAATAAGTTTGGCGAAGTCTTCAAGATTTTTCTTATTTTAGTATTAGCTGCCATATTTGATTGTGAAAAAGTGTTTTTTGAACAAACTTATAAGTTTTCATACCAGAATGCTATCTGTCATGTTTGGTCCAATTCTGTTCATCAGTCTTGGAGAAGTCATTTCAAGAACAGTGGCTATATTTAATGGTGGGTTGGTATCCTTTGTATAAATCTATAAGTTCTTCATGCCAGTATATAGCTAAGACATTGTAGATTCAAAATGGTGTAGGCTATGATCTGATCCAGCAATTCTGGTATGAAATAGTATGAATATTACATTTCTTTTAGTACCGGGTATATGTGAGGAACATGTTCACAATTTTTTTTATAGTGGGATGAAAAAAAACCAGGTGTGAATCACTCACAGCAGCTCCATTGATGCATACAGGCTTTTGCTAGTACCCTTTCCAAGAAGTAGGGGTACTGGCATAGTACTGGCCAGTCGATTTTCTGTCAGACATGCTCAAAATGTGTTTAATAGTTTTGAAAAAGTCATTTAGAGATTTATAAACTTTTAAATTTTTTTTTAGGGTTTAACACCATTTTTCAGCACACGATAGGCTATACATGGCGGCCAGTATTATTGGTGGAGGAAGAACCCGGGAAAACCCCTGGAAAGATCCACCGACCCACGAGAAGCTACTGACAAGCTTTCTCACATAACTACATTAGCTGAATCTTAGACTCGAACCCACGCAGACAGAGGTGAGATGGCAGTGATCCGTAACGGACAGCGCTTTTGACCACTTGGCCACTCGGGGAACTTTTGAAATCATGGCCAGATCTCATGGAGGATCAGCATCGGTAATATAAACTTGAAATTACTCATAGCCAGCCAAAATTATGCCTGTAAAATATGGTCAGATTCTATTGAGTGTTTATCTGAATTGCGTAAAAGGTCTTCATGCCAGGAAGCTTTCGATGATTTTGTATAAATTAGTTGTTTAAAGATTTATATAATTTTAGTAATAGTGACCATACATGAATGATGTTTAAGCCAAGATGCTTTCCATCAAAACAGATCACATTCTGTTCAGTGGATTTCAAGAAAAAGTGGTTTCCTTCTATTTTTAGTAATGTTCACCATGTTGGATCAATTGCACAAAGCTGAAAGCCCTCTATGTCAAGATGTTTTCTGTCAAGTTTAGTCAAAATCCTTTCAATAATTTTGGAAAAGTTGTTTTGAGGCTTTTCTGCTAATAATAATACTGGCTATGTTTGATGGCGGGATTGCATCATTTTGAAAAGTTTTCATGCCAGGATGCTTTCTGTCAAAATTGGTCAAATCCTGTTCAGTTGGTTTGGAGAAAAAGATTTTGGGCCATATCTGATGGCAGAACAGCAACAGTGGTAAAAATCAAAGCCCTCTCTGGCAGAATGCTTTCTGTCAAATTTGTTCAAATTCTGTTAGTTGATTTTGAGAGTTCATTTAAAGGTATTTGTAGAAATTTTAAAGTCTCCATACTAGGATTTCAATAACATTTCATCAAATTCCGTTCAATAGTTTCACAGAAGTCATTAAAAGGTTGTTTTATTTTAAGTAATCGGTGTCATATCTGACAACAGATTGGCATAATTTGGTCAAATCTGAGAGAGAAAATTTATCTATATATCCATTTAATTATACATATATGTATGTTTCATCTAAATGTACTATTTACATCTTCTTTTTTATACTTCAATTATTTGCATATGGTTTTAAGATGCAAACAAAGAATGCACAGAAACAAGTTACATATTGTCGCTTAAATGCTTGCTTAAGCATAGTTAATACACAGCAATAGCTGACCCACTAACTACCATTCCTACAAATAGTATCCATTAATAGGCATGAGATGTATAATACATCACTTACAAGCCAATCCAAACAGTTACAGCTGTCACATGCAGTGTCTGTTGTTCAACTGTTCTAGTTTGTAGCTGAGGGCAACATCACACACATTTATGTGGACATAGAAGTGTGTGTGCTGCTGGTGCTGGTACTGTGTATTTCTTACCCTAAAAAAAGCAGTCCCCCTAGGGCATTCACTTCATTTCATTCTGTTTATTCACCCAAGAATCTAATGTCATCACTATATGGTGTATTCAAACTAAACCAATGAGTTAAGTCCACACAGTTGCTGCTGTCATTCCAACCTTCATTGAACAGCCCAGTCTTCACTGGGCTCCTTCAGTTTCCCCTAAAGAAACTTTACTTAAGGGTTATCCATAACATTCGTCAGGGAGTTTTACAGACCAGCTGCTACCTCTGTACAGCCATGTTGTACCATTCAGTAGCCGCCGAAAGAATAAACAAAAATAGTTTCAAAGGTAGGTAGCGGCAGACAGTCCCCCTAAGCAAACAGTGTTATTATAAGTAAAACTTAACTGGATCTGTATTTTTGTTCTGTATAAATTTGTCAAATAAAAATTCTGCAAAATTCCTGTATCTTTTATTTTGTCTGATAGTTTAACTTTAGCTGTAATATTATGCTTTTATATATTGAGGCAAGCTGACTTTTATAAAATTTGTAAAGTCCACCTTATAACCCAGTCAACACAGCACCTAATGTAAACATCGTCAGCTGGCTATGATCCCAAACTAGGCAACCAAGCACAAAGTACAATTCCAGGATGACCAGATTTCTATCTTTTGTAACAGATCTTTATTTGTTTGATATTTATATCTGTTTTTTCGTGGAATGAATTGGTTTAAAAATTGAAGTACTTTAAAGGACCACTGAACATTTTCAAGTACTTTTTTAGATCTGAAATCCATATAAGCCTTTCAAAATGAATCACCAAAATTCAAGAATTTTTCATAATTATGCAATATAAACTTCATACATATTGTAATACTACTACTATATTATGGCTGAGTTCATCAATCATATAACATGTGACATTCAAAAACTATGAAATAAATTCTTAACAGCATTGGCAAAGAGGTCAAAATTTTAATTATTAACAGCATTGGCAAAGAGGTCAAAATTTCTAAAGTTGCCAGAAGAGTAGCACTATTGTTTGGCATTGTCCAACAGCACAAAAAATGAAGCATAATTACATCTTTCCAGGCCATCAATATTCTGTGTGTACATCCTGAGAAGCTTGTTTCGGTCATGCAGCAACTTGATGAAGTAGTGAATGTAGTTAGGTCTATATTTTCCAGTGGGATACAGCTCCTTCGCGAGGGTGAAAAATGGTCGAGGATTGTGGCAGAAAAAATCTATATCAAATATGGCTTCTGGGTAGGGGATCCGGTACTGCTGAAGGTTGTCATACAAGCCTGTTCCTGGTGACCTGGTATAATGTTAAAAGTTCAACACTGTAGGTAAGAAATCAACTTAATGCTGCTTGAAACATTTATTTTTTTTACCACAGGGTGGTTGGATAAGGATGCTCAGAAAAAATACATACCAGAAGGTGTAGGAAGGCACATTTTCCAAGAGTGCACCATCCACCAGATTTAAATCAGAGAGGTCAAATGAGAACACTTGGATTAATATGGCATACCCACCACCATCTGCATCTTTAAAACCCTAGGTTAAAAACAAAGTGTCTTCCATCACTATCCTCTGTAACAGAACTCGGCAGATTTATTTCTATGTTTCTTTTTCATTACCAGTTTATATAACTTACTTTCAGTTTATTTATTTACAGAAAAACCTCTCTTAAAACATCCCATTCACATGATTAAAGAAAAGCAGTTTTGTTAAATGGATGGTTTTTGTCATGAGGTCTACTCTATAATCATGCAAGAAAAGACCAAAGTGGTTATTATGCAGAGGTTTAGTGTAATCTAATCTATTTTCAACCTAGATCATTATTAAATGATCGTTAAATAGTGCTCCTTTGCACAATAATTACATGTAAATGCATATTAAATTGTTTCAATCATAAAATGACTATACAGCAATGCAAAACAAAAATACTGATTACTATGTATTAAGATCCATAATAAAGAAGTGAAGATGAAAACGTAGCAAATATAACTATGCCATATTATATGTCTGCAATATTGACAATAGCCTTACAAAATATGTACAATCGTCCTCAATAACTCATTAAATAATGGGGTCGATAAGCAATATTCAAAGCAAAATCAAGGGTAGGAGACACCAAGAGTCTGGAGGTTAGGTTGGGTTGGGTTATGTTGTGTGTCCTTGCGTACTAGCGACTTTTA
Organism: Unio pictorum; assembly: GCA_030141615.1. Classification (NCBI taxonomy): domain Eukaryota; kingdom Metazoa; phylum Mollusca; class Bivalvia; order Unionida; family Unionidae; genus Unio; species Unio pictorum. Next base: position 3,069,185 of record JARLTB010000139.1, read on the forward strand.
TTGATATCACTGCATCAGAAATTATATTTTGTTCTATATTAGTATTCATATAATGGAGTAATTAATAATGGATATTAGATCTTAACAGATCAAGCTGACATCAATATGGATTTTTGTTACCTCCTGCTCAATATCAATGCATGTACCTACAATTACACAAAATATTTATTAATGAGGTTGTATTAATGAGGTTGAATGCTGTGCAAAAACTTCAATGTGAATGATTGTGTAATAATTCAAATGAAAAATTAGTTCATTCTTAAAATTCAATACCTCTGCAAACACTGTAAACACAGCTACATGTAGTGAAGATGAAAATTGACAGTCAAACCGTAACAAATGAACACCTCACTAAATATGACAATATATATAAACAAGAATTTACTTAATGTAACTGAATCACATTCTTATGTATACAGACATTGCTGGATATGACAAAACATTTAATAACACATGGCAAATGGCTAGGCTGACTCATTAGAACTATATCTAACTGACTGTACAGTATTCTCTCGTTATAATACCATCCATGCTAACCAAAGAGTAATTTTTAGCGAGGCTACCTTATAATGAAGTACATGATACATATTAATCTGAAATATAGAATGCTGTTTTTAGAAAAAATAGGCACATAAAACAAGAGTACAGTAAATGACACAATATACAAGCATCTGTGTTTAATTGTTCTCTATGTGGTCACTAGCAGGGTAACATTGATTCTGGATACTACTGACCAATGAGTTTTAATGACTTTGTTCTTTAGTTAAAGCATACAGTCTTGAACTAAAATTAACATGCAGAAACGTTTGTTAACTATAGATTGTGGGAAACAAAATGGACAGGTAACATCACAATATAATACACTTGATCTTACAGTGGGCATATAGATCTCCAATGGTGAACTGTTCTGGATCCTGACTGAAACTACGGACATTTGAATATTTATCATAACCATGTCACATCTGTCAAGAAACCTCCTTATTTAACCAGGCAAATAATTGTAAGCTTGACATTTAAGTTAAGGTTACCCAAATAAGCCATTACCTGAAGTCTGGTATGCCACTTGATGTGCTGATGCCTGCCCCTGCTACAACAACAATATTCTGAACTAGGTCTTCCTTGATTAAATTGGCCACATCTGCCAGATTTTTTACACCGGTTTTGCCATTTTCATTGCCTTTGCCAAATATAGTGCGCCTGATCAGAAACAAAATAAAAAATATCTCTGTATTATTTACAATTAATTTTTAATTTTTATTTTAGAGAAATGAATATTATTAGCTACAAATTAATGAAAATTCAATCATTATCTATGCTGAGTGTACTGAAATACAAACAATGACATTTATATCTTGTACGCAGAAGAGTCAAAAAATATCTTTCAGTTGATGCCACTAAAACAATTGTGTGTTCATTAGTACTTTCAAGATTGGACTATTGTAACTCAATTCTGTCTGGTTCATCTCAATATCTACTCCAGAAACTTCAAAACACAGCTGCTCCTATCATCCTTAAAGTACCACGATCAGATTCAGAGCACACCTCCTGGCTGCTCTGTACCCTACACTGGCTATCCATTCAATCCAGAATCAAACACAAAATTTGTTCTCCGTGCTACGTTTCAATGACAAACTCAAGTCCAGCATACCTTTCTGGCCTCACCCATGTGTATACAACAGCAAACTACTTATGCTCCTCTTCTGACAATTATAAACCCAGTACTCATTATTCCCACTATGAAAACGAAGTCATATAGACAACGTTCTTTTGCATACCAGGGCCCAGCAATGTGGAATGAAATGCCCATTGAAATTAGACACAAACACATAGTGATCCCTTTCAAGAGTGCTCTTAAAACTCACCTCTTTCGACTGCAAGAACAAACTTTAAGACTTTAAAATGTTTCCTACCTTAAATATTTTCAGCATATTTTGTTTTACAATTTAATGGTGTTTGTTTTTTGTTTGTTTCGTTTTTTTGTATTCATTATCATTATAGATGTTGTAAAGCGCTTAGAGCTTCTAAAGAGTAGGCGCTATACAAAGTCCTCATTATTATTATTAGTAACTTAGTAATGTTTTGTACTTTTAAAGTACCTAAATATTCACATGGAATTCTCAAATAAAACTTGTATTTTTCATTTCTAGCAATATATATTTGTGAATCCTTTTTTTGCAGAAGAGTCTTTGAATTTAAAAAGCATCATGTACCACACAAAAGGAGCATTCTGCACTGTCTACCGTAGTTTAGTAGACATAAGTTCCATGAGATGAAGTGGATGTCAACTAGTACCTAATTATATTGCTACTACTTTCCAATAGAGGCTATAAACTTAATCTATCCACTATTAGCCATGACAACCACTATTATAGGCTGTGATTGATGAAAGCATGGATAAATTAATTTTCACCACAGAAATATGGATTTTCCAAAACCCATTCTGCAAGTGATTGTATAGTGGGACAACGAATAAAACCTTTGATACACAATTGCTTAAAGTGACATTAATTGCTTAAAACTCAAAGTTATGTAGGACAAGCATTTCTGGGTGTAGGTTTTCTGTCATTCTGAGATTTGCAACGCTGAAGAAAAGAGAATGATTTACAATGAACTAAGTCATTCATGTACCATAATACAATGTACTTATGTTCTGAATCTTCCAAATGTTACTTATTTTATTTTCTTACTTTGTTCTCTGGTCATTTAGCCTAAGATTTCTTGTAGCATCCAAAAGCTGTGTTTCTGATTTGGTTTTATAGACTGGACTGCTGTTTGGATGAAGAATATGTATACTGGCTCGTGGTTGTCTTCCCTTTGGACCAGCTGATGGAACTCTCTCTAGATTTGGCTTACCTGAAAATATGAAAAAACAAAGCATTTATTTCAAAACTTGGCTGCATATTGCTCCTGCTATACATGGTCGATGAGTTATGATGTTGCATTTTGAACAATGTAAACCATGCAATCAGAACAAGTACTATGATGCATTGTATTATGCATTATTCATCTTTTGATATGTTACACAATCTGGGTATCACAAGTCTGTATTTCATGGTGTTCAGAGAATACATCATGAAGATTTACAAATACAGTTCATTTCAAACCAGGGAGAAATATACTTAGTTAAAAAGAATTAAGAGCTCTGATAATTCAAACTGGAGCTCACCAATTCATCAGATTCAACAGTTAGACATCAAAGAGTGTGTGTGGGTGTGATTTGGATTTTTAAGGTAGGTTTAGCATTTTTACCAGTCATATAGCTACAATATCTGTAGCTGAAATCTCTAAAATGGAAGCAAAGTTTCATGATTCTAACAAGTAACCAAGATATTTACTAACATTTGAGTTCAACACCTTTGTTTACTAACTTAGAAGATTCATTTACAGTTTGGTATAATTTTCCATGCTGATGATTGGATTTTCCTGAACATATTATTGTGCTAGATCAAGCAAAATATGCACATAAAGGATTTGGCAAACAATTATTCATTCCTGTTTCTTACCAGTCTTTGAAAATCTATGACAAGAGTGTTTAGTTATGTTCAGATAAGATTTGAGTGGATTTTTAAAAAAATTATTCATTGGAATTACAAAGTGCTCACTGACTTCTTGGACTAAAACATTACTTTGGGATTATTGAGAACTTATTCAAAGATAATCTGGAATATATCACTGTGGTTCATCAAAACAGTGAAGACTCTTGGTACATCAGGACATTCACAATTATTGGAATTCTTTCACAGCATTCTATCCATTTGGTCTTGTGACAGAACATTTAAAACTATATGGGATTTATTTCACAATATCATATCTTTTAAATTTTTACTCTGTATTTTAAGGCAATAACTTATTTGTTAAACATAATAGTTTTGCTTCTTTCTTTTACTTAGTTTAAAAGTCATAACACTAACAAAAAATATACAAATGTTCTTTTATATTGCTGTTGGTTTAACAAAATATTTAACACATTACTGGCTAGTATATCATGCCTTGGAAATGGGATCTAAGTGCCTTTCCATTGGATACATGGAAGCAGCTGACCTGAAATGACATGGGCAATTATCAAACCCATCAAGTCATTCCCCCGCAACTCTCAATGAGGTGGAATTAATGTCATCACAAAGAATTCCATGATAAAATGCCTTAAGTACAATACAACCTTCAATTTCTGCCATATCTTGGAGATTTCAACTTTCACTTTGACTGTCCTGGAAACCCATGCAGGTCAAAACTCCTAGATTTCATTCATGGATGGGTTGGTTAACTGACTGTTTAAGGTTGAAAACATGAATTGAATCTAGGAGTTTTGCCAGCTATCAAATTTCCATACTCCAGAAGATTCGGAAACTGTTCCAAAAAGAGACATTCAGTCAGCTTTTTTTTTCTACTAGGAGGAGGGCGGTAGAGACAGAAAAAATGGATTGACCTTAGTTCCAGTGTGAGTGTTGTTTGGACTACTTCAAACGATGTGTGGCAGAAATTGAAGGTTCTGTTGTACTTAAGGCATTTTATCATGGAATTCTTTGTGATGACGTCAATTTCACCTCCGTGAGAGCTGCAGGTGAACGACTTGATGAAGTAATCAGTGGGTGTTAAATCCACGCACTTGGGCTCATTGCCTGATGTTTTTAGCCATGTTTCTGTCCAGAAGACGTCAATATTCTGGTCGTTGATAAAATTAACTATTTCTGTGTGCTTTTCCGGTGATCATATTGATTGGGCAATGAATAATGCAATACGTAGTGGTATCCCTGGGACAGTTGACACAACCCTTGGTTGATGATTTAAGATGAATTTGAACCAGATTATCAAACTTAACGGACAAATTATTAAATTGTTTATCTGTTATGGCAAAAATGATATAACTGGAATTCTTCTTCCTTTTCTATGCTGGCCAGCTTTGAAACATTTCTTTTTTCGCTTCCATTTACATTGAAGTAATGATGAATGTAGTCCAAGTTCGTTTAGTTTTGAGCACAATATAGTATCAAGAGCCAAGGTGTGGTCATTTAATGCAATTAATGAGGGTCCATCATAGCATAAGCGGGTTGACTGGCAATCACGTGATGGCGGTTTATTAAAAAACAAAGGACGTTTTTACAGGGGAACAAAACAGATGAGAAAAATTCTAACTGTTCTCGTTTCCAAAACAAGGAGATGAAGAAACACATAATAACTGAACAGCCAATGCATGATGAAACACAATAATGTAGACGAAGAAAGGCAACAAGCACCTACATATGTGTATGCAAGTAAGTCTCAATCTGTTCCTTTTACCCATTTTTAGGGAAATGTTTTTGACAAATTCTGCTACTTTTGTATCAAAGATCTGATAAATTTGTCATTAGAATGAAACTTGCCTTTACCTCTTTTAAACTAGTCTAACAACTGTACTAAAACCTTGTTGGCTAGATATGTGTTTGGTGTAGTTGTGCAAAATGATTTAACATTTATCCTCATGTACACACTCTGGGAAAATTGTTCAATATTTTTCATCACTTCTGATATTCTGGATAATTTTATTGAAACTATGTATGCTAGATATCTGATTTGAGCAGATTTTCAAAAAGAATTTAGTTTTACGGTGTGTCTCAAATCAGGTTAAGCGAAACATGATATGATCTCATAATGACAATAAAATATTACCACACCTCTGCATATATATCAATTATGTTACTTTTCTAAAGTTGGGAAAGCCTCAAACTAAAAAGTTGCTCGTTTGGCATAGATCATTGCTAAAACACAAATGGTTTCATTGAATACTTTTTAAGCAAAATGGTATAGGACGTTTCATGTGTCTATATTAGTGCAAAAACCACGATTATGATTTTATTTGTTTAAATAATAATAACAGAAAAAAGAAACTTTGATTAAACGATTTAAATAAAATTTACTTTTCACCAACTTCAAAAACACTTGTAACGATGTCATTTTGAACTTAAAACAAAAGATAAAAGATAGTAATGCTAGATATTGATTGTGAAAAGCGTGTATACATATATCTCATACTTATTTGTCTTGAAGTTTAAAAGGACAAAGTATACAAATGTCAAAACGTGCATTTCGTTCGTCAGGCGTGCAGTATTTTGGTGTTTGTTATCTATTTAAGGTCACTAAATTTAATAATCATTCATTACCTTTCTTCATTTCAATAGGACTTTCAGTAATACCTTTATAACGCTATTTTAGTTCATACTTCGAAATGTGATGACTGCATGAAGGGTAATTACAAAGTTTTCACCTTGGTTTCACTCCAAAATAGAGATGCAACAACTGTCAAAATGAAGTCGACGTTTACCTTTCCGAACTGCAGCCATAATGCATGAAAGCCGCATCATATGCTCCTGTATATCACTGGTATACTATCCTGCTGCAAGTCATGATGTAGAGTTAATTCTACAAGAACCCATATGATCAGCATAACAATGTCAACAGTTTACCCCGTTCACAACCAGACGCCATATTTACCTAGAAATAGTATGGTACCCAACATATCTTTGAAAGCTGTAAAAATAGACCTAAAGTTATATAAATAGGGGTACCAGACTAATGCTGCCCCGACATCCCTACCTCACCGCAACTTTTGACTGCATATTTCAATAATACCCTGTTTGAAATTTAGATAATTGATCATTAATCCAGTCAGCTGTGATCATTTTATTTTTTAATTGAAACGCCTCGACATTAGAATAAATAATTAAAATAACTCATTATATAACAAAAAACAATGCTGGCCAATGGACAGGTAATAACAATTAAGAAATAACTGAACATTTTCGACTAATAAATTATAAACTTTCAAATTAATTGACAACCCTTCCCTTCGATGTCTCTACAATTAAACAACTGGGATATATATATATATATATATATATATATATATATATATATATATATATATATATATATATATATATATATATATATATATATATATATATATATATATATATATATATATATATATATATATATATAAACCAAGTATATAAAAAACAACGGGTAAATTATTTCCTAAATATAGTTGTAAAGTGAAGACTGGTTTTAAATTGGGGGAGAGGATATAGGTATCATTGTACCAATTGTTTTTCCATATACCTCAATGCTAATGTTTTGTGAAATAAATATAATTTCTATCCTATTTCAGCATGCATGTCACACACTGTCATAGAGAACAATGTTAGATTGTCAATTTGACAATGACAGAACCAGGTATTCCATTGCATATAAGAGAGATAACTCTGCTGGAACTAGACAGGGGTATGAGTTATCTAGTCATAACATACTTATTTTCAGTCATGTGTATCATATTTTTAAAAAATCATTTTAAAAAAATACAAAATAGGATCTATATAGGAATTAGCATAAATTGACAAGAGGCTAAACTTTTTTTTAAGCCTAACAGAAAGTATAACTCTTACATAATCCACCAATTATAGCTAGTGTTGTTGTTTATTTCTGAATGCAAGGTTCCTACACCATAAGCTCCACCCACCTGGACTTGCACAATTGGTACCATTATATACGTATAGGCACTCACTTGGAGTGTGCTACTGCTGGTGCGCGGGCTGGAGCACCCACTTTATCCTCACCTTGACATATTAAATTCTACTCATGGAGTAATTCATATCAGATTCCTGCCATTCCTTCATTTAAATATATAGCATACACTTGATATAGCAAAAACACATATAGCACACACGGGGATCTTGAGGACAGATCACTAAAAATAAATATATAAAAAGCACTATAAAAAAAAAACAACAGAAGAAACTCCAATACTGGTGACAAAACCCACAAAGGACAAACAGCCCTTTAGAAAACACTAGAAAAATAAATACCCCGTCACAAATTTTAATCTTTAACTACATTTTTGATCGAAATTCTTTTGATAAAAAATACAATTTACACTCCTTCAGGGGTAAAATACACCCATAAAACACCTCTTTTTTTTTAGGGGAAAATTGGAGGAGAACATCTGTCTGGTGCCCTATAAAGAAGCACCTAGACATAGTAAATTCTGCCCATGGAGTAATTCATATCAGATTAATTTCGTCACTGATTGTTTCGTCCAGGTCGTTTCATTCAATATGGAATTCATTCTTTCATACCAAATATGGGTCCATTTGTCCCCAGATTGGTATAATGTATCGTTCGGCTAGGTTAGTGGAATAAAGGAAACATGTTTAGTGTTTTTCTTACTTTTTTTCTGTTCAATTTGCTTTCCCTCAACCCACCTGCCCCAAAATATTTTTTGTCTCTTATTCATATACATGCCTATATGACTGCAATTAAGAACGCTTTGTTAAACAGTCAATTTCCATAAGACAACCAAGTTATGGAAAGTGATTATTTTTATTATTATTATTGTTATTGTTGTTGTTATTATTATTAATTTTTATCATCATCATCATCATTATAATTACATTGACCAAAAGTTCAGAATAAACCAAACTCCATGACCATGAAATCAGAACAATCAAATAACTGAAGAAGTGTAACATACTTTAAAATACTTAAAGTCAGGACAAATTGGGACGTATTGATGACCTTTCAGTTTTTAGTAGCAAATGAATATCACAGTACCCATTTTAGTTTCTTTTTTCAATACATTGTTTTTTAAATCTCAGATACCTCCTGGAGTGTTGGACGATCTTTGTTATCACACCCATTAACAGAATGGGCAACATAAATATGGCTGAAAATTATTGAGTAATTAGCCATTTACCATTCGTCAGTGAACTATTTACTTTAGTTTTAAATGAAAGAATACCTAACTGGAAAAAAATTTATACTTTAGGCGAAGAACAAGCCGATTCTAGAAGTGGATATTCCTGCAGATAATTACCCTAAACATACTGTGTAAATTTCTGAGCAAACAAATAGGTTGTGTGTGTATGTCTGTGTGTTTGTGTGATTTTAATTTTTTAATTTAGCTTTAACACTTGTTCATTCATATGGCTACGATGTCTACAATGAGGCAGTTTATAGTGATGTCTAACACTGGGGCATCATGCTGCAGACATGTTGCACTATGTCCCACCCAGTTACATTATCCTGATAGCAGACCGACATGTCTTTCCACTAACCTGTTAATGCCGAGCTTTGAAAGACTGATGTTAGTACCATTTTTATAAGTCTGTGACTCTGCCAGGGTTCAAACCTGTGACCTCCCACATCCGAGGTGGACATTCTAACCACTAGGCCACCCAAGCAGTCTTGCAAAGAAATAGGTTTTATGCTCTTTTTGTTCATTATGAAAAAGCATTTGACCAGATTGACAGGCACTTATTTTCTAAAATATGCTTATGATATTTAAGCCATATTTGCTAACGTCAAAGCTTGTGTCAAAACGACAAATGGTTTGGCATAAAAATTTATCTGCCTGACCGATGTAAGGCAAGGTTGTATTTTATCACTTATTTAATTTTCATTTTTCTAAATGATTGAAATAACACACATTTATGACCAGTATAACTGTATAACATTAAAATTTTCTAAGCTATTTGCACTGCTGTATGCAGATAACTTTAATGCTATTCAAATTTGAAGATTTCTTAATTAGCTAAAGAAAACCGCAACATCTGGAAACGAAAGACAAACATGAAATAAAATTGTAGAGTTCCAAAAAGTGATATAGTTGAGGGTAATATGAAAGTTGATATTAGGAGGATAACCTGATAAAAATATCTTGGATATGTATTTTACTGTATAATAATAATAATAATAATAATAATAATAATAATAATAATAATAAAGGACTTTGTATAGCGCCTAATCTTTTGAAGCTCTAAGTGCTTTACACCATCAATAATGATACGACTACACTACAGAACAACAAATGACAAAACCAATGAAATTGTAAAACATAAAAACATGCTGAAAACGTATAAGATACAAAACATGATTAGGTCACTAAGTTTGTCCCTGCAGTCGAAACAGGTGAATCTTAAGAGCACTCTTAAAAGGGACCACTGTGTCTTTGTGTCTAATTTCAATGGGCAATTCGTTCCACGTCGCCAGGCCCTGGTGTGCAAATGAACGTTGTCCATATGACTTTGTTTTCACCTTGGGAACAATGAGTATACGATTATCAAAAGAAGAGCGTAAGGATTTAGCTGGTGTATACACATGGATGAGGCTGGATAGGTATGTTGGACTGGAGTCTGTCATTGAAACATAGCACAGAGAACAAATTTTGTATTTGATTCTGTATCGAATTGATAGCCAATGTAGGGTACAGAGCAGTGGTGAGGTGTGCTCTGATTGAGGTACTCTAAAGATGATCCATGCAGCTGTGTTTTGAACTTTTTGAAGTTTCTGGAGTAAATATTGTGATGAACCTGACAGAATTGAGTTGCAATAGTCCAGTCTTGAAAGTACTAATGAACACACAAGTGTTTTAGTGGCATCAACTGAAAGATATTTATGAACGGAACTGATACATCTCAATTCAAGATATGCAGCCTTGCATATGTTCATGATACATTGGTTCAATGTGAGAGTACTGTCTAGAGTAACGCCTAGGTTCCGTACTGACTGTGAGAATTTAATGTTGGTGTTGCTGATATTTATTGTCTGAGGTAAAGGATGTGAATGAGAAAGTCTTTGTGTTGTGATCAGAATAGTCTCAGTTTTATCATCATTCATCTGCAGCTTGTTACATGTCATCCATGATTTCACATCAGAAATGCACTTCTCTACTCCATGGATGGTAGCATCAACTTCAGTTGGGTGGCTAGACTTGTATATTTGGGTGTCATCAGCATACAGTTGGTGCGACACTGGGTGATGACCTATGACACTTGAGAGTGGCCGAGTATACAGAATGAAGAGAACAGGTCCAAGAACAGATCCCTGTGGAACACCACAACATACGTCAACTGGGCTGGAGTGTATTCCATTTGCAGATATAATTTGTGTCCTGTTGACTAAGTAGGACTTGAACCACTCTAAGGCTATATTCTGAATGCCAAATACATGCTGGAGACGGTGAAGTAATATATCATGGTCTATTGTGTCAAATGCTGCAGATAAATCCAGGAGAGTGAGGACTGTAATCTTTCCACTATCCAAAGCAGCGAGAAGTCACTAAATACTTTCAGAAGAGTAGTTTCCATACTGTGGCAAGGGTGATATGCAGACTCTACATTGCTAAAAAGATTGATTGAATTCAAATGAGATACAAGTTGAGTTAGAACAACCTTTTCTAAGATTTTTTATATGAATGGGAGATTAGAAACTGGGTGGTAGTTCTTTAAATCGTTATGGTCCAGTGTTGGTTTCTTCAGCAGTGGCTTTACGATGGCAGTTTTGAAAAATGATGGGAATTCCCCTGATGAGAGAGAGATATTAATAACATCAGTTAGTGAAGGCAATATTGGATCTAAGCACTCAAGCAGAAGTGATGTCGGAATTGGATCAAGTTCACAAGACTTTGGTGCACTTTTCATCACGATTGTCTGTACTAAATCAATAGAAACAGGTTCAAATGCTCCTAACGGTTGTCGCTGAAATTCTGCATCATAACTGTATGGTGACGAATCAATTGAAATTGTGCTGTCAAGCGAATCTCTAATGGTTTTTATTTTTTCATCGATGTCTAAATATTTTTAAAAAACAACGCCAGCAGCGCAAGTGGTAAAACCACTTTATAGTTTGCAGAGTAGACTTCATTGTTTTGGTAAAAACAAAATATAAAACACCAGTGTTGAAGTATGGATCAGAAATGTGAGGGTTTTACAAAACAAATGACATTATAGATGTGTACATGTCCATTTCCAAACATATCAATGCTATTAGAAAACACAATTAATATACTTTTATCTATAATGAGTGAGGCAGAATGTCACTGCAAGTAGCAAGATATATTATAACCAATGTTCCCTCTAAGATGAGCGCCTGAGCGATCGCTCACTATTTTCATTGGCGGCGCTCATAACGTTTCTCGTGTCGCTCAGTAAAATACGCAGAGCGGTTTTAAAATTGCGCTATAACAATCTTGCGCTATAAAAGTTCTAGTCACAGCAACTTACTCGACAGTCATTATATTGAATTTAGTTACTTTAAATATCAAGGAATTCATTATTTTTACATGTGGCCCATGTCTAAGCGGCGAGCTGAGGAAAGTTTATGTAACTCAGGCAAGAAGAGGTGCTTGGGTTTTAAAACAGAGTGGTTGACTGAATGCTATGTTGAAACGGATTGACCGCATGGCACCGGACAGCACGTGCTACTTGAGGAAATTTTTAATTACTCAGAAACTGATGGTGTTAAGTGCAAAATTTGCATGAAAGCGGAATATAAAAGCGACTGGACATCAGGAAAAAAGTGGATCGATTGGAAAGTTGATCATTTAAAACGGCATTTGAGCCAAAAATCGCACATTGAAGCAGTCACGAAACTGAAAAACAAAAGCAGAGGTCTGTTGAAAAACATGCTGATGGAATCGAAAGAAGATCGTGAAAACAGAAAAGAATTAGTTAATCGGCAACAAGCGACTCCTGATGAGGTAAAGATACTCATTGATAACGTTCTGCTTGCTGTAAAAATAAATTCTTCAATGCTATCGGTGCAGGCTATTCATGACCATGTTGCGAAATATGTAAAGATACCAGAAAGCTGGCGAAGCAAGAATTATGCTTTTGAATTTATTGAGTGTATAAATTCAACCATTAGGTCGGAAATATTATTGGAGATTAAAAATGCAGCTTATCATACCTTGATCGTGGACGAATCAACTGATATCTCGGTTTCCAAAATGTTAATTCTGTACATGAAATTTAGAAATGCCAATGATTCAGTCCATAGAACTGTATTCGCTGGAATTGTTAAATTAACAGCTTGTGATAGCTTGTCAATCCTTGGAGCCATTCAGAAATTTTATGCAGACAATGAATTAGATTTGAACAAGATGGTCATGTTTACCTCTGATGGAGCCTCAGTTATGCTAGGCAAGCGGAGAGGGGTAGCAGCACTTCTTCGCCAGTTAATTCCACATTTGTGTGAACAACACTGTGTGGCACACAGAGAGAATGTTTGATTAGATGATGCATGGAAAGATATACCATTGATGAAGGAGATAGAAACTCTGCTGAGAACTGTTTACACAATTTTCTGCAGGTCATCTGTCAAGAAGGATAAATCTGAGGCCTTGGCCAAAGTTGCTGAAGCAGAAGTGATTGCATTCAGACCACTCAACGAAGTTCGGTGGTTATCCAGGCATTTTGCTGTCAATGCTTTGGTTTTGAACTATGATATTTTAGTGGAATACTGTAGAAAACAGGTTGATGAGAATGATGACCCGGTCCATAAATACTGCTTACAGAAACTACAGAATCCAGAACACCATGTTGCAATTACAATATTGAATGATGTATTATCAGAATTAAGCGACTTGTGTAAACTTTTTCAAAGAAGTTTGCCGTCTACTGTGGAAGCTTTTCAGTTTGCAAAGGCAAAAATAAAGAAACTCAGATCACAGTATCTTGGAGAGAAACCTCACTACACTGAAAATGCCAGCCATTTGCTTTCATCATTTCAGCACCCAGTGAACACAAAGTCAATAATTAAGTTCATTCAGCAGACATGTGAACATTTGGATCATAGATTTCCAGATGAGGAATTACAAGATTGGGCAGTTTTTGACAAAGAATGTTTTTCAACAGCTGTGAACTTAGAGGATTATACATTTGGTCTTGAGGAGATGAAGAGGCTTGGAAACCGATATCATGTTTTTCTGGAAAAAGACAACGAAGCATTCCAGAAAGAACTTAGTAAGCAGTTTCCAGAATTTAAATTGATTTTTAATGAGAAATTGCAAACTGGAGCAGTTAAGACATTTGCAGATCTAGTTGCATTCACAAAACAGCAGGATCAACTTCAAGACTTATTTTTGCTTCTGGATATTTGCGGTACATTCCAGGCTTCAAATGCGGACTGCGAAAGAGGATTCAGTCTGATGAACAACATAAAGACAAAAGCCAGAAATAGACTAGATGTTGAACATCTGGACAATTTAATGAGAATAAAGCTCTTTTTAAATTCTGGACAAACTGTAAATGCTGAAAATGTCTACAATGTTTGCAAAACTGAAAAGAATCGAAGAGAATATTTGTGAAGAATGAAGAACTGATGATATTACATAATTAAAAAAACTTTAAGTGAATTGTTATTCTTCTAAGTTTTGAGTATTTAACCCTCCCACAATCTCACGGGCACTCGTCCTCATGCCTGCTCATAAATTTGTGGAGTATGTAACTTGTCGCTCATGCATATTTTCTTTTGCACACACCTCAACAATCCTTAGAGGGAACATTGATTATAACTCGTGAGTACTAGTTAAAATTATTAAAGATTCCCAAAACAAAGTAATACCTATGATTGTTCATTATTAAAACATAAATTCCTATAATTGCAAATATAAGTAAATTTTCTAAATATCCCCTATATTGAGAGACTTTGCCCGATTTGTGCAGAAATAGAGGATGAATTTCATTTTGCCATTAAATGTATGATGATTTTAGAAATGCCTATTTACCTTCATGCATTCATAATAATGCACATCACATAAAGTTGTCCAATTTTATGCAGAGAATCAATAATAATATTAATATTCAACATAATTTTGCTCTTTATTGAGCAAAATCTATGAAAATTGGAGTCAGTATTGATTTTTAATTTTCATGCTTTGTGGTTGTATCATACCTTTTTCTTTTTTAATAAATGTAAATTTAAGCCAGTAGCTTATGTTACAAGGAATAATGATATTGCTTAGTAGTAGTAGTAGTAGTAGTAGTAGTAGTAGTAGTAGTACATGTAGTAGTGATTCTGTTCTCAGTATCATGTCACTGATGACCAGTGGGAGTCTTCCTTATCAATTATATTAAATTCAATATCACATTTTAAATTTACCGGTGAGCATTCATAAATATTGTTTAATCGTTTTTACTTTCCACCTCCCTGGCAGCTTGTACACCATTACCAATTTTAAAAGTGAAAAGCATCAAGGATCTGAAAAAACTGCTATGTTCGAAGCTTACTCATTTCATTGTTTGATGTGCAGTCTCTAATATTGTCACGTTCATTGTGGAAAATATAGTGTGTATGTGTGTGTGTGGAGAGTGAATAGATAAAGATATGTCTTGTTTTATCAGCAATACTAGCGGAAATCATACCTTGTGAGTAGTAATTAGCATATCTCCTGTTTAGGTATTTGAGTGGACGCTTTTTTTACACACCAAGTATTTATACTTTCAAGGAAGCATATCATCGACTCCATCTATCTCCACCCCAAGGATGCGACAAGTTGTTATGAGTGATACCAATTTACTTCACTTTCAAGGTCCTCTGCTTTGTTTTGTTGTTCTTTTACTGAATATGTCTATTAATGGTTTTGACGTATCTTTCTGTTTTGTCCTTTCTGCGGCGTAGAGGTAGAATTGTGGCCTTGACCAAAATCGTCAAGTAAATTTATTAGGTGTATATTGGCACCCGAGGAGATCTTTTCCAATTTAAGGCAATACATTTTTTCCTAAATTTTAAAAGTTCCTAAAGGACTTTGTTTGTCAATTAGTATTTTTATAAGTGGATAAATTCTTTTCCTTGCATCAATGCTGTACCTTTTACAGCATGAAATAATTGAGATGCCATTGGCTTTAAGATAGGTGCTACCATACGAAAAAATTGCCTTTAATATATCTACTAATCTCTTTAATATATCTACTAATCTCTTTAATATATCTACTAATCTGTTTCAGCTGTTGTTGAGTGACTCCTTGGTACACATGTTACATCTGTTACCAAGCATTGGAGAATCTAGACCAAAAAATAGGTATTCAGGCTGTCAGAAAATACAAGTGGAGACCTACCCGGTACTTGTTAGTCTATGGAGAATTTTTAACAAAAATAATTTAGTGTGACTTTTTCATTGGAGAATAGATTATTTTGTGCCAGATCTTCTTTTATCCTAATACTGACAGGGATATAATTAAGATAGGGAACATGATACCTGTTTCCTCTTTCATTGTAAGCAACCATGACAGAAAGTATTGTGAAAAGAACAACTTTCAGCAAAGCAACATTGTACTTGATATTAACCCTTTGATCGGCCTGTTGTAACAGTGTATATACCCGAAAGGCCGGTATACCGGCCTCGCTATCTACCGTCATAACCCGACATATACCGGCCTGTGTTATGTTATTCACTAGATACCCTATAAAAGTGTCAATATTTGCTGGGGAGGCTCGGGTTAGGGTGCCGAAATACGGGGGAGATTAGGGTTCAAAGGGTTAAAAGACACCAAACAGTAAGTTCAGTCCTTGGTTTTAGTTTCATAGTGTAGCAAAAATACTTGTATAATTGACTGTTGATGTGAATGTCTTTGATAGGAGCGAGAGAGATGTGTTCACTCTGAATAACAAACAAAATGGAAACAGTCAAGTGCCATTTTGTTGTCATAAAAATATTATTTTAAGATGATGAGCAATGTTTTTGAACTTAATATGCACACTTCAGCAAGCTTTTTCTAGTGCTTTGCCAAACTGTAAAATATTTTAAATCTTACTGACTTAAACATTGAAATATCATATAGGAAATGTCATTGAGTAGGTGTTCAATTGAGGATTTCTTGACATGTGCCTTTTTTTCTTTGGATTTGAAATATAGATAATCATTTTTGTCAAAGTTTTGAACATGTTCATGAAGGATGATGACAATGAAAGTGTTTTGACCCTAGTTGATATTGATGGCTTGATTATGATGAATGATTTATACTAAATATACTTCCCCACGCAAACTTTCAGATTTATCTGCTCCACTCAGAACCTAGAAAAATGTATTACTTTGGAAATTACCCAAGAAATACAGAGCCAACATGTTGCTTAATGCATTCTATATTATAATGTTTAGAAATAGACTTGTAATTATAATTATAACTACCAGTAATAATAATTAAACTATTAGAAAGTGACTTCTAATTATAATAAGATTTTATCTTGTAAACAGTTGGTGCCTTCCAGAAAAAAACTCACCATTAGAGAATACATTTTGTTTAGACATGCTAATTATGACCTGGGTCAGATAGAGCACTATATAATCTTATTTATCTAGAAGTTAATTATAAGATCTTCGCAGAATCCGTTGTATCATTGTTGTATACAGTAATTCATTTGGGGTGGAATTTATTTGTTCAATTTATTTAAATCACATAATTCTTCTCTAGAAAAACAAAGTACTCATTAAAAATAACATTCCCAGAAACACTTGAATTATAATGAAATTTCAAATAAAGATATATTCTTTAATTGTATTATTGTAATCCAACAAAACATTTGTTGGCACATCACCATGACATGGTACTTTTAGCATTGGATTTAATTTGGATTTCCACTAAATTTTATTCAGAACTTTAATCATTTGGGCCAGTATCTGTAATTCTAGGATGATTTAGGATTGAATTGCAATAACATAAGTTCTTTATTTCACATTTTCACTTTGTATTCTAGGGAAATAAATTATTTGTTAAAGTTTACAAAGCTTGTTGCTTCTCACTCTCTTCTATTATTTGTTTCAAGATCATAGAGTGTTAATACTATTGAAAGACACAGACATGTTCTATTTTGCTTTTATTATTTTATTAACACTCTGAATCTGGAACTCTGTCCTATTTCTATGTAAACCATGTGGTTTAACTATATACAGAAACACCCGTTACAATGTTATTCATTAAAACTCTCCACTTTTAATGTCATGGCTCCCATTTAAAAATTAAGGTGACCTCTCTTTTTAACATCCTAAATACATGCTCTCAGAAAAGCTGATTATTTGTATGCCTAGCTGATTATATGATCAAATGGTTAGTTACAACTGATGACATTGAAATTTCAATGCACATTTTTTATGGGAAAGTTTTACGTACATTTTTTTGTTAACACGATCCTGATGTTATTCTTGGACCCCGAGCATAGTGTTTTACCAAGACCTATCTTGATATGCAAACAAGGGAAACCCTGGAAAATGCTGCTTGTGTATCTGATGATTATTCATTGACTCACAAACTTTGACTTGTCAAAAATGCTTATGGGTACTTCCAATTCTCAATCTGGTAAAACTTTTAGGAATCAAACTTCTGATAAGACTGATTTTAAAAAAATCTGTATCTCTTCCTACATGGACTTATTGGAAGAAACAAAGGCACATTATTTCTGATTGCTATATGTTGAAAAATATGCAAAAGAATACATAAAGAACTATTCAAAATGCTCAAGTTCCTGGTTTTCTACTTAAAGAAATACACTGGTTGGGTTAAACAAACCTAGTCTGATTTCATTCATGTCGAGAGGTTCTACATCACTTATTGGTGATTCTGCCAAGCCTATCCCCGTTTTAAAATTCAAAGAGACACAGAAGCAGAGTAATTTGTTGTCAAGTACTTTGCCTTTGCCTGAGAAGTCTTCTCCTAGTGAAAGTATTCTTATTCTGGGAGTAGAGAGTGGTTTGTTAAGATTCCTCTTCATTGTGTCAATTTGTTTCAGGACCTGTGACTGTTGGAACAGTGTTTTCTTTACCATTGAGGGTATTTCTTTTATTACTAGGCAATATACTAGCTGGAGATAAGGTCGTTGCTAATCTACTTGTAACTGACAAGCATTGAGGATGAGAAAGTTTATCCCATTGAGATTGCAACTGCTAAATTATCCCCTGCTTTTGCAGTTACCAGCACTATGGAAAAAAAGAGCTATTGAAAATGATTGGTCAGTCTGTTGATGAGGTCACTTTTGCTCCTGGTTTTGATCAATCAAGAGGTAATGATTACAGTGATCTTCTTGCTATGCATTTATTTTATTCTAATCGGGGTGATACATTTACTGGCTTTTACTACTTGTTCTCACTATTCTAACGACAAAAGAATATTATTAGCAAATCTGAAGGTTAAGAAAAGGCCAGCTTGTTATTATGTGAAAAATGGGATCCTTATGAGAAGTGGAGATTACCCATGGTAGCCCCTTGTGACAAGAGGTCAATGAGATATCAGATTGTTGTTCCAAAGTCATATTGATAGAAGATTCTTAGTCAAGCCCATGGAACACCCCTGGCTAGTCATTAAGGAGTTAATAAGACTTGCCACAAAACCTTGAATCAAACTGAACATTAATAGTGATGTTTCTAAATACATAGATCTTGTCATACATGTCAATGGTAGGAACACCCAATCAGAATAGACATAAGGCTCTTATGAAACCTATTCCTGCATTTGAACTGCTTCGGCTGTCTAGTAATTAGATCATCAGCCTTGGATGCAGAAGGTCATGGGCTCTAAATTCAGCTGAGTCATACCGAAGACTTATAAACATGGTACTAACAGCTGCCTCACTAAGCTCAGCATTAAGAGGTTAGTATTATGACTATTCGGCCATGTATGCGGCATGATGCCCCCATGCTAGACATCACAATGAACTGCCACACTGCAGGCATTCTAGTGATATGAAAGGGCTTAGAATTGAAAAGTATGTATAGCAAAGGGGTAATATGTGTCTTATCACAAGGATGGGTATAATGTTCAACGATAGGTGACAAAAAAAAATCAAGTTACTGAAGCAAACAATTTCCTCTGAAAATATGATAGATAGTTGGCAGGGGGTGGGGTGGGCCAGTTTATAGTGATGTCTAGTACTGGGGCATCATGCCACATACATTAAGCATGATGTTCCTTATGATAGGTAGACAGGTTCATAGGTAGGTAGACAGACAGACAAGCATATATATATATATATATATATATATATATATATATATATATATATATATATATATATATATATATAGAGAGAGAGACAGAGAGAGAGACAGAGAGACAGAGAGACAAAGGACTATTGTTCCTGAATGAAACTTAAAATAAGACTGTGCTGACAGACAGTGAGATAAAGAGGTACACAGATGGGCAAGATATTAATGTTATGTTCCATCAATGTAGTATGTATAACCAACCCATCTAAAGTCAAATGAGTTATGACAACACATGTTTTTGCTGTTTTTATTAAATTTAACAAAAATATAATTTTGATATAGGAATCACAGTATGATCATCTAAAATGATAACGCAAAGCAAAATATGCCACAATTGTTACATAAAATAGTCTTCTTTCAGTTGCATTACAGTTTGCTTGACAAAGTGGCAGAAGATGCTGAAAAAGAAAATTTAAATTAGTCCATTCATTCATAAAAAAGACTCATGTTTTAAAAAAACAGCTACAGAAATTATTTCATTTCATATTCTAAGCATCACAGTAAGATGACAACTCCACTTAAAATCTCATCCAATTCAAAATATCACCATGCATACATAATCTGATTGCAACTACACTTATTTTTCAGATCCATTTATAAGTTATGACCAAAGCACTAGGTCCATGGGGATATGGAAAGGCCATTGGATTAATGCTACTTACATATACATGCATACATGTGTTTTCTTGCTCGGGATCTTGATACCTTCCAACCTATGACTCAGAGGCCAAGTTCACTGGATGGGGGTGGGGGTGGGGGATATATACCTACATGGTGGAGATCTCAATGGTTTCTAAAGTTACCTGACATTTGTTGCCATATATTCAAAGAAACTGTTAGTTCAAAAATGTGTAAGTCATTTCCAATGAATGCAAAACCACCCACCTATCCCACCCTCATGGACTGCATCAACATTCTGAAACTGTTGTGCACATTTAAAAACCACCCACAATCATATCCCAAGGTTTGATGTCTCTAGGCAGAATTACACAATCAACACCTAACTTCTGTTAGTTCAATAATATAAATATTTGCAAGAATAATGCACATCTTGAAACTACCTAAAAATAAATTAGTGATGGATAGCACAACTACACCAACTATTCACCCATTCTTCCAGACTGTCAGGTATCCATTTAAATTTCGCATAAGAAAAGGTAAAGTGACTTCTGAACCTGCGGTGGGATTGGAGAATAGGAATGAAGAACAGTATTTTATAATAAACAGAAATAAATGTTGTGCTGGTTTTCTTAAATATGTTACTTTGTATTATTACTCTCTAGTGTAACTGTAATGTAATATAATGTATGCGTGTGTTTTGATTTGTAACATAGCTTTAAAAAAAATTTAGTCATATCAATGTACGATTAAATTAATGTTGTTGCTATTTGGACATTATGCGATTTTTTTAGCATATGATAGGCAATACAGTCGGCTCCAGATATGTGTATATCGTATAACTGCATATTCCGCTTTATTGCATATCTTTGTACCAGTCCCAATTTGTTACCATTGTTTTCAATGGATATCAATGTTGAACAATTGCATATTGTCTATATGCATATTTCGCATAATTGCATACATTTTTCTGGTCGATGGCTTTAACACTCCTTAGCTTTAACACAAACTTGCATCACCCTCATTAAGAATCCGATCCAGTCTGGAAATTAAATTCAATAGATTAAGACTGGAGCGCTGA
Organism: Unio pictorum; assembly: GCA_030141615.1. Taxonomy (NCBI): domain Eukaryota; kingdom Metazoa; phylum Mollusca; class Bivalvia; order Unionida; family Unionidae; genus Unio; species Unio pictorum. The sequence goes on from JARLTB010000139.1 coordinate 3,090,670, forward strand.
CCACAAGTCTGCTCCTCGATCCACTGACAAAACTGACCCCCATACGATACCAAAGCAAATCGCGTCACATTTAAGTTAACTAGGCCAAATGGGGGTTTGTTTAGGAGAAATATTGGGTATCAGTATGCATGCTGCACCAGATACACATCATAGCATGAACGTCGGTTTCGTGCATATGCCGCCTAATTGCATATCATAGCATTGGTCCTGAGGCCATGCATATAAGCGGAGCAGACTGTACATGGCAGCCAGCATAACTGGTGGAAGAAACCAGGAAAACCCCAGAACTCACAAGAAGGTACTGGCAAGCTTTCTCACATATCCACATTGGCTAAGTCCATGACTCGACCCCATGTGGACTGATGTGAGACGGCAGTAATTGGTAAAGGCATCTGCTTTAGACCACATGTATCCTGACCAAATTTCAGAAACTATGGCTTATTTACTTAGAATACATTGTATTTGTATTATAAATATTCTGCATCAGCAGACCTAACAAGAGCATCTCTTTAAAACAGTTGGTGTTTTTTTTAATAAATCTGTTCAGTTTTCAATAGGAAACACTTAAAATGTTAAGTATTTGAAAGTGATGGAATGACAGTAAACATTAGGTTCAACTTAAAAGTATGTAAAGCAAATGAAGACCTTATTTACTTCAAGTAAAGTTGGAAAAACTAAACTTCCAAACCCTATGCAGTTCGAAAACTTGTTGCTATTACTAAACATGACCTAATTTTTAGATTTTGTTTCCATTTCATATCTTCCATCAGAGGACATACTTAAATCGATATGTCAAATAAATATAATTGTGTCTCTTCCTGCTTTATTCACAAGAATCTGAATATTCCATTTTATTCTTCTGTGCTGTTTGTAAACACCTTTTAAGAGACTTATTTTCCTTTTCTTCAACATGTATAACATGCTGGATGCCACTTTTTAATTTTTTTTATAATTAACACTTTGATCATGCAGACGCTTTGCATGAAAAAAGTATGTGCAGTTTAATGCATTTGAGGTACTACTGTAAAGTTAGCCTGGTTCCCTGGCTGACTCCACTGAATCTAATATGAAACCCAGATCCAAATCAGACACAGATGAGCCAACTATCTAGTTTTTACCATAAACATTCATATTTCCATAGTTTGTGTTTTTATTCTGTAAGTCTGTATTTTAAGGGTCAATTTGTTAAAATTGACAAAAACATAAGGTTGGCAGGTCCACTGTAGTGCTAAATGTAGAGAATTAAGACCCCAATTTCTTTCTCTGAATAATACCATATTTTATGATTTATTCAATGTGCAAAATTTAAAGATACAGATGGGATGTGCCAAAAGATAATGATAATCACTAGGGCATAACCAACTTTTGATCCGGAAATCGGATTCCACCGGATAGTATGAACTTCCGATTAATCGGAGTAGGACAAGGCAGGAACGACCGATTCAGATAATAAAAATAATAAAGTTGAATTTCTATAGCACCGTGTCTAACACTGCGTGTCATTCGATAGTGCGTTAATAAAGTTAAATAAAAAGTCAGAAAAGCCCAATATGGTCAACACAACCACGCTGTGGGACAATCTATTTGAACTGGCGGGTGAAAACGGGAAATGAAGCCGGATATGGTAAAGTACTAAGTAACATGCTAGACAAGGCAAAACCAGATACCAGAAACCCGGAAACGGAAGATGAAATTTTTTAGAAAAAAAAAATATGGATTTAGCATTTCCAATTAATTGAATCGTATCCGGAATCGGAAAAATTTCATGCCCAAAATCCGGAATCGGAAATCAGTAGAAAAATGCTAATCGGTTATGCCCTAATAATCACAAATGATCCATATCACATATACAAAAAGTTTCATTATCTGTAGCCCATAAAATCTAATGACCCAATAATAGGAAACATTCATTTAAAAAAAATTAAGCACATGTATAATGTTTTTATTGTTGTAATATGCATGAATAATATGACCATCACCTGTCATTCTTTGTGGATTAATTGCAACATAATAAAAGAAAAACTAGAAACCTATCGTGTCCTCAAAATTTAACTATTACAGAAAATTTATATTACTCAGAAACTTTTCATTGCATGAACAATATCACAACATTTAGGTGAAATGCTAAAACGTGTTGATACTGCTTTTGTGGCCTTGTGGTTAGAACATCTGCCTTAGATGCTGGTGGTCATAGGTTCGAACCCTGCCTGAGTCATACCAAAGATTTATGAAAATAGTACAATCAGCTGCGTTGCTTGGTGCATAGCATAAAGAGGTTAGTGCTAGGACTGGTTGATAATGTCACTAGGTGGGACATGATGCTATGTATCTGCATGAATGCCTTAGTGCTAAATGTCACTAAAAACTCTCTCGATGCAGACATCTTAGTGATAAGACTGAAAATTTGCTAAAGCTACAATAAAAAAAAAAATCAGACACACACACATACAAACCTGTAATGGTATACATTATATATATATATATATCCAAAACCTTTAAAAAAAATTCCTTCTATTTACTAACCCTCCTGGGACAAACTCCAAAGCCTCTTCACCAATTTATTTTCAATGACCAACTTGTTTAGCACATAAACATCTGAAATACAATAGTCTTTAAAATCAACATGTAAGATGGAGAATGAAAATATGAAGAGGAAGTGTGCATCTTTATGAGAAAAGATTGCTAGCCCACTCAAACACTATTATAAAATGTTGGTACAAGTATTCAAAAAACATTTATTATATGCTGATATGCTCTTGATATATAAAACAGCAATTATAAGGGATACAAATATTGTATATTATTAATTTTGTTTTTTATGAGTTACCTACCCTGGTCAATACCAATTTGACCAATGATAAACCTCCCCCTGTGACCTGCACAATGATTTGGCAATAATGATGATAATGAATTCTCAAATATTTTGTTATCTAACCAGAATGTAATATTAACATGCTTTGAAACAAACTTGAGATTCCAACATTTTTAGTGAAATGCAACCTTCATCAGTCACACTATGCCAGATAGAGCACACCAGAATCAACACCCATTTTCTTCACTTACTGCAGTCTGGAAATCAATGCACACTCCTGCATACTGTAAAGGAGAGGTACATAAGCTTCTGTAAGGGAAGATCAATGGTAACAGCCTTTTGCACTGTGATGTGCATAACCATGTTGGGTCAAGGGCCAGATTGCATTCTCTAAGACCACTCAAAGGGCTACAAACACTAATTTCTTAATATAATTACTGTTCACGGGCCAGATTTCTGTGTTGTTTTAATTTGCCCAGAGGGCTGGACAGAACACTGGATCTGGGCCATGGGTTGTGCACCCCTGCTGTAAGGGGAGATCAATGGTAGCCATCTTTTGCACTGTGATGTGCATGATAATGATCAGACATGATTTTTCTGTTTTAAAGCAAAATTCCGCTTTTCTTCTTATGACTCCAATCTGTATTTTTAAAAAGACGGTCTATTTAGTTACATTCTGCAATGACCATTGTAAATTATTTGTTCCATATATTAGTTAGCACACGAAGCTTGTATTCATATTGATCAAAGGTTAAACTTCATCCAATGAATCTTCATGTAATGGAAACTGATGGCAATGGAAAGAAGAAGCATGCTTACAAAACATGGATTATGAGATGAAACTGTATGAAATTTCTTTACTTTGCAACGGTCACATCAAAACTTTGTAATCCTCAAACTGACAACCTTTTATTTCTTTTTCAGTCTTTAACAAGTCGACACCCCTTTTTTGGCTACAAAAAGCCAATTTCTCACTGACCCTCCTAAAAATCAGGGTACATTATTAAGATGTAAATAATCCAGGAGAATTTCTTTATGAGCACATACCTCCTGTTTTGATGTATTCATTAATTACAGGGGCTACTGTCTTCATTGGAATACACATATTAATGTGAGGGTAGCTGGCCTTCGATGCTGTATCCCTGAAAAGGAAATGAAAGTACTAGAGCAAACTAAAAGTGAATAGAAATCAAGCAAACCCATGGAAAGTTATGCAGTTGTATAAACAAGTCAGGAGAATGTGCATTCAGGGGGCATAACTCGTGTAAACCAGACAAAATCCATACAAGGTGTTTCAAATTCTATGGAAGCATTCAACCACTTTGTACAATTAGCCATGGGCTAATATCAGAATAGAAAAATATATTTTACCTCTGTTGTTTAATGTTAATGTAATGTTGCCTCATTGAGAATAAGCCAACTTTTTAATACAAGCTTCTAGAAAATGACTGGAAATAATTTTAGCAAACTTGGAATTGTCAAATATTATCACCATACACATTTGTACAAACTCACATAATCACAACCATGCTGACATTATATAGAAACATATATCAACTTTTTGTCTTTAAAATCCATTAGATGGCAAATGGCAAAATAGAGGCTTAATTAGATGCAGTCTTTGCTCTTCACAATTGGTGAATGAGTTGCAAGTGTCATTACTGTTCAACACTACACTCACAAGAGACTGGTTTTCAAATATCTCAGCTGGATTCTGTGAGTGAATCCTGATCAGGATCTGGTTGTTCAGGATGACCATAATGTTAGCATTATCAGAACTGTATCTGCTGCAGTCTGTTTATGAGATATCATTGAGAGGGACCAAAATATTTTCAAGTTTAATGGCAGCTTTACTGGCAAGACAGCAGTATTAAACACCTCAGTCAAGTGTGGATGTTAATATTTTATCAAAACAAATCAACATGAGCATGTGCTTATTACTGTCTTTCAATTGATCTATTTCAAGGCTAAAACCATCCTGGAAAGCAAAGATAAATTAATATTAAGTATTTTAATTAAATTAAAATAACAATAATAAAGAAAACTAATCTGAATTTTCAATTTTCGCATGTTGAATATGTTACATACAGGTGGTGCTCCTATTTCAACAGACATCATATACGCAGCATTGACTGCCAACATGTTGTTTGCCGTATATGCAAATAATTAAATTCCCCTTATCCCTTGATGGTGTGCTTAACAAAGCAGAACCAGGAGTTCTGAAAAATATTTTAGCTAACACAATTCTAACTTATTAAATAATTGTCTTGCATATTATACATGGGGTAAAATATGACATGAAAAAAACGCTGCTGCTATTCAAAAACATTTTCAATAATCTTTAATACAGATAATTTAAAGATTCTCCTTGAAGGCAATGATATGTAATAACTTTTGTTTTTCATCATACATCCAGGATCTCACTGATTTAGTAATTTTGGGTTGTTCCACTTCATCAACCTTACCTATGCAAATGAGCACAATGGGCACACCCAATGTAGTCTTCAAAGTACTTAAAACATCACACTACCTATTGTTAGACAATTAATTAACGTTTTAAATGTTGTTTATGCGTCACCTCTTTGCCTTTTGATTGCCATTACTTCCAAGGTTAGTTTTACATCAGCTCAAACCAGGACTGTTTACCATTTACAGATGCTACATGTTATCGGTATATACTTAAGTGGTGTTTTTCTTTAAGATTACTGAAAATTCTCTTTTTTTACATATGACCATGTAAGGTGGTAAAATAAATCATGTTTTTAACATGACATTGAGTTATGGTTTGTGTGTTTATGTATGTGCTGAGAATATCTGTTATTCTTGATGTACCTGGTATTGCTGACAACAACTGCTACAAGTCTTCCCTTTTGATCAAACACACCTCCACCACTTGCCCCAGCATGCACAGCACACGTGGTCTGTAAAATGAAACATTACAACATCTTGTCTAATTAAGGAAAAAAACATAAACCTGAAATAAACTTTTGTGTTTGTTACACAAAATATCTGCAGTATTTATACAACTAAAGACTGGGGGCAGACTATAAAGAGCTGCCAATGAAAGACTTGCTGGTATTTAAAATTCAAATTCAAATATGCAGTGAAAAAGCGCAGCAATGACTTTATTTTAAAGTAAATACTGACAACATATATATGTAATTTTTATCATGGTTAGGTATAACTTTGATTTAAAATTTTTGCTCAATTCCTCTAATATTTCTAAATGTCATCAGTTTAACTAACCTCTTGATTATACAATTTTCTTTTATCAACCATTGTTTTGTTTGCTGGGTTTCATCAGTCTTCAAATATATTTCAATTTTGAAATGTATATATGTCAATATGGCATGCATGGTGAAGTTACCACAACATTAAATGAAGTGCTAGGATTATAAATCTGCTATGGATATGAATAATCTGCTTTTCCAAGTATTTAGGAAGTTATAAAGAATGGGAGCCATACTGCCATTGTGTTATAAAAGGTTTACCTGTACTAAGTGTATCATAAGAATCCATCAAATTAAAAAACTATACCTGGTCACAGTATTTTAATATTAAAACAACCAAATAGCTAACTGCTTCTTGAAAGACTGGCTAAAAGTTGTTTGAGAGGTTCCAAATCCTTAATATACAAATAAACTTTATAAACAGTTGATAAATCATGTAAGTATGACTTACATTACCAACATTGGCTTTGTTTAATCTGTGAAGATCTTCAAAAAACTAACATTTATCTGTTGGTTATTGTTTCAAGCAAACCTGTTTATGTTATTCATGAAGGATTCTGCAAATTTACACTAATTCAAGCATATAGTGGATGTTAATGTAAAATAAGTGCTCAGCTTATATTTACATTGGATCCATTTCTTGCAAATCACCTGTACCCAAGAAAATGTATTTGTCAACGTGAATGTTTCATAATTAAAGACAGGAAATAAAGAGTACATCATCATTCAGATCCAGATAAAATAGAAATATCAACAAGTATGTTGTAACTGGGTTCCACTAGGTATACTAACTTGGTTCCACTATAATCTGAATGTATACCTGTACCTGTATCATGACTGGTACCCTGTTTACTGTTACCACTTTGGATACAACTCCTGCTGTTACAGAAGGTGGCATGTTGTATCTCTGTCCAAATATAGCATGTCCTACCACATAAACAAAGTCACCTGTGGAAAAAGAAAACAGTACATGGAATCAAATAATAACTTTCATAAAAAGTCGAGATCTCTTAATCCAAGAACATGCAGAAGTTCCTACTCCAGTCCAAGTGTTATATAAAACAAACTGACATATTTCAAAACAAAGATCTTTCTTGCTATCAAAAATAGCACTTATCTTAAATGAAAGCATTAATAACTTCAACTAAAAAATACAAAAGATATCAAAAAAAAAGAAACATCAGGACACTGAATAACATTCTTATAAGTCACATTTTAAGCACAGAATATTCAATAAATTCAGTTCAATTGTATCTACTTATTGTTAACTTTTGAAGATAAAATTAGAATTTTTTGAAGACTTCAAAACAACAAAAATATACTGCATATATTGTATCAGCATGATGTAACATTATGATGCAATGAAATAGTGATTTTAAATTTTAAGAACAAAAATAAAATTAAGATATGAAGTTACTTACTTACTAGTATTTTCCTTAGAATAAAAATATAAATAAAATAACTGGCACTTTGTTATATGTCTCTTAAAATGAATATATAAATAAAATAACTGGCACTTTGTTAAAAGTCCCTTAGAATGAATATATAAATAAAATATATCATACTTTGTTATATGTCTCTTAAAATGAATATATGAATAAAATATATCATACTTTGTTATATGTCTCTTAAAATGAATATAAAAATAAAATATATCATACTTTGTTTTGTGTCCCTTAAAATGAATATAAAAATAAAATATATCATACTTTGTTTTGTGTCCCTTAAAATGAATATAAAAATAAAATATATCATACTTTGTTTTGTGTCCCTTAAAATGAATATATAAATAAAATATATCATACTTTGTTATATGTCTCTTAAAATGAATATAAAAATAAAATATATCATACTTTGTTATGTCTCTTAAAATGAATATATAAATAAAATATATCATACTTTGTTTTGTGTCCCTTAAAATGAATATATAAATAAAATATATCATACTTTGTTATATGTCTCTTAAAATGAATATAAAAATAAAATATATCATACTTTGTTATGTCTCTTAAAATGAATATATAAATAAAATATATCATACTTTGTTTTGTGTCCCTTAAAATGAATATAAAAATAAAATATATCATACTTTGTTTTGTGTCCCTTAAAATGAATATATAAATAAAATATATCATACTTTGTTATATGTCTCTTAAAATGAATATAAAAATAAAATATATCATACTTTGTTATGTCTCTTAAAATGAATATATAAATAAAATATATCATACTTTGTTTTGTGTCCCTTAAAATGAATATATAAATAAAATATATCATACTTTGTTATATATCTCTTAAAATGAATATATAAATAAAATATATCATACTTTGTTATATGTCTCTTAAAATGAATATAAAAATAAAATATGCCATACTTTGTTTTGTGTCCCTTAAAATGAATATATAAATAAAATATATCATACTTTGTTATATATCTCTTAAAATGAATATATAAATAAAATATATCATACTTTGTTATATGTCTCTTAAAATGAATATAAAAATAAAATATGCCATACTTTGTTTTGTGTCCCTTAAAATGAATATATAAATAAAATATATCATACTTTGTTATATATCTCTTAAAATGAATATATAAATAAAATATATCATACTTTGTTATATGTCTCTTAAAATGAATATAAAAATAAAATATGCCATACTTTGTTTTGTGTCCCTTAAAATGAATAAATAAATAAAATATATCATACTTTGTTTTGTGTCCCTTAAGATGAATAAATAAATAAAATATATCATACTTTGTTTTGTGTCCCTTAAAATGAATATAAAAATAAAATATATCATACTTTGTTATATGTCTCTTAAAATGAATATAAAAATAAAATATATCATACTTTGTTATATGTCTCTTAAAATGAATATAAAAATAAAATATATCATACTTTGTTTTGTGTTCCTTAAAATGAATAAATAAATAAAATATATCATACTTTGTTTGTGTCCCTTAAAATGAATATATAAATAAAATATATCATACTTTGTTAAAAGTCCCTTAAAATGAATATATAAATAAAATATATTATACTTTGTTAAAAGTCCCTTAAAATGAATATATAAATAAAATATATTATACTTTGTTTTGTGTCCCTTAAAATGAATATACTGCATGCAATCTCCTTGAAATAGACCAGTATAAACTTCTTGCATGTCAAAGAGGTAATGACTGCCAAGTTAAAACTCTAAAAGGTCATCAAGAGGAATGACTGCCAAATGACAGCTCTTAATTGGTCATCAAGAATAAATGACTGCCAAAAGACAACTCTCAAAAGGTCATCAAGATGTAAAGACTGCCAAGTTAAAGTGAGAACTCTCAAAAGGTCATCAAGATGTAAAGACTGCCAAGTTAAAATGAGAACTCTCAAAAGGTCATCAGGCACAGTTATAACCCGTTTTGTGAGAACAGGTCACAAATGTCTATCCAGAATCTGGAAATATTTATCACTGTATAAACTACTAGCAATTTTCACCAATGGAACATTACACAGTGTCAAACAGCCCAGAACTTCATGGATATCATGTTTTGTTGTTGATATAAATCACATGTTTCAAAGGCCCATACCACAGTATGTCAAGCTGCCCCAGAACATCATGAAAAATTGCCCCTTACAGTTGAAATGAATCATGTTTCAAGTCAAATTGGGTAGGTATCATTTTATTCCCATCTATTCATTTGTCAATAAAAAATATACTACCAGCAACATCAACTAGTGAAGAAAAAATCTGCATAAATATAACAAAAGATTGCATTCTGGATTTGTCACTGGATAAACAAAAGGCCCATATGGTACTGATATCACTCAGCTGGCTTACATAAATTAACAGCTGATCATTTCCCTAAGCAGGTTTATGTGGTATTGCAGGAACACAAACTTTATGCAATACATTGTACCCAGGGAAGTCAGTTTAAAAAAAAAAAAAAAATATGCTATGGTACTTTGATTTCACAGAGTTCATATTAAATTATATAAAAAAATTAAATGCATCTATGGGTGAATACCTTACATTGAAAGTGCATTCCCTGAGTCCCATGCTTTGTTTTAACCCTTTAACTACTAGAGCTGTTGTGTAGTTTCACTACTGCTCTGTGCTATCATATCAGTTACTCAGACTACTGAGGCTGATTGCTAGGCTGAATACTAGAGCATCATCAAGGCTGACTACAGAAATTGACAATAAAAACATGGTTACATTTTTATTCATTATTTCAATAGTTTTTACTAGATTTAAGTGAAATAAAAAACAGCTGATCTTGTATAGTGTCTGTTATTCATATGTTTCTACTTTATATATACTCCTATATCCCATCATATACGAAATCCCAGTCATATAAACTGTTTTGAATCCCATAAAATAAATCCAATATTTTCATATGTACATATAAAAACATGAATGAAATCCACTCTAATTACAATGTTGCAATTGGTACCTCTCAAAACAGTAATTATCCACACATAAATGATGATGTTATCATGTATATTACAATATATGTATAGCAAAATTAACATGTTCTATGTCTTACATGTAGGACTAATGCACACATGTGATGCTGATTTCATACCATTTCATGTCTTGCTTTTGGTCCCCTATTTTCTTAACAACATTGTCTGTTTCTTTCACAAGATTTTCTACCAGATATTCAGGAATAAATCTGAGTAAAAAATCTTTCATTCACTGGTCCAAGCTTGATAGTTGTCTGTTGAACCAACGTAAGAATCAAAAACATTGATTTCGAATACGGCGAGGTCGTCATTCCATTGTGCAATTGAAACTACGTCTGCCTTATCATCCGATTAAAAATCGTTTGTATCTGGTGTTGAAATGGGACTAATATCAATATCTGATTCTTTTTTTAGCAATGATCCATTAAACTTTTCGATATCACTTGCACTGGACCCGTTAAAGTTGCTCATATCTGAATCAGAATCCATCTTTGTTCATCTCGAAAACACGTGTTTCGTAAACCGCGGAAAATTCATTTCAGTGTGTCTAAATTTAACCTCTCAGCTTTCCAACTTGTATCAAAATATCGAGTAAACAATCCTCTCATTGGTTATGATAATCAAAAATATGTAAACTTCCGTACATTCAACCAATCAACGTTTAGTTAACACGTAGGTATTCTGCGCACATGAGCGTCACTGGGGTTTCGAGTACTGTTGAACTTTACGCACATGAGCGACACTGGGGTTGTAAGCTAGGTTTATTGGCACTGCAGATATGCGTCACTGGGGTTTGAGAGCTATTTACAGTAGACGCTTAGATGCGGTAGTCGTAGCGAAAGGGTTAATGGAACAACCCTTATACTTTATCCCAATATTTCTTTCTAAAGATAAAGTCATAATTATAAAGCACAGTCTCATGCTCAAAATTTAAGTCATCCTGAAGATAGTAAACCTAAAGATGAAAATGACATCAAGAGTGGTAGCAAGGTCAGTTAATCAGATCCAAAATCATATCATTAATATAAATGATATAACTGCTTAGAGTAGAAGTTGGCATTCTTTTTATTTAGAACAAAGTCAACATCAATAAATAGTCTTCTGGTGAAAACCCCAAGTTGTTGTTGCTGTAGGGTTTAATGCCATTTTTCAACACACAATAGGCTATACATGGTGGGAGAAGAACATGTGAAAACCCCCAGAAAGAACCACGACCCACAAAAAGCTACTGGCAAGCATTCTCACATACCCACATTGGCCGAATCTGAGACTTGAACCCATGCAGACAGAGGTGAGATGGCAGTGATCTGTAACAGACAGCACTTTAAACCACTTGGGGCTCCAAAACTCCAAGTTGATATAACCTTTCATTTTGAAAGGGTCTTACATTTCAAGATTAGTACCAATAATGAGATTCTCATTCTCTTTAAGTGAAAACCTCACACTGATATGAGCATCCATACAGGAGTAGCAATAACAGGATTCAAGATGGCCATCATATTGATACCATTTTCATTTACAAGACATCCTAAGAAAGACATCTTCTGGTAACAACCCAATGATAATACTGTATGACTTTCCATTAAGAAGCAGTAGCAAAGACATTTTAAAGATGGCTGCCATTGTGGCCATACTGGATATCAGATCAGCACCATTTTCATTTATTACCAATGAGGCATCATAAGAAATCTTTAATTAGAACTGAATGTTGATTTAAGGATCCATTCAAGAGGAATAGGGGTAACAAGCTTTCCAGAATAGCAATTATGGTATCCATATTGTGTGTGTGTGTGTGTGTGCGTGCGTGTGTGTGTGTCTGCAAGTGGTGGAAAAGCTATTGTGAAAAGAAGATGGCAAATTGAACTTGGTGAAAAAAACTTTTTCTTCTTCCTCAGAATTGCAGATACAAGCAGCAAACAAACTTTTATATTAATTTTATTACTTGCCCTCTGAAATATCTGGCACTTCCAGTAATGCATTTTTGTCTTTTTGCTCAGGTGACTGCTCTGTTGCCATTGACAACAAGCCAAGGTCAAAATGGGAGGACAATGGAGCTTGGTGCACAATATCTACATCCTCTGGGGTCTGACTATTGTTCAGATACAATTTCACTGAAAACAAAATGACAGCAAAAATTATAGCATGCGTATATACATATACTTTAAATCATTTTACCAGTACAAAATATCTTGGCAATGCACCAACAAGATTTTTCCAAAATGTGCTAAAATTGGGACAAGTGTGCACTCTTGCCAGATTTAATGTGTAACTGTGGTAATACTGTATCAAACTGTTTGTTTTATCACTACAACTCATGTGCTTACAATAGAACTAAATTTGCAACAGCAGAGCTACCAACATACATTAGCAAAATCTAAAAAATTCCCAAATCCCAGGTTGTGGTCCAAAATCAGGGTTGCAAAGACATTATGAAATAGTGGAAACGGGAAAAAAAATTAAGTGACACAAATGTAAGTCTAAAACTAATTTAATGAAGCACTACTTCAAAACAGGAAGCATTTCAATTTATTTAATTTAAAAATATTTATGGTATTAGGAGTGTAGATCCTGATATAAATTTCACTGCCTTGAAAACATGTACATTGACATAACAAATGTATTTTCTATGCATTTTCAGAAAATAAAAAAAGCTAAAAATGAAAGAACACAAACAGAAACCTTTTTTTATATACCTTTCTCAACATCTGATCCTTTCAAAACATGACTGCAAGTCAACACCAATCTTTGGCCTGCATTCAGTATGACTCCTGAGCCCCACGTGTTCCCAACAGAAACAAGTGGTACATGATTGATTATGGGCAACCTTCTGTACTCATTGTTCAGTGCTCCTAAAGTTTCAAAAGAATTTAAACAGATTAGGAATGAGATGAAACAGTATTTCATATTTTATCTCTATGACAGGTCCAAACTTGTGTAGATTCCAGTGGTTACTCACTATGAGCTTTGAGCAGATAATGTCTCCTAGATAATACAATACAGTGGCTACTCACTATTCTGGCAATTACCAATTTCATATTTTGCATCGGGTTAGAATTTTAAAGAATTTCCCCGGGTGTCCTCACTGGTTTTACTGGCTATTTAAAAAAGGACCTTGTATATCTTAGGTATAATTCAAAGAACCTTTAATTCAATTTGTGTTGGTAAATGACTGATGGGTGTAATATGAGTTATAGAGTATACAGCTTGGCCTAACTTTAAATGTGTACCTCTCAACAAAAATGTAAAAGCTTCACTATGTCATTTTCACTTCCTGGACTTCAGAGGTAAATTGTAAAAAAAAGAGCCAATACCTTTTTTGGCATTTTATTAATTTGGTAATTCATGTATTGCACTCTTAGAAGCTGTTATTCTCTAGTCTGGCAAAATTCATTTTCCCTGTTTTAATAACTGCTAAAGATAGTGTACTTTAGACTAATTCTGGCTGACTATTGTAGCACAAGGGTGCAGTCATTTTAGTTAGCTGTGTGCTTAGGTCATTTACAATTTCCACAAGTACAATATCCAATAAAATTTCAGCTACAGTACTTGAAGGTAACATAGGGGTATATCAACATTTTCTCCAATGAGTATGTTGCAAATGTCAACAACTTCACCTTACACCCACCACTTTCCAGAAGTTCATAATATCTGTAGAGTGCCCCTATGAGCTTTCAGCAGGGAAAGTCTCTATTTAAAACATTACAGTGACTACTCACTATGAGCTTCCAGCAGTGTATGTCCACATTGTAATACATTACAGTGACTACTCACTATGAGCTTCCAGCAGTGAATGTCCTCACTGTAATACATTACAGTGACTACTCACAATGAGCTTTCATCAGCTGATGTCCCCTTGTAATACATTACAGTGGCTACTCAATATGAGCTACCAACAGTGTTAGTCTTCATTGTAATAGATTATATCAGTTACTCACTATGAGCTTTCTGGTATGAATGACCCCTTGTTATAAAGTACAACAGCTACTCACTAAGCTTTCAGCAGTGTAAGTCCCCCTTGTTTTAAAGTACAATAGTTACTCATTATCATTAAGCTTTTGGCAGTGTAAATCCCCCTTGTTTGAAAGTACAATAGCTACTCACTAAGCTTTCAGCAGTGTAAGTCCCCTTTATTTTAAAGTACAATAGATACATGTACTCATTAAGCTTTCAGCAGTGTAAGTCCCCCTTGTTTTAAAGTACAATAGCTACTCACTTTGAGCTTTCAGCAAAGTTAGTCCCCTTTGTTATAAAGTACAATCACTACTCACTCACTGCTTTCAGCTGTGAAAGTCCCCCTTGTTACAAATTACAATACATACTCTGAGCTTTGAGCAGTGAAAATCAGTGTTATAAATATAAACTTTCAAATTTCTAACAACTGGGTCGGATGTTTTATATACCATTTTTACCGTATATGTTGGGACACAATAAATTTGTTCTCCTCTCCCAGACCTTATGTTGAAACTTTTTTTTACCTAGGTCATATGCCCCAACACTTAAGAAACAAAATAATGTGTATTGAATTTGTGCTCACTCTCATCGTTACATTCATGTATCAAATTTGAGTCAATCACCATAATAAAGAATACCATCTATGAATTATTAATAACAAAGTAATTTCCCCCCTTCCTCAAACAATACATAAGCAAAACTGTTTTTGGCCTGTGACATTTTGATAACTTTTAACTATTCTCTACACCCTGTAGCCAGATTATTAATGTACCAAATTTTTGCATAACATTTTTGTGAAGAAAATGATAAAGAAGTGCATAAATTTATTTTTCAGAGTAAATTCCGGCAAGATTTTGAAAGCAAGTTTTAAACATAAACATGAGTGAAACATTTAAAACGAAAACAAAAATAGGTGTCAGGAATACACAACTGATCCTAACGAAAATATACATATTTGAACAACATTGCAAAACAAATACATCTTTTACAAGTTTATCTTGATATGATTAAGGGGATGATGAAATTTACTCTTACAGTACCTACCCCTTACAAGGCGGGGCCCTGAGTGTTCTAAAGCTCTCTCTATTACAGAACACTGCCATCTCACCTCTGTCTGCGTGGGTTCAAGTATCAGATTCAACCAATGTGGGTATGTGAGAAAGCTTTCCAGTAGCTACTAATGGGACGGTTGTTCTTTCCAGGGATTTTCCTCATGTTCTTCCTCCATCATTAATTCTGGCCATGTATAGCCTATCGCGTGCTGAAAAATGGCGTTAAACCCTACAACAACAACCCCTTACAAGGAATGAATTCAACAGTCAACACTACCTAACGTTGCTGCAGAGAACAAAGATTTTTGGTCACTGGAAAATGTTGCTACAATAAAGCATTGTTCCTGAATGGTACTTTACCCATATGTTTTTGAATTGCAGGTAGATGTGATACCAATGAAATACAAAACTGACTGAAAATGACCAATTTTGTGAGAACTAGCAAACTAGCAAACTGAGAAAGGGAAGTTTTTAGGATATGAAAGAGTTGTTTTTTTAAATTCATGCATTGATTCCTCATCATCTGAGAACTACTGCCCAAGACGCCTGTTGACTTTTTAATTTTTTTTGCTAGTACATAAAAGCTTAACTGGCCAAGCATATTTTTACAAAGAAAATGCCACTAGTCCTTAGCCAGTGTCTGAAATAAATAGTTCTTATCGCACTGTTAATTGGTCTATGATATCTTTGATCAAATGCTCCTGATATTCTAAATTATGCAAGATTCCACAAAAGGTCATGTTTGAGTAAGTCAGTTATGCTTTCAAAACCTTGACCCACATAAGTACAGCCTTAAAAATAACCAAAAAATTGATAACCTTTTTCAAATTGGTGTGTGGAATATTAATTAGAATGAAATAGATTCCAGAGACATCATCAGACAAATCTTGTTGATACTTTATTGCTTCTTGAATTATTATTATCATGGACCAAACCTTTTAATAATTTATATATTGTACACACTTGATTGTAATCTATGCAGATTGTCCAAATGATAATGTCTGCCTGCATAATATGCAATGGTAGATCTGAGTATACAGTTTGCAGTTGGACCTTGAAATATATACTCTCTCTCTCTCTCTCTCTCTCTCTCTCTCTCTCTCTCTCTCTCTCTCTCTCTCTCTCTCTCTCTCTCTCTCTCTCTCTCTCTCTCTCTCTCTCTCTCTCTCTCTCTCTCTCTCTCTCTCTCTCTCTCTCTCTCTCTCTCTCTCTCTCTCTCTCTCTCTCTCTCTCTCTCTCTCTCTCTCTCTCTCTCTCTCTCTATGTCAAATATTCCAAGTATAATTATGATGGTAAGGCTTGAAAAATATGAAGAAAAAAAAAAGCTATGTGAACTAATACCAAAATATAGTTGTATGTTTGTCAAACAGTTGTGGCTGGCAGATTTACTGTAGTGCCCTTTCAAACTGTCTAGGATCTCTGTAATGGAGGCAGCCATTGTAAGACCAATCCATTCATTGATCCTCCAGCAAAGGGAGGCAATTATCATACCAACAAGGTATCTGCAATAGAAGAGAATTTTTTTAACAAGGAATGCTTTGTCTCATCTGCTTTACTGATGTACGATCAAATCCCTGGTCCTTGAAATTCATGGCTGTATAATCAACAATATCAGAAACATGAAGTTAACAGCAAAGATTTAACATAAGTATTACCATGAAGGGCAAGTAAAGAACTGCCAGAAGTAACAGAAACTTGCACCTGGACAAGATTTGGATCCAACCATCTGAATGGACAAGTGGACTAATCTATCTATTCAAGTATACCATCTTAGTGATTTTATCAAGTAGAAAAGTGAACGATTGTTAGAAATTACACCAACATTTGCATATCAATTCAACTTTGGACAAATGTAAAAGGATGCATATAAAAGAAAACTTTACTGAGTCTTTTGAACCAATGATGGCTGATTTCATTACTGCAATTGCCTTTCACCACCCACTTATCCCAATTCATACTTAAAGTTTATATCCATCCCTGAAATATATACCAGTACCTACTTTATCTGATGGAGTAATCCAAACAGTGTTTGGCCCTGAAATATACCTACTTTAGCTTGGAGTACTCATCCAGGTAATGTTCATCCTTGAAATATACACCTACTTTAGCTTGGAGTACTCCTAACAGTAATGTCCATCCCTGAAATATATATCTACTTTAGCTTGGATTACTCATCCAGGTAATATCCAGCCCTGAAATATACACTGACTTAAGCTTGGAATACTCCTCAATATAATATCCATCCCTAAAATATATGCCTATTTTAGCTTGGAGTACTCATCCAGGTAATGTCCATCCCTGAAATATATATCTACTTTAGCTTGGAGTACTCCTAACAGTAATGTCCATCCCTGAAATATATGCCTACTTTAGCTTGGAGCACTCATCCAGGTAATGTCCATCCCTGAATTATATACCTACTTTAGCTTGGAGTACTCCTAACCGTAATGTCCATCCCTGAAATATTTATCTACTTTAGCTTGGATTACTCATCCAGGTAATGTCCATCCCTGAAATATATACCTACTTTAGCTTGGAGTACTCCTAACAGTAATGTCCATCCCTGAAATATATATCTACTTTAGCTTGGATTACTCATCCAGGTAATGTCCATCCCTGAAATATATACCTATTTTACCCTGAAGTTCTCCTCAATGTCCATCCCTGAAAAATATACCTACTTTAGCTTGGAATACTCCCCAAGGTAATGTCCATCCCTAAAAATATATACCTTCTTAAGCTTGGAGTCCTCATTGAGGTAATGTCCAGCACTGAAAGATATATATGTACCTACATTAGCTTGAAGTACTCCTCAAGGTAATATCCAGCCCTGAAATACATACCTAATTAAGCTAGGAGTACTCCTCAAGGTAATGTCCATCCCTGAAATATATACCTATTTTACCCTGGAGTTCTCCTCTAGGTAATGTCTGGCCCTGAAATATATATACCTACTTCAGCTTTGAGTATTCCTCTAGGTAATGTCTGGCCCTGAAATATATACTACTTTAGCTGAAATGGAATACATGTCTTCCTAAAACTAAGTGTTGATATCAAGGTTTACTAGCACATGGCACAGAAATGGACTTAACTCTTTCCATTCAATGTGGACTCAATTAACTATACTCCAGGAGTACAAAAATGCATATGCATTGAAAAGGCAACAGAAAATCCTGTGACAACCATAGGATTATCTCCTTGCTGTCAACAGCTGACAAAACCCTTGCCAGAAGTCTGCTGAATTACCTTGTGTATCACATCAATCCAGGACTCCTGCCTGTGTGCTTTCAAGAAATGATGAGGAACCACAGACATGGTGTTGCAACTTTTATCAGCTTCAGAAGAAGTGCCAGGAACAGAACTTCAACCTGTACACAACATTCATTTACCTGACCAAGCCTTTGAGTCTGACACAGTCAGCTGTGGGGTTCTTGGGAAGATAATGGCAAAATGTATCATGACTAGAACTGAAAAATGTTTCATGACTAGTACTACCAAACTGTATCATGGCTAGTACAAAACAAACTGTATCCTGACTAGTACAAAACAAACTGTATCCTGACTTGCACTCCCTAAATGTATCATCAATAGTACTACCAAAATGTATCATGACTAGTACTACCAAAATAAATAATGACTAGTTTTACCAAAATGTATCATGACTAGTACAAAACAAACTGTATCCTGACTAGTACAAAACAAACTGTATCCTGACCTGCACTCCCTAAATGTATCATGAATAGTACTACCAAAATGTATCATGACTATTACTACCAAAATAAATAATGACTAATTTTACCAAAATGTATCATGACTAGTACAAAACAAACTGTATCCTAACTTGCACTCCCTAAATGTATCATCAATAGTACTACCAAAATGTATCATGACTAGTACTACCAAAATAAATAATGACTAGTTTTACCAAAATGTATCATGACATAAACCACTAATACTTTAATAGATATCATGAATTGTACTTCCAAAATATATCATGACTAGTACTACCAAAACGTATCATGACGAGTACTACCAAAATGTATTATGATGAGTACTACCAAAATGTATCATGACGAGTACTACCAAAATGTATTATGATGAGTACTACCAAAATGTATCATGACGAGTACTGCCAAAATGTATTATGATGAGTACTACCAAAATGTATTATGATGAGTACTACCAAAATGTATCATGACTAGTAATACAAAAACGTATCATGATGAGTACTACCAAAATGTATTATGATGAGTACTACCAAAATGTATCATGACTAGTAATACAAAAACGTATCATGACGAGTACTACCAAAATGTATCATGACTAGTATTACCAAAATGTATTATGACTAGGTAATACATGTACCACCAAAAATATATATTGACCGTTTTCCAGCTGCTATATATGGTTGTGTTACTAAATGTACAATGTTTTTGTATTTATTTAATCCCAGAAACCATACATATTTTGGACTGGAGCCTTAATACAGTTTGGAGATTTTCTTAAAAATTTCATTTACTAATTTGGTCTTTGCAGAGCATTATGAGATTTGGAAGTTATTTTCTGAGCTTGCATTAAATCTACAATTTAGACAAATTATCAATTCATACTTGAATTTAAAATGAAAAACAAAAATGTTCAACATATGATTCACTCATCATTATACCTTACTATATCTGATTAATAAATGATTCAGAAGCTTTGTTGTTGTTGTTGTTATAAGGTTTATCACCATTTTTCAGCACAGGATAGGCTATACATGGCAACCAGTATTAATGGTGGAGGAAAAACCTGAGAAATCCTGGAAACAACCACCTTCTCATGAGAAGCTGATGGCAAGCTTTTCACATACCCACATTGGCCGAGCCCGAGACTCGAACCCACACTGAGGTGATATGGCAGTGATCCATAACAGTGAGCAATTGATACCACTCTGCCACTCAGGGCCCATAAAAACTTTGTCACCAAAGCTTGTGGTACTCTTGCTATCAGTAAGTAAGGGAACCAGTCTGGTAATCAATGTCTAGCAGATGAAAAAAGTGCAAAAATCTATAATACTTCAACTAAAGAGACAAAACTGGTGAATTTGATATCTTTCTCAAATTTATTTGATGTATATCATGCTACATCACCTTTAAGTGTTACTGCATCAATGAATTTTCACACTCACAATGTAATATATACTGGGATATTCTGACAGCAGCATAAGCAGTGGCGTGGTACATGAATGCAGAAAATATTGTAATATCGATATGTATTGATGAATCCTTATATCACTACCTATGCTGGGGAATATTACAAGGTGGCTGTATTTGTTATTAGTATTTAATGATGTCAAAGTACACTTGAATGGGAAATAAGCAACAACAGCAGAACAAAATTTAGCACATACATTGAAATCCATTGTACCACATTATAAAAAGGATTTTAAAGTAGGGGGCCAATGTACTTGTTATTACCTTTGTTTTTTGTCACAGGAAAACAATGCCCCACCTTCTGAGCCAGGTATGCCACGAGCATCAGTCAAAATGAGAACATTCCTTTCTCCTACCACATTGCTGACTATCCCTCTACTTCGCGAATTTAAAAATATCTCTGGATTCAAAGTACCAAAAGGAGTAGCACATATTTCGACCATGTCCCCTTGGACAATACTGTCTGAATCTTTGGCTAAAAAGTTGGTTTCAAGCGGTGTCCAGTTCCTAAGTTTTAGCAGAACAAAAAAGGAAAGCAAAACATACAGGCTTTCTTCCTTTTGGTTTGAATTTTTCTTAAAATCTTCAGAGACATTATCTATGAATTTCCAGTTATCTGATGGAAGTAGTTTATGAACAACTTTTTGAAGGGAGTAACATTTAAAAACACACATAATGGATCCAGAGAATTTGTCAAAATGACTAGAATCAACCTGAAGATTAGAATTCAATGCAGATGGAGACAACTGTTTTAGCAATTTTTCTGAACCATTCAAGTGAAATAAGTTTGATGGAAAGATGATGTTGACACCAGAAATTTGCCTCAAGTCCTCTCCCTTCACAAATCCTGTGGAATGCAGACGTTTGAGAATTTTAGAATCCTTAGATAAAAAGGGCTGCAGAACAGTTGCATGAGTGAGAACAAGTCCCTTCTGGGAGTTGACGAGGATTCCACTTCCAATTCCCTCATTGTCATCTTGGCCATGTATGCTGATGGCACATATGATATCATATGGCTGCTGCACCATGATGAATACTGTAATTTACAAAGAAAAATAAAATTAAAATAAACAGAGACGGATGCCATTACAAATATCAACACTTTTTGGTACTGCAAACCATGTCTCTTGTCTCCATCCAAACCCCATTCCTATGGCTGCATTCCAAATTTGAAACCTTTGCTATCATTTGCTCATCCTTATGGAAAACTGCCAAATATATAATCATCTTTCCTTAATCAGTATAGATGGAGCTCTGGACATGAATGTATTTTAAAAAATGACTTTCAATTTATACCGCCCCACCTCATCCTCCTCAAAGGGCCCAATCCAGGATCTCAAACATTTTTCATCATCTTCTCATTCTCATGAACCATACCAAAATTATTATCAGACTGTTTAGATCAGTTAAGATCGAGAAATCCTAGCTGATCAACTCTTCTAAGGAACCACCTGTCTTGACCAAACAGTGAATTTCATACAGTACTTCCTGGAGTCTGTATTTTTTCCACAGATTCTTCATTACAGTTTGTACACTTTTAGAATAAACACATATTGACTGAATATGAAAAATACCTGCACCTATCAACGCAGTTAACAAAATGTCATTTTTGAAGGCAAATAAGCTAATTTCAATGACGTAATACTTACCAGTTGCTGCTGAATTGCTTACTCTTTTCTGAACAGAAAAATACCCTCAAAAATTTTATGAGAATTCATCCTCACTGAGCGTGAACTCTGTAAAAACCAAAGTCCAAACCATTGTAATCGTGCCTGTGAACTGTAATTATGTTTTCAAGGGCAAAGACTATACTAGTGGCAATAGCAAGAGGTAAATATTATATTAATAAAAGTAGTTTCCCCTCCAACAAAACTACATTTTAATATCAGCTATGCTTAGTCATAGTGTTGTTCCGATTATTGATTATAATCGATCATCAGTTGGTTGAGCAAACAAAAAAGATAATCAATTGTGACTTCCATAATCGATTGTGTAAAGGGAGACTACTTTTTAGGTGTATGCAAAGCACAAAGGTTAGTAAAGCTCCCATCCACTAAAGTTGACCTGAAATTTATTAATCCCTTCACAACTACAAATAAAAAACCTTATGATTTATAATTAGGAACATAAAGCCATTATTACATGGTCAAGTTGTTAAATTGTTGAGTTAATAAATTTAAACACACTTTGTTGATTTGTTTCAATTAAATTGCAACATCTTTTGTAGTATTTATAACAATGACAAACAAGAAAATCATGTCCTTCTATACTTTAAATTATAGACACATCACATATGAACGAAAGAATTTCGGGGTATTGTAGCAGTATTTCAGTTACACATAACTGATCAGCCATAAAAACTTGCGTTCATTTAACAAAGTTGTAGAACAAAAGTAACACAATGTAATATTATTGTCAGGTTAAAGTATACATGTCATTAAAAGAGATTACTCCTGTACATTTATATACATACTGAACTCTTGATCAAAGATCTGTGCAACAAAAACTAAAATTTGCTCTAAGTAACCGATTATAATCGATGATCAATTGGTTAAAGGGAACCGATTATCGATTATGAATTTCAGACCAATTCCCATCACTACTTAACCAGTTGCTATTGAGTAGATGAATTTGAATGGAGGCTGATGCTGTTACAATTGGTGATGATTAAAGATTACTCTCCCTTACTCAAGAAGTGTATACTACTATCAGATGATATTTTCATGGGCTACTTTTCGAACTGAGACTACCATCCCCAAAGAAAATATGCCTCTGCCTTTGTAAGCAGACGAGTATAAGCAAAATGAGAAAGTTGTGTCATATTGCCAAAATGTTTCTTTCATCACATTCTCCAGAGTTAGGTAGACAATCGAGTTAGGTAGGCCCATGAAGCAGCAATTGGGTTTTAATCTTCTTGAATGAAAGGTTCCTCAAGACAATCCACCTTAAAATGTGAAATATCAGCTGAGACCACAAGGTGGAGGAAAAGAAAAAGCTGCCAAATAAAAATATAAAGTTCTGACTGGATACAGAAGTTTATCCTTATCATCCAATGCACAGATAAAACCAAGACTGGGGGTCTCAGTCAGGACTAGAGCAATGAGGGAAGCTGGTTCTTCACTGGGACACTAAAAGGTCATGCAGTTCACTCCTTCATCTTACAGATGCCAAAGAAAGCAATAATCCAGCTTTGAAAGTAAACATTTAAAAATTGTTCATGGAGGGTTTTAATTAAGGATCCAAGAAAGGATATTCCATCTATGCAATAGTGAAAGAGACACTGGTCTTTGCAGTTTAAAATACCTGTGTCCACTATGCATGTGTCCCTAGCATTAGCTGGGCTTTTTGAGCTATAGAGTTTGCTGTAGAAAAGCTGCCCTATAGCCCTTGATTGTAAAAACAGACCAATTTTTCTCTTCAAAAACAATGAGGAGAAAATCAGCCACTGGACTCAGTGTGGGACAGCTAGGATTAACGCATTTCCAACCGTACCAATGCAAACAAACTTCATCATAGACCATGGATGTAGATATTACTCTGGACTGAACGATACACTTGGCAACACTGTCTGACAACTTATCCTAGTGGCTAGGGCACTTAAATTGATCCAATATTGAAGAAGGAGAATATG